>CM054057.1:185454186-185889186 GCA_028641055.1 Alopecurus myosuroides | reverse complement strand
TGTTGTTGTTGTTGTTGTTGTTGTTGTTGTTGTTGTTGTTGTTGTTGTTGTTGTTGTTGTTGTTGTTGTTGTTGTTGTTGTTGTTGTTGTTGTTGTTGTTGTTGTTGTTGTTGTTGTTGTTGTTGTTGTTGTTGTTGTTGTTGTTGTTGTTGTTGTTGTTGTTGTTGTTGTTGTTGTTGTTGTTGTTGTTGTTGTTGTTGTTGTTGTTGTTGTTGTTGTTGTTGTTGTTGTTGTTGTTGTTGTTGTTGTTGTTGTTGTTGTTGTTGTTGTTGTTGTTGTTGTTGTTGTTGTTGTTGTTGTTGTTGTTGTTGTTGTTGTTGTTGTTGTTGTTGTTGTTGTTGTTGTTGTTGTTGTTGTTGTTGTTGTTGTTGTTGTTGTTGTTGTTGTTGTTGTTGTTGTTGTTGTTGTTGTTGTTGTTGTTGTTGTTGTTGTTGTTGTTGTTGTTGTTGTAGTTGCGGTTGTTGTTGTTGTTGTTGTTGTTGAAGTTGCGGTTGCCTTTGTTGTAGTTGCGGTTGGCTCCCTGAGCCACTTGGTTCACATTCTCCCTTCTCGGAAACACTGCAGGCCTGGGAGCAGCTGCCCGAATAGGCTGCACATTGGCATTCGCAGGTGGCAGAGGAGGAGGAGGAGGCAGCTGAACAACGTCCTCATTCTTGATTTGGTCCCACCAGCTGCACTGCCGGGTAGTGTGGTTGGCTAGCCTACTCGGATGCCGAGTATGGAAGCTGCATGGCCCAACCTTCATGTTCTCAAAGATAAAGCTCGGAGCTGGATCCGGGTTGCCGCTACCCTGCTGGGGAGCATTGTATGGCTTCTTGATGCCTTGGCTCTGATTCCGGTTCTGCCCGTACTGGGCTCCAGCAGTTTTTTGCCTTTGGCTACCCCCAGCAGCCGTAGTCATAGCATTCACCTCCTCGGGATCATACCGAGTATCAATGCGGTCACCTCTGCGCTAGTTTCTGAAGTCATTGCGCCTGCTGCTGTCATGATGCTTCCTTCTCGGCGCAGGAGAATCAAGCAGAGGCTGAGTTGGGTCACCGAGTGCATACATATCTGCAATCTTGATCGTCTCGGCGAGCGTACTCGGCATCTCTCTCTGCAGCTTCTGCCACAACATGCTGCCATGCCTGCAGCCCTAAGCAAACCAAGTAATGGCCTGGGCCTCATTCACACCTTCACAGGTGTTCCTCAAAGTGCTCCACCGAGTAAGGTACTCGCGGTCAGTCTCCTCTTCCCGCTGCTTGCAAGCGGACAGTTGCTGCGGCCTATTCGGCCTCTTGTACGTGCTGGTGAAGTTGCTGATGAAGGCTTCCGAGAAGTCTAGCCAGCAGTTGATGCTATCTCTGGGCAAGTTGTTGAGCCAAGTCCGGGTAGGGCCCTCCAGCATCTGCGGAACATACCACACAGCCCATCTCCGGTTGCCGCCTGCAATGTGCACAGCGGTAACGTAGTCGCTCAGCCAGTCTTCCGGCTTGGTGCTGCCATCATAGCACTTGGTCCCCCTAGCCAGCTGGAAATGGTTCACGGAGGGCTCCTCCATGATGCGGCGACCAAAGCAATCTGGGCCAGGTGGCCCCCTGTTCTCGAGCTGCGCAGACCGATTGATCCGGTCCAGCTTGTATCTTGGATCACTGGGCTCCAACATGCGGTCACCCAGACGGCCAGTGACATCTCTTGGGTCAGCATCGCCGGCTAGCCCCATCGCCGAGTACCCATCATCGTAGCGGTTCTCCTGTACAACTGCGGGCTGCACCACCGGGTTGGCTGCTGACGTAGCCGCACGCGGCTGTGCTGCCGCTGGCTGCTGCGTCCTCTGCCGAGTAGGCTGGGCGGCAGGACGCCGAGAAGGTCCTGCATGGTCTCCTTCTTGCCTCTTGCTGTGAGCTTTATTGGCTTGATAGCCTGCTCCTGCAGTGTTGTGTTTCTGACCGGGATGCCGCGGCACAGCGCGCTGTTTCGCGGCGACAGCCGGGTCGTACACCTGCATCTGTTTGCTCTTCCCCGAGTTCACACTCTGGTTCCTCTCACTACCAGGAAGTGGTGATGAGGCCTGATCCGTAGATCTGACCGCATGCGAGTGCACAACCTGAGAAGCGCCAGCACCCGGATTGGCTTTCCGGAACTCCTCGTTCTGCCTAGCAGCCTCTAGCACTAGCTCATTGAGCATATCCTCCTGCCTAGCGCGCGCGTCGCCAGGGAGATGCGACAACTCAGCAGCCACTGCCTCTGCAGCCCTAAGAGTTTTGGCGGGGGTACTATACTTGGGCCTTGTAGCAGTGTCTAAACTACCAGACTGGCTAGCATCCCCACCAACTACTGCCATCTCAGCGCCTAAGTTGCGACGAGTAGCGCCTAGCTTGCTAGGCTTCCTAAACACAGGAGTAAAACCATGGGCCCTGTTGTACTCATTTTGGTCTAGGTTAAGCTCAAGCCTAACCTTCTCCAGCTCCTGGGACTCCACGAGTAGCGCTTGACGCTGCTGCTCGAGTTGCGCCCTCATGGTCATGAGCTCAAGCTCGGTGGGAGGCGGCATGCCCATCCGCACGGCGGATGCCGGTATCGTCGTAGTCGTGGAAGGAGGCACGTAACCCGGAATGTTGTGGGGTGCGTCGTAGGGCTTGTGAACTCTTGGGCCAGTACTTGGGCCAGCAGGTTCCTCGATGACTCCCGCGGTAGCGGTCGCAACTTTCCCGACATCGATAGCCGGGCCTGTCATCATCACCTCCACGCTGTCCGCAGAGCAGCCAGAAGGCTTCCCGCGGGCAACGAGTACATCAGGAGGATCTTCCGCGATGAGCACCTCCTCCGGGAACTCGCGGATGACGGTGGTGGCGACGTAGAACAGATGCGTGCCGAAGGAGAGCACCGAGCCGCCTGCCGGCATGGGTCTACCGCCGAAATGTCCGGCGTTGTCGGTGACGAAGTCGAAGGAGCCGAATCTGTGGACAAGGCCACAGACCACGCGCTCCCCCGTAGCAGAAACGAGTCCCGTACGAACATGAACTCCAGCCAGCGCTGCTGGTAGCCCCACGGTGGGCGCCAACTGTCGTGGTGGTATCACGGCAGATGCTATAGGATGGCTAAAGTGTTGGGGCCGATGGACGCTGCACGTATCCGGGGAGGGATCGCACGGCGAGTAGCCGCGTGTAAGGTATCTCTAGCACTGCAAACAACAAGATCTACCCAGGTTCAGGGCCCTCGTGTGGAGGTAACACCCCTAATCCTGCCTCTCTCTCTCTATATGTGTGATCTCCGAGTAGCCACAGTACATAGTTGCCTCTTGGCCGAGTAGCCACTCGGCTGTTCTCTCTAGCTCTAGTGTTGTCTCTTGTAATAAACGCGAACTCAAGCAACGTCCCTCGCGCAGGAGGGGGTAGGGCACCTTATATACTGGTGCCCAACCGAATAAAGAAATACTATAAGGTACACTTGATGGGACATGCCCACTGCAGGACAGCGCACGCCTCCGGCTTCTTGACGCGGGTGCGGGAAGTCGTCGCGCCGTTCCGGAGATGGGACCTGTCCACCCTGTCAGTGAGATAGGGTAGGCCCCTAGACCTGTCATGTCCCCTCTGTCAGTGACAGGACTTGACAGGCGCCTACCACACCGTAACCACGCCGTAGCGCGGATAATCACGCGCTCCGTAAGTTGAACCGCACGCCGGTACGGACGCAGGATACGCGGGATCCCTTATCAGAACGGCTCCATTGACTTCTTGCCCGAGTAGGAACACAATCCCTCTACTCGGACCACTTGACCACTATCCGGACGAATTCAAACTTGCTCAATATCTTCTCTTGGTCTTCAATACTTATGACCGGATAGAGACTTCTGGGTAGAGGGGTACCGGGTAGCCACCAACCCGGCCAACAGTACACCTATCCTTGCCTTTTACCACTTGCCTTACCCCTACTCGGGGGTACCCCCCCGACACGCTCCTACGGATCGACCAAATCATCGACTCGACAGCAAGATGCCAACGCCTCTCCTTACTCACAGCCTACTCGGGTTATAATCAGATCAAAATGAAACATGAAGACGAGGAAAAGACAGTATTCATCACACCATACGGTGTATACTGCTACACAACCATTCCCTTCAGGCTCAAGAACGCATGATTCACATACCAGCGCTGCATGCAGAAGTTTCTCGCCAAACTAATCGGCAAGAACGTCCAGGTGTACGTGGACGATATAGTCATTAAGACCCGGTTGTAGGACACGCCGCTCTAGGATATCAAGAAAAGCTTGAACGCCCTCAACGAGTACATAATCAAGCTTAACCCGACAGAGTGCATCTTCGGCGTATGCGCATGACAACTGCTCGGTTACCTGGTGTCAGCTCGAGGAATAGAGGCCAAACCGGAGAAAATTCAAGCCATAATGGCGATGAAAGAACCAACAAACCTCTGAGGCATCCAACAGCTAGCAGGGCGGCTTCGGCGTACGCGCGGGACAACTGCTCGGTTACCTAGTGTTAGCTCGAGGAATAGAGGCCAAACCGGAGAAAATTCAAGCCATACTGACGATGAAAGAACCAACAAACCTCTGAGGCATCCAACAGCTACCAGGGCGGCTGGCAACACTCAGCAGATTCATTGCAAGCCTGGGTGAGAAGGCCCTGCCTTTCTACAAATTGTTGAAGAAAACAAATAAGTTTGAATGGACACCAGAGGCAAAGAAGGCATTCAAATACTTGAAAAGAGCACTATCGAACAGGAAAGTAATAGACACACTGATGCACGTGTAACACACGTTCCTTGGGAGACCCCAAGAGGAAGGTATGAACAACAGAGTAGCAAGTTTCCCTCAGAAGGAAACCAAGGTTGAATCGACCAGTAGGAGGAAGGAGTAACTTCAGAAGGTTGATGCAACTGAGATGGCATGGCGCACTACCAGTTCAGCAGCAATGTGGAACCTACACAACAGAATCAAATCACTTTTCCCAAACGAAGCAGTGAGGTTGTAAATCTCACCGGTTTTGCTGAACATAAAGAGGTTAAACGTATGGTGTGGAAAACATTACGAGAACGGTATGAAAAAAGTAGCAGCAGTGTGAAAACAGTTGCATTATCAGTATGAGAAAATGGACCAGGGTCCACAGTTCACTAGTGGTGTTTCTCCTTGAAAGATAAATAACATGTGTGGTGAACAAATTAGATCTGGGCAATTGACACAAAGGAAGTCTGCACCGTAGTGCATATGCAAGACATAAAGATTACTATGTGATTCATGCGGGCATTACAACAAGATACGTAGACCGTCATCCAACTGCATCTATGACTAATAATCCACCCTCTGAATATCATCCGAACAAACGTTGGGTATTAAGTTGCAAGCAAGAGATAATCGCAGTAAGCAAAGTGTGTAACGTAAACAATGTAAACGAAGTAAACACCGTTGTTTTCTCCCTAATGGCAACAACACATCCTCCATCTGTCACGTTTCTGTCAGTCGAGCACAGGTTTAAATGAGGCATGAACCCACTATCGAGCATAAATACTCACTCTTGGAGTTACTAGCACCTACTTGGCCATAGTATCCACTAATAACGGAGAGCATGCAAGATCATAAATAACATATGCATGAAGATAACATGATAGATTGATAATCAGAAGACGTAGCATTCAACATTCATCGGATCCCAGCAAACACAACATGTAACATTACATAAAGATGATCTCGATCATGTGAGGCAGCTCACGAGATCTAAACATGAGGCATAAAGTGGAGGAGACAACCATCTTGCTACTGCTATGGACCCGTAGTCCAAGCATGAACTACTCACGCATCACTTCGGAGGAGGGCATGGTGGTGTAGACCCATCCGATGATGAATTTCCCTCCCGGTAGGGTGCCAGGGAGAGCTCCAGAACCCTCTCGATCTCTAGGTGACAATGACGGTGGCCTCGGGTGTTTCTCGGGAAAAAAGTGGTATCTTTTTAGGGTTTATATGTCGGGAGGAATAAATAGGCGAAAGAGCGATGGTGGTGGGCGCCCGACGGGCCCACACGACTCCCAGGCGCGGCCAGACGCCGCCCTATGGTGTGCCCCCCGGTGGCCCCCCTACGGGCCTCTTCGGGACTCCGTGGAACCTTCGGGATTTCTAGGACTTCCGGGATTCGAATTTTCCAATTCCAAGAATATTTCGAGAACAACTTTTCTGAAAGTAAAAACTTCAGAAAAGAGGGAACTGGCTCTTTGGCATCTTGTCAATAGGTTAGTCCCGGAAATCGATAAAAATGACATAAAGTGTATACCAAACACGTAGGAAATAACATGAAACATCAAAAATTAAGGATACATTTATGACGTATCAACATCCCCAAGCTTAGTTCCTACTCGTCTTCGAGTAGGTAAACGATAAAAACACATAATTTCTTTGGTGACATGCTACCAACATAAACTTGATCATCAATAATGTAAAAGCATATGTAAACTGAGATCATAGTACTTTAAACACAAGCATGATAGATATAATTCTAGCAATAAAACGTAACAATCACTTTGCATCACGAGAAGTAACACAAATAAAAGATCATAAATAACAATGCATCGAAAGTTATACGTTTGTTTCAAGTATATAGAAAGCATGGAAAAGTGATATTCCGTTTGTCCTTAAGAGAGGGGCAAAACATAAATGCAATGACACCTTCAAAGTTTATGAGGAAGACTAGAACAAATAATTTGAGTAAGACATCATGAATCAATAAATAATGTTTCTTGGACAAATGCCCATTAAACTCAGAATGGAAACTATGCTCTCTCAACTATGCATAAAGTTAGAAGATGGAGACTCAACATAGAAGTAAAAGAAAGGCCCTTCGTAGAGGGAAGCATGGATCACTCATGTGCTAGATCTTTTATTTTATTAAACAAAGGTATAAAATGTTTGACACCCTCCCAAGAATCTTACACAAACCATGGCTAACCGAATCCTTGGGTGCCTGCCAACAATCACATACCGTGGAGGAGTGTCTATTTTTTAGAGAGGTGTATGCTTATGTCGACGAATGGTAAACAGAAAATACAGTACGTAACAAGCCAACTAGACTTTACAAGAGCGGCTCCCATCGAAGGACACAACTGGTGTAGAAGGTCATCCCTCTTTCTATTTTGTGTACACAATTATGCTTTGACTAATAAATCAGGGGCAAAAATAGTGAAGAGAATTTGTTTCTATTAATTTGGGGCTGGGCACCCCGCTGCCAGCTCTTCTATCAATTTGATATGCGGATGAACCCACTAGTCTAGGGTGTGAAAGTCCAATCAACAAGTGAGATAAAGATTCTCTATTTACGTCCTCATGAGCTAAAATAGGAACACAAAACATGAGTAATTTTAAAAGTTTCAAAGGTAACACATGAGCAATTTACTTTGGAGTGGCGGTTAAGTACCACATGTAGGTAGGTATGTTGGACACATTTGGTCTTTGGGAGTTGGATTGCACGGGTACAGCTCATACTCAGTACAGGTGGAGGCTATAAAAAGACTGAGAGCGACAAATCAAGAGAGAAATAATGGCCATAATCATGCATAGCAACAAATACATCATTAATCAAAGCATAAGTGGTTCCACAAGTTCAAAAACTAAATGATCATAGAGGCTATAGGTGACTGGTTTGTAGTCATAAACATGGTGTAAGCATGCGCCAAGTCAGCCAAATAAAACATTCAAAGAAGAACACCACAAATTTATGCTTCAATATGACAAGAACACCTCATGATTCTTTCAATGGCACATTAAACACTCTCAGATATTTGAGAAAAATCATGCTACACAATGACCACTAGGCTTTATAATTTAAATAACTTCTAGCATGATATGAAAAAGTCTAGCCACAATCTATACAAGCTTCTATTTGCATTGTTTATAAATTCTACCACATGTAGCAATTTCTTTTCCCAACAAGCACCATACAGAATATGTTTTAACAAAAACTCTCTAAATGATACATCAAGCAAACATGAGAGCACTCACATAACACTACTAAAACTAACATCTCTGAATAAGAGATGCAATGAAAACAAGAGCTAAATATGAAATTGCAGCAGCTAGAAGAAAGATTAAGAATACGAGCATAACGAGTATTCAAATGAAAAAGAGGAGCGTGTCTCTCTCCCAAACAAGGATGCTAGGTTCCAATTATATTATTGCAGCAAGAAAAACAAAATAAAACAAAAGAAAACTGACCGAATAGTAACAGACGCTCCAAGTAAATTTCATATGATGTGACCAAATAAAAATATAGTTTCACGAGACGTGACTTAATAAATTGTTGGTGAAGAAGGGGATGACTTGGGAATCCCCAAGCTTAGATGCTTGAGTCTTCTTAGAACTTGCTGGGGTGAACCACGGGCGCATCCCCAAGCTTTGACCTTAAAGTTTTCTTGACCACATTATATCACCGATGTCTATGCACATTTCTATTCTTGTAGACAGTGTTGGGCCTCCAAGTGCAGAGGTTTGTAGAACATCAGCAAATTTCCCTTAAGTGGATCACCCAAGGTTTATCGAACTCAGGGACGTAGAGGTCAAAGATATCCCTCTCAAGCAACCCTGCAATTAAGATACTAGAAGTCTCTTGTATCCCCAACACACCCAATATACTTGTCAGGTATATAGGTGCACTAGTTCGGCGAAGAGATAGTGAAATGCGAGTAATATGGATGGTTATAAGTAATAATAGCAATCAGAAATAAATATGGCAGCAAGCAAACATGTCGCAGAACAGGCGGAAAACGGTGTTTCAATGCTTGGAAACAAGGCCTAGGGATCCTACTTTCACTAGTGGACACTCTCAACAATGATCACATAATTGAATAACAAAATATCTTCTCTTCACTATGCTACTCTTACCCCTCTCCGGTTGGATAACGAACACTAAGCATTCCTTAAAGTAAGCATTTGCATGTCTAGTTAACCCCACGCTGTCACTATGAGCGCCCTAGAAGGTACTAGACAAACACCACAATTCATAGAGGAGACACACACGATGTGCACATTGTCACCTTCACACCGCGAGACAAGGTGACTCCAAAGTTCATATTAATAAAACACTTGAGTAGCACAACATCAAGAGTAACATCTACTTATTAAACTAGATTACAAAGCTCACGATCACATATAAATAACACCATGGGAGAGAGAGATGAACCACATAGCTACAGGTAGAGCCCTCATCCTCGGGGGAGAACTACTCCATCCTCATCATATGAGACAGCAACTGCGATGGAGATGGCGGTGGAGTCGATGAAGATGGTTCCGGGGGCACTTCCCCATCCCGGCAGGGTGCCAGAATAGAGATATGTCCTCCGAAACTTGACGGCGGCAGCGGCGGAGCTACGGATGTATTTTGTGGAAAAGGTCGATCCTCTTAGGGTTTCCCCTCGGGGGAGTACAAATAGGCGAAAGGGCAAAGGCAGTGGAGCCCTGGGGCCCCACACCACCCCCTGCGCGACCAAGGGGGGGCGCCGCCCTATGGTGTAGGGCCCCTGAGGCCTGATGCTTGCGTTGGGATACCCCAAGAGGAGGGTGTGATGAGCACAACGGTAGGAAGTTTTCCCTTTAGTTAAAAACCAGGGTTATCAATCCAGTAGGATAAGGAGGACCTTCGGAAGGTTTATGCCACTGATGGTGGTGCTGGCGCTTCACCGGTGTCAGCAACAACGTCAAACCTGCACACAACACAACCAAAATACTTTGCCCCAACGGTACAGTGAGGTTGTCAATCTCACCGCTCTTGCTGAAAACAAAGATTAGACGTATTGTGTGGAAAACAGCGTATGCGTGCAGTAAGTAAAGAAAGCAGGAAATTGTTGTGGTTTGTTTAACAGTGTGGAAAATGGACCGAGTTCATAGTTTCACTAGTGGTGTCTCTCCATAAAAGATATCATGCTGGGTGAACAAAATACAGCTAGGAAATTAACAAATAAAGGTTGCACCGTAGTGCACATTATAACATGAAGATTACTATGATATTTAGTGCGGTCATTACAACAAGATACATAGACTGACATCCATTTTCATCTATGACTAATAATCCACCCTCAGGTTATCATCCGAACTCCCTTAGGTATTAAGTTGCAAGAAACAGATAATTGCATTAAACAAAGTGTGTAATGTAAGCAATGATTATGCACGCGGGCACTCTCACCGCTGTTTTCTCCCTAATGGCAACAACACATCCTCCCCCTTCACGTTTCTATCGCTCGAGCAAGGCAACAAGGAGGCATGAACCCACTATCAAGCATAAATACTCCCTCTTCGAGTCACTAGCAACTACTTGGCCAGAGCAACCACTAGCAACGGAAAGCATGCAAGATCACAAATAACATATGCAATAAAGACTATTATCAACTTGGCATAAGGTCAATATTCATTGGATCCCAGCAAACACAGCATAAAGAATTACATAAGATCAATCTCGATCATGATAGGCAGCTCACGAGATCTAAACATGGAGGCATGTGAGGAGGAGACAACCATCTAGCTACAGCTATGAACCCGTAGTCCAGGGATGAACTACTCACGCATCACTCTGGAGGCAGGCATGGTGATGTAGAAGCCTCCGGTGATGATTTCCTCTCCGTCAGGGTGCCGGAAAACAGCTCCAGAACCCTCCTCATCTAGGGTTGACGGTGACGGCGGCTGCGGAACTTTTTCGAGGATTTTGATCAGGTACTTAGGGTTTTCTATCCGGGGGGCTTAAATAGGAGAAAGGGCAGAGGCGGTGGAGCTCCAGGGGCCCCACACCACCCCCTGGCGCGGACAAGGGGGGCGCCACCCTACGGTGTGGGCCCCCTGATGCCCCTCTTCGACTCCTCTTCGGTGTTCTGGATGCTTCCGGGGAAAATAGAAACTTCGGGCTTTGTGGGGTCCAATTCCGAGAATGTTTGCAGAACAACTTTTCTGAAACCAAAAAGAGCAGAAAACAGGGACCTGGCACTTGGCATCTTGTTAATAGGTTAGTCCCAGAAAATCGATAAAAATGACACAAAGAAGGGAGAAAACATGTAGCAATTGGCATAATATCATCATGGAGCATCAGAAATTAGGGATACGTTTATGACGTATCAAGCAGCCCCAAGCTTAGTTTCTACTCGTCCTCGAGTAGGTAAACGATAAAACAATAATTTCTGAGGTGACATGCTACTAACATAAACTTGATCAATCTAATGTAGAAGCATATGCACGCTGAGATCATAAAACTGTAAACACATGCATGATAAATAAAACTTTAATAATAAAGCATAGCAACTACTTTGCATACGAAGAATAACTCAAATAAATGATCATGAATAATAATGCAAAGAGAGGTAAACGTTTGTTTCAGGTATAGAGAAAGCATGGCAAATTGATATTTCGATAGTCCTTAAGAGTGGGGCAAAACATAAATGCTAGGACACCTTCAAAGTTTATGAGGAAGAATAGAACAAATAATTTAAGAACAAACGATATCACATCATGAAGTGATTATTGATGTTTATGGGACAAATGCACATAGAACTCAGAATAGGAAAAATGCTCTCTCAACTGTGCATAAAGTTAGAAGATGGAGACTCAACATAAAAGTAAAATAAAGGCCCTTCGCAGAGGGAAGCAGGGATCAACTCATGTGCTAGAGCTTTTTATTTTATAAATCAATGGTATTAAAAGTTTGACATTTGTGGAGGAATGTCTATATTTTAGGAGGGATGTATGCTAGTGTCAACGAATGGTAAACACATAATACAGTACGTCACAAGCCAACTGGATTCACAAGAGCGGCTCCCATAGTGAAGGACGCAACTGGTATAGAAGGTCATCCCTCTTTCTCTTTTTTACACAATTATGCTTTGACTGATATGATCGGGGGAAAGTAGTGAAGAGAATTTGTTTGTATTAATTTGGGGCTGGGTACCCCGCTGCCAGCTCTTCTATCATTTGGATAAGCGGATGAAGCCACTAGTCCAGGGTGTGAAATCCAATCAACAAGTGAGATAAAGATTCTCTATTGACGTCCTCATGAGCAAAACAAGAACACAAAACAGGAATAATTTTGAAAGTTTTAAAGGTAACACATGAGCAATTTACTTGGAGTGTCAGTTAAATACCACATGTAGGTAGGTATGGTGGACACAATGGGAAAAACTTTGGTTTAAGGTAGTTTGGATGCACGAGTAGAGATCATACTCAGTACAGGTGGAGGCTAGCAAAAGACTAGGAGCGACAAATCAAGAGAGCATAAGAGCCATAATCATGCATAGCGACATAAGCATCATTAATTAAAACATAAGCAGTATCACAAGTTCAAAAAATAAGTGGTCATGGCAGCTATTCGTGACTGGTTTGTAGTCATAAACATGGTATGAGCATGCGCCAAATCAAGCAAATAAATCATTCGAAAGAGAATACCATACATTGATGATTTACTATGACAAGAACAAATCATGAATCCTTCAATACATATTAAACACTCTCAGCTATTTGAGGCTGTTCATGCTACTCAATAACCACAAGGCTTTAAAATTAAAATAACATTTAGCATGGCATGAAAAAGTTCTATCCACAGTCTATACAAGCTTCTACTAGTGCTGTTATAAATTCTACATCAAGCAGCAGTTTTCTTTCTCCCAACAAGCACCATACAAAACATGCTTTAACAAAAATACTCTTTATGATACAGCAAGAAAACATGAGAGTAATAAAATAATACTACTAAAACTAACAGCTCTGATAAGAGATGCATGCAAAACAGGAGCTAAATAAATGCAGTAGCCAAACAGAGACTAAAAATACAACGTATTCTCATGAAAAAGCGGAGTGTGTCACTCTCCAATAAAAGAATGCTGGGGTCCAACCAAGCTTATTATGAAAGTAAAAACAAACTGAAAACAAAAGCAAAAGCACACTGAAAACAAAAATAAAATACGCTCCAAGTAAAGCACATAAGATGTGACCGAATAAAAATATAGTTTCACTAGAAGTGACCTGATAATTTGTCGATGAAGAAGGGTATGCCTTGGGAATCCCCAAGATTAGATGCTTGAGTATTATTGGCATTTGCTAGGATGAAACGCCGGGGCATCGCCAAGCTTAGTCTCTTCACTCTTGTTGATCACGTCATATCATCCTCTTCTCTTGACCCTTGAAAACTTCCTTCACACCAAACTTCTCACAAGCCTAAAAAACAAGCCTAAAACTCAAGCCTAAAACTCATAAACACATTAGCTACTGTCATAACTTCTTTTAAAACTCTTTTTCTCGAAAGAACACCAAAAGAAAGAGATTAAGATGCAAATGCAATTATTGGCAGAAATCTATCAAAACAGGACAACAGGTAAAGATGATTTTTTTTTTTGGAAAATCTTCTGTTGCTCAAATCAAAAAGTGTTCAACTAACAAAAGCTGCGTATATAGCCCAGGATTACGTACAAAAAAAAACTTAGGTCATTTGAATTTACTGTGATTTTATAGGAATTTAACATTGGACCGCAGAAATCCAAAATATAGTCTCAACTTTCCACTACAGGCTTTACTTGGCTCAACAAGGGCATAAAAGAAAAGATACAAAGGAGTTTCTACAGAAGTATACAACCCCTTGACTCAAAGAAAACAGTGAAAAACAAAGCAAAAATAAAACCATGGGTTATCTCCCAAGAAGTGCTTTTCTTTAACGTCTTTTAGCTAGGCATGATAATTTGAGAATATGCTCACATGAGAAATATGAATTGAAGCAAAAGAGAGCATCAAGAAGCAAATGTAAAACACATTTAAGTCTAATCCACTTCCTATGAAAAAGAATCTTGTAGAAAAACAAGTCAATGAAGCACAAAGTGGCTAGCATAGGAAAACAAAATAAGTGCAACCTCAACATTTTCAACATAAAGAGGGGAAACTTAATATTGTTGAGATGCATAAAACCATGTTTCCCTCTCTCATAATAACTTTCAGTAGCATCATGAATAAAATTAAAAATACAACTATCATTAGAAACATTCTTATCATGATCCACATGCATAAAAGAATTAATACTCTCCACATAAGTATAGTCATTCTCATTAATAGTAGTGGGAGAAAATTCAACAAAATAGCTATCATTATTATTCCCATCACCATAAACATCAAATTTAGGAGGCATATTGTAATCATAATTAATTTTCTCCTCAATAGTAGGTGGACTAAAAATAGCATGTTCATCATTGTAAACATCATATATAGAAGGCATATCATGATCACAATAAAATTTATCATTCATAGTAGGTGGAACTACAATACCACAATAATTATAATCATCATATATTTGAGGCAAAGTATCATCAAAGAAAATTTACTCCCCAAAACTTGGGGAACTAAAAATATCATATTCAACAAAAGTAGCTTCCCCAAGCTTAGAATTTTCCATAGCATTAGCAATAATAGTGTTTAAAGAGTTCATACTAATAACATTGCCACTAGCATGCAAATAAAGTTCCATAGGTTTTTTTTATTTTCTCTTCAAACACTTCATGTCCCAACTCAAGATAAATATTATAAAGCTTTCTCATATATTTGTTATTTTCCATTTAAGCATAGAGATAAAAACAAGTAACAAGTAAAAATAAGCCTCACGAGTGAAAATAAAAACAAGAAACAAAAAGATATAATTAAAGAATCTAAAGGAAATAACTTCGAGCACTCACAAAGGATGCGAGTACCTTTTACCTTACCTCCCCGGCAACGGCGCCAGAAAAGAGCTTGATGTCTATGCACGTTTCTATTCTTGTAGACAGTGTTGGGCCTCCAAGTGCAGAGGTTTGTAGAACAGCAGCAAGTTTCCCTTAAGTGGATCACCCAAGGTTTATCGAACACAGGGAGGTAGAGGTCAAAGATATCCTTCTCAAGCAACCCTGCAATTAACCAACACACCCAATATACTTGTCAGGTTTATAGGTGCACTAGTTCGGTGGAGATAATGAAATCCAAGTAATATGGATGGTTATAAGTAATAATAACAATCTGAAATAAATATGGCAGCAAGCAAACATGTAGCAGAACAGGCGGAAAACGTTGTTTCAATGCTTGGAAACAAGGCCTAGGGATCCTACTTTCACTAGTGGACACTCTCAACAATGTTCACATAATTGAATAACTAAATATATTGTCTTCACTATGCTACTCTTAACCCTCTCCGGTTGGATAGCGAACACGAATCATTGCGTAGGCTGCAAAAAGCATTCCTTAAAGTAAGCATTCCCATGTCTAGTTAACCCCACATTGTCACTATGAGCGCCATAGAGTACTAGACAAACACCACAATTCATAGAGGAGACACACACGATGTGCACACTGTCACCTTCACACCGTGGGACAAGGTGACTCCAAAGTTCATATTAATAAAACACTTGAGTAGCACAAGATCAAGAGTAACAGCTACTTATTCAACTAGATTACAAAGCTCACGGTCACATATAGATCACACCATGGGAGAGAGAGTTAACCACATAGCTACCGGTAGAGCCCTCAACCTCGGGGAAGAACTACTCCCTCCTCATCATAGGAGACAGCAACGGTGATGGAGATGGCGGTGGAGTCGATGGAGATGATTCCGGGGGCACTTCCCTGTCTCGGCAGGGTGCTAGAACAGAGTCTGTCCCCCGAAACTTGTCGGCAGCGGCGGCGGAGCTACGGAATTATTCTGTGGAAAAGGTCGATCCTCTTAGGGTTTTCCCTCGGGGGAGTATAAATAGGCGAAAGGGCAAAGGCGGTGGATCCCTGGGGCCCCACACGACCCCCCGACGCGGCCAAGGGGGGCGCCGCCCTATGGTGTGGGCCCCCTGTGGCCCCCCCTCCGGGTCTCTTCGGGACTCCGTGGAACCTTCGGGAATTCTAAGACTTCCGGGCTTCGAATTTTCCAATTCCGAGAATATTTTCAGAACAACTTTTCTGAAACTAAAAAAAATAGGAAACAGGGAACTAGCTCCATGGCATCTTGTCAATAGGTTAGTCCTAGAAAATGTGTAAAACGGCTATAAAGAAGGGAGAAAGGATGTAGAAATTGCCATAATATCAACATGGAACATCAAAAATTATAGATACGTTGGAGACGTATCAAGCACCGTCTTCTCTTGACCCTTGAAAACTTCCTTCACACCACACTCAAAGAGTAATTCACATTAGAGGGATAGTGCAAAAATCAAAAATCCATGGGATATGTATGGGAATAAGTGATATTGATACTTTTAAACATTAGCTACATCCACTGAGGTTTCGTGAAGCATAGGAATCCAATTGACATCGTAAAAGAGCAAATGCAAGAAAAATGGCAGAATCTGTCAAAATAAGAACAGTGTGTAAAGACGATTTTTTCGGGGAACTTACGTTGCTCAAATAAAAAAACTTAAAGAACGAATTTTTTTCGTAATTAGCTAAGGTATAAGCCCAAAAAGTTTCAGGTCCTTTTCATTTCTCTGTGAATTATATTATTGTTTACGGTGTACAGAAGAAATCAGTTTCCTGCGCAGAAATCCAAAACCAACTCCAACTTCCGTCAGAAACTTTACTTGATACAACTAATACATGAAAATAAAGATACAAAGGAGTTGCTACATAAGTAAACAAACCATTTACTCAAAGAAAACATAGAAAAACAAAGCAAAAAATAAAACCATGGGTTATCTCCCAAGAAGTGCTTTTCTTTAACGCCTTTTAGCCAAGCCCAGAAAAGTGGATTGAAGTATTTTCAAATGAAGAAGCATCCAAATTGTAATGTGTTCGAATAATAGAGTCAAAAGGAAACTTAATTCTCTTTCTAGTAAAGTGTTCCATACCTTAATAAGAACATCATCAAATCTCTCCAAAGATTTCTTTCTAACATTATCAATAAGATGAACATCCAAAAAACATGGTTCCAATGGTAGTAAATCAAGCATATCATGAAGTTTCTTAGGCATAACAGAGATACTAGCACCAAGATAACATAGAGCATTGCAATAAAAATCATTCAATTTCATTTTAATGATAGCTTCCCATCCATCATCTAACTTCCTAGGGACAGAGGCTTCACGTCTTAATTCATCCTCTCTAATTTGCATGAGAGCATTTGTAATATGTTTTGTAAAAGACAAATTCATAACACTAGCATTAGAACAACTAGAAATTTTTTGTAAGAACTTAATGACTTAAGTTATGTTGAAATTATCAAAGTTAAGATCATTTTTATCAAAGGTAATGAGACCATTGTCTCCCATGTTTCTAAAAATTTCAATTATTAGGAGCATTTTTAGCAGTTTCAGGCAATTTTGCATTTTTAATAGCAAGAGTGGGAGTATTGCAAACATTAATTACTTTACCATTGATATAGAAGGTTTAACTAGCATGAGAGGCTTCAGTTTTACTAGTGGTGGTAATGGTGCAAATATTAGCTATATTATTCTTTCTAGCTATTTCATCTTCTCTTTCCTATCTAGCATGCAATTCAGCTAACATCCTAACATTATCATCAATTGAAACTTGGATGAAATTCAAAGTTTTGCTTTCTTTAACATCATGAGGCATAACCTTTAGTTTCAGAAAATCAACATCAAGAGCAAGGCCATCAACTTTAGAAGCAAGAACATCAATTTTGCCAAAATTTTCCTCAACAGATTTATTAAAAGCGGTTTGTGTACTAATAAAATTCTTAAGCATGTTATCAAGATCAGAGGGTATACTTTTGTTCCTGTAGTAAGAATTACCATAAAAATTATTATTATTAGGAGGATATAGCCTATAATTATTGCTACCAAAATTATTCCTATAAGCATTGTTGTTGAAATTATTATTTTTAATGAAGGTCACATCAACATGCTCTTCTTGAGCAACCAAAGAGGCAAAAGAAACATTATTTGGATCAATAGAAGAATGGCCGTTAACAAGCATAGACATAATAGAATCAAGTTTATCAGTCAAAGAGGAGGTTTCTTCAACAGAATATACCTTCTTACCAGTTGTAGCCCTCTGAGTGTGCCATTCATAATAATTTACCATCATATTATCAGGAAGCTTTGTTGCTGCCCCCAAATTCATGGATATAAAGGTTCCTACAGCATCTGAATCCAGAAGGTTTCTTGAAGAAAAATTTAGTCCTGCATAAAAAGTTTGGATGATCTTCCAAGTAGTCACTCCATGAGTGGGGCAATTCTTAACTAAAGATTTCATTCTTTCCCAAGCTTTAGCAACATGCTCATTATCAAGTTGCTTAATTTTAATAGTGCTACTTCTTAAAGATATAATCTTAGCAGGAGGATAATATTTTCCAATGAAAGCATATTTACACTTAGTCCAAGAATCAATACTATTTCTAGGAAAAGATAGCAACCATTCTTTAGCTCTTCCTCTTAAAGAGAAAGGAATTTTTTTAGCGTAATAATATCTCCATCTAAATATTTATAATTTTTTCATTTCACATAGTTCAACAAAATTATTAAGATGGGAAGCAACATCATCAGTACTAACATCAGAAAATTGCTCTCTCATAACAAGATTTAATAATGCAAGCTTAATCTCATAAAAATCAGCAGTAGAGCAGGTGGAGCAATAGGTGTGCTAATGAAATCATTGTAGTTGGTTCTAGTAAAGTCACACAACTTAGTGTTCTCAGGAGTAGTCATTTTAACAAGATTAACAACAGGATAAAAACTAAAACTAGAATAAGAACTATTTTTTTTTGTTTTTGATATAGAGAAGCAAACAAGATAAAATAAAATAAACTAAGCAAAACTAAAACAAAGTAAAGAGATTGGAAGTGAGAGACTCCCCTTGACAAAATTCTCTTCCTCCCCGCCAACGGCGCCACAAATTATGATGGTGCAAGAGTTGACAAGGGAGTGGTTGCTTCTTGATGACTTTGAAATCCCCGGCAACGACGCCAGAAATTATCTTGATGCGCGTGTAACACACGTTCGTTGGGAGACCCCAAGAGGAAGGATTAAATAGCACAATAGAAAGTTTCCCTTAGAAAGAAACCAAGGTTGAATACACCAGTAGGAGGAAGGAGTAACTTCAGAAGGTTGATGCAGCTGAGATGGCAGGGCGCACTACCGGTTCAACATCAACGTGGAACCTACACAACACAATCAAATAACTTTGCCCCAACAAAGTAGTGAGGTTGTCAATCTCAACGGTTTTGCTGAAAACAAAGAGGTTAAACATATGGTGTGAGAAACAGTATGAGAACAGTATGAAAACTGTAGCAGCATTGTGAAAGAAGTAATCGCAGTGGTTGTAGTATCCGTATGTGAAAATGTACCGGGGTCCACAGTTCACTAGTGGTGTCTCTCCGTGAAACATAAATAAAATGTGTTGTGAACAAATTAGAGCTGAGCAATTGACAGAAATGAAGGTTGCACCGTAGTACATATGCAAGACGTAAAGATTACTATGTGATTCATGCGGGCATTACAACAAGATACATAGACTGTCATCCAACTGCATCTATGAATAATAATCCACCCTCGGAATATCATCCGAACAAACGTTGGGTATTAAGTGGCAAGCAACAGATAATCGCAGTAAGAAAAGTGTGTAATGTAAACAATGTAAACAATGTAAACACCGCTGTTTTGTCCCTAATGGCAACACCACATCCTCCACCCGTCACGTTTCTGTCACTCGAGCACAGATGCAAAGGAGGCATGAATCCACTATCGAGCATAAATACTCCCTCTTGGAGTTACAAGCATCTACTTGGCCAGAGCATCTACTTACAACGGAGATCATGCAAGATCATAAATAACATATGCATGAATATAACATGATATATTTATAATAAGAAGACATAGCATTCAACATTCATCGGATCCCAACAAACACAACATGTAGCATTACATAAAGATGGTCTCGATCATGTGAGGAAGCTCACGAGATCTAAACATGAGGCATAAAGTGGTGGAGATAACCATCTAGCTACTGCGGTGGACCCGTAGTCCAGGGATGAACTACTCACGCATCACTTCAGAGGAGTGCATGATGGTGTAGACCCCTCCCGTGATGAATTTCCCTCCCGGTAGGGTGCCGTGGAGAGCTCCAGAACCCTCCCTATCTCGGGATGACGATGATGGCGGCCTTGGGTATTTCTCGGGAAAAAGTGGTATCTTTTTAGGGTTGATATGTCGGGGGAAATAAATAGGCGAAAGGGCAATGGCGGTGGGCGCCCGAGGGGGCAAAACCTCCCCCAGGCGTGGCCAGGGGGCGCGCCGCCCTATGGTGTGGCCCCCCTCCGGGCCTCTTCAGGACTCGATGGAACCTTCGGGATTTCTAAGAATTCCAGGCTTCGAATTTTCCAACTCCTAGAATCTTTCCAGAACAACTTTTCTAAAAGTAAAAACAACAGAAAACAGGGAACTGGCTCTGTGGCAACTTGTCAATAGGTTAGTCCCGAAAATTGATAAAAATGACATAAAGTGTAGAGCAAACATGTAGGAAATAACATGAAAACAACATGGAACATCGTAAATTAAGGATACATTTATGACGTATCACACACCCGAAGAAAGGGAGCCCTTGTACCTATACCTATAAGCAACTAATCTGGTGGTCAGCAGCGTAATCGTGGTGGAGCGACCCGAACACGGAAACACACATGGAGTACAGAGGCCAATCTATTACCTCAGTAAGTACTCTCACCATGCAAGTAGCGATACCCACATTACAAGAAGCTAGCATATGGGTTTGTCTTCACAGCCCGAAAGCTTAAGCATTACTTCCTAAAGCATACAACAACGGTGCTAAATGACGTATCACTCGGAACAATCATGAATAATCCCATGACATCTGGAAGAATTGCCAAGTGGAGCATAGAGCTAGGCACTTGGGATATAGTGTACAAGGGGTGCCATGCTCTCAAGTCACGGGTAGTAAAAGATTTCTCTCAGAGTGGACGGAATTGCAAACCCAGGACCTCCCGAGTACTCCAGCTCACGGATCATGTGTTTTGACAGGTCGAAAAGGAATGAAGGCACGGGAGCCAGAGTCGTACTGATATCACCGAGAGGGACAAGCTTCGATACGTCCTACAGATCGACTTCCCACCAGATGACAGATCATCCAACAACGACACCGAGTATGAAGCACTCATGCACGAATGAATATGGTGTTGGCCTGCGGAGTAACTCGACTAATGATTTACAGAGATTCAAACCTCATCGTGCAACAAACGATGAAGCAGTGCGAGGCAATCGTAGATAACATGATCGCGTATTCTGACAAGTACAATTTGCTCGAGGGAAGATTCAAGGGTTGCGAGTTGAGGCATGTAGCCTGATCGAGCAATGAAGAAGCAGACAGACTGACAAACATCGGGTTGGCAAATGCACCAATACCACCAGGGGTGTACTTGGAGAAAATCAACAAGAGATCCGTCAAGCTCAAGAAACCATCACAGACATCCGCAGAAATTTTATGAGAAGTTGGCGGAGAGAGTGCACTCATTGCCGCGATACACCACATCTCGAGGCAAGTATTCCTGGTAGAGCCAGTCCGGACGCACAAGTACTTGGACTACATGCTTCGACAGCAGCTACCAGAAGATGTATCCGAGGCAAGGAAAATAGCACGACGCAGCAAATCCTTTCGGGTGATAAACGACAAGTTGTACAAGTAAAACATCTCAGAAACCCTTCAGCGATGTATCGCAACTGAAGATGAAAAGGAACTACTCCGAGGTATACATCAAGGAGATTGCGGGCATCACATCAGCTGGAGAGTGTTGCGTGTGAACACACGCTCGTTGGGGGACCCAAAGAGGAAGGTATGAAGAGTACAACAACAACAAAAATTCTCAGAAAGAAACCAAGGTTTAATCTGACCAGTAGGAGAAAGAAATCACTTCTGAAGGTTGTTGACAGCTGATGTTGGCAGCGCGCACTACCAGGCTCAGCAGCATCGTGGAATCTGCACACAACACAACCAAGATACTTTGCCACAACGAAACAGTGAGGTTGTCAATCTACCGGTTTTGCTGAAAACAAAAGATTTGACATATAGTATGGAAAACGGTGTTTGTTTGCAGTGAAAGAAATGAGAACAATGATTGCAGTAAAAAGAACAGTGCTTGCAGTAGGTTGTATTATCAGTGTAAGAGTATGGACCGGGGTCCACAGTTCAGTAGTAGTGTCTCTCCATAGAAGATAAATAACATGTTGGGTAAACAAATTACATCTGGGCAATTTACAGAAACGAAGGCTGCACTGTAGTGCATATGCAAGACTTTATGATTTCTACGAGATTTATGTGGGTATTACAACATGATACATAGACCGTAATCCAACTGCATCTATGACTAATAATCCACCCTCGAGATGTCATTCGAGCAAGCTTTGGGTATTAAGTTACAAGCAACAGATTATTACATTAAGTAAAGTGCGTAATGTAATAATAGAATTATCCTTAGACAAAGCAATCTTGTTTTCTCCCTAATGCCAATAGCACATCCCCCATCCCTCACGTTTCTGTCACTCGAGCGCAGATGTAAGGGAGGGATGTTCCCACTATCGAGCATAAATACTCCCTCTTGGAGTTACAAGCATCAACTTGGCTAGAGCATCTACTAGTAACGGAGAGCATGCAAGATCACAAATAACATAAACATGATAGATCTATAATCAACTTGACATAGCATTCAATATTCATCGGATCATAGCAAACACAACATGTACCATTACAATGGATAATCTTGATCATGTTAGGCAACTCACAAGATCTAAATATGGTGGCATAAAGAGGAGAAGACAACCATCTAGCTACTGCTATGGACCTGTAGTCCAAGGATGAACTACTCACGCATCACTCTGGAGGCACGCATGGTAATGTAGAGCCCTCGAGTGATGATTTCCCCTCTTGGCAGGGTGTCGGGGAGAGCTTTAGAACCCTCCGGACTAGGGTTAACGATGACGGCATCTAAAGAACTTTTCGTGGATGGAATCTCGGGTATTTAAGGTTTTCCCGGGTAAGAGTATATATAGGAGAAAGGGCGATGTCGGTGGGCGCTCGAGGGGCCCACACCACGTGGTGGCGCGGCCAAGGGGGCGCATCGCCCTATGGTGTGGCCACCTGGTGCCCCCCTCCGGATGTCCTCCGGACTCCGTGTACGTGACAGAAAAATAGAACCCTGGGATTTTCTTTCATCCAATTCTGAGAATATTTCCAGAACAACTTTTCTGAAACCAAAATAGCAGAAAACGGGAATTGGCGCTGTGGCATCTTGTTAATAGGTTAGTCCCAGGAAATTCATAAAAATGTTATAAAGTGTATAGAAAACATGTAGCAATTGGCATGAAAACAACATGGAACATCAGAACTTATAAATACTTTTGAGACGCAAAATACCTAGTTGAAAGGTGCGACGACGGCCAGAGATTCGCGCCCAAGCCGCACATGTCAGCAACATAACTGAACATGATCCCACTATCGTGGCCCTTTGCTCAATGGGGGCTCGACATGGTCGGGCCACTATGGAAGTAAATACCCGGAGGATACACCCACATGCTAGTGGCAGTTGACAAGTTTACAAAGTGGATGGAAGCTGTACCAGTGACGTCACAAGCTGCCAAATGCGCCATAAAATTCCTCAACTCCATCGTCTGCAGATTTGGTGTTCCCCACAAAACCATCATAGACAACGGGTCCAACTTCACAGGCAAGGAAACTCAAGCCTTCTGCAAAGAAAAAGGAACAACTCTAAGTTACGCCTCTGTGGCGCATCCACAGACCAACGGTCAGGTCAAAAGATCCAACGGCTTAGTTTTGAGTGGCCTGAAGAAACGACTACTGCCTTGTGACGCCCCGAGATCGGGCACTATGCAGATTTTAGCATTCCCGCCAAATCCGCATAATAACCGATTCCAGGTTGCCATTTATGATAACATTACAATAGTTCACGAATAATCCACGATTACAACAGAAACAGATAGATACAAGATGACTCACACGAGCCGGGGTTACAACTGATACAATACAAAGATCCAAATAACAGCGGAAGAAACAAACGTCCGTCTACGGACAAGATCCAAATTGGACTAAGAGTCCTGAAGATAACCGAAGGCGTCCAATCCCTGCCCAGGCCAAGCCGGAGGGATTCCCAAGCTAACGTCGTCAGACTTCAAACCTGTTGACTGCAATTTGGAATTTGCAGCCACGAAAGAGATTCGTGGGTCAGTACGGTTAGGTACTGGCAAGGGGGATAGAACCCATACTCACAAGTTACCGGCGTAGCCAGTCATCACAAGATACAAATACTTTAGGATCAACGGAAAGGAAGGGGGTTATTGCAAATAAGCAACAGCAGGCTGCACTAACCAACTACAGAGATTCTGTTATTTCCAACTATCAGAAAGGAGATAAGATCGAGTGATAGTAACCAACTGAAAGATAACGTCAAACAAACCCATCCTGGATCTCGCCCCTTATCCGAAGAAGCAATCCGAGGATAACTCACACCGTTGTTATTATGTGAAACAAGTTATTGTGTGAATAACCTATTACTAGTCAATTTATTAATCATTAGGTGAAACATGATTAATCATTAGTTGAAGTTGTCCTGAGTACTTGTAAGCCAGTACTTTCACCAAGTAATCCATAACCGCGGAAAACACGGCTTCTCGAGAAGATTTACCCTGCAGGGGTGCACCAAAGTAACCACACTCATGAATATCCCGCCAGATGGAATGCCTCCCACCAAGCGGGGCACTCAACACAATCCAACCCTTCTTCGCATCAAGCCCAAAGCACCGCGTGCTGTGCGTGCGCGGCTAATCGAGCCCCACGAAGAAAAGGGGACCCTCATAGCACTGGAAGACCACGCCGCCCTAAATGCCGACTACGAAAGTTCCACCCGGGCGCCAAGGGCTCGCAAGATCATGCATGCAGCAAATGGAAAGCCCGAACTAGTACGGCGATTTGGACGAGATGCGAATCGAGTCAAACTGAGGGGGAGCCCATACTCCCCAAATGCGGGTAGTGCGCTCATCATGGATCAGTAGACAAGACCCTTTTCCTAATTAGGGGGTCGACACTAGCGGGCCTCAAAACCACCCTGGGCCTCCCGCCGGTGCCTTATCATCAAATTATTATTATTATTACCATTAGCAATTAACAGGTTTGATTGATTAACATCGAGCCCCCAGAACATAATGAAGTAATAACAGAAAGTAACGGGTAACAGACTCGGGCAAACAACCCTAAGCAAGATAGTAAGTCACAGGCTCAAGCAAAGGTTATAGGAGGGGAGGTGAGGCAATATCAGGGTTGAGGATTCATGTGATAGGTTCGTAACAGAAACAACTACTACTAAGGCTAGCAGAAAAGAATCAACGGAAAGAATCGGTAACAAGTGATGAAAGGCAGCCATATGGCATGCAAGTGAGTATACTTGCCTGAGATCCCGCAAGGTAGCAGAATTTGTCGTTGCTCACATCATCTCAACGTCCTACCCGGGAAGAAGCAACGAACTAAAAGAAACACCGGATGCAACAATTACTACTACGGCAAAAGATCCAGCATGAACCAGGTATGGATGCATGACAAGTTTAATAGATGCACCAAAGTAAACTAGGGATATGATACACAAGTTTAAATGGATTCCATATGCAAAGATTGCATATGGCAAACCCATGCCTTATAGTTGAATTAGTTGTTCTAACAATAAGCATCATGTGTAGGTGAGGTAGAAGGATGCATGCATGATGAAGAACACGAGAGATAACAATATTAAATGCAAGTGGAAGGATGGTTAACAAGTTTAGAAAACATTTATCAAATTTGGAAATTATTGTTACTTAATGGTGTTAAGCAAGTAGTGGTTGTTATCATCAAGTTAAAGTGTTCAAAACAAATAACAAAGTTGATATATGAAAAGGTTATCAAATTTTAGTTGGATTGCATGTTTCACATTTTGAAATTGGACTTTGGATTAATTAATTATGAATTAAACAACATTAAACAAGTTTTAATTGAATTTAAACAAGATTTAAATTGTTTAAGCAATTTTAATTATTCAAAACAGAAAACAAAATTTATATTTGATTAGCTTATTTAAAATGGTATTGAAAACATATTTTAGTTGCATGATTTGGACTTATGAGTAAATAGTTATTGAATTTAGCAAAATACCATTGAATGATTTAAATTTGAATTTGAATTGCAATTTGAAAGTTCAAAACAGAACACAAGTTGGATATTTGGATAGATTAGGAAATTTGGATCAGAATAGATATAAAGTTTGTGTTTATTGGATTTATAAAACAAAAGATATGGAATTTAGAAGTTATTATTCAAATCTGTTATTTAAAAAAAAAAGAAATGGATTATTGGAAATTCGCAGAAATCCGTTTGTTACGCGATGGAAGCGTACACACACGCTGACAGAGGGGCCCGCGGTCTCACTGTGCCTGCGTGGCACAGAGAGAGGCTGATAGGGGGCCCTCCCTGTCAGCGAAGCGGCAAAAAGTGTTGGGATTTATCCCGCGATGCCAGGCCTCGAACCCCCGATCGAGTGCTAGTGTGTGCGCGCGCTGAACCAGTGGGATGGATGCAGGTTCTTGTCAGATAGGAGTACGGTGGAAGGATAACGTTCCAACATGTTATCTGAACCTTAACTGAACTCGAGCTCGCCTGAAGCACTGGCAGAGAAACCCGCCGGCGACGTGCACGGTGCCGTGTGGTTGTTGATGATGGATGGATGCGTGCAGGTGTGCTGGATGCAACGGAGGGAGAGGGTGGAGGATACAGTGAGCTCACCAACGGTAGTCGTCGAGCAGAGGCGCGACGGAGACGCTCTCGTCGGCGAGGTGACAGCTGCACGGTGGTCGAGGACGGCGGGGCTGATTCCGTGCTCCTCCGAGCGATCTCCAGTGTTCAACTCGTAGAGGAAGGAGTGGAGGCGTGGTTCCCGTGGACAGACAGGAAGAAGGAGGGTAGTAGCGCCGGGGTTCATCGCGGATTCAGATAACGGCGAGCCGGTGAGGTAGCTGCCGCGGGCGGAGACGTGGACGGCGGCGGGGTTCCTGCAGACCTCTGAGGGAGATGGAGTGTACAAAAGCGAGAGGCAGGCGAGGTGAGTTGGTTTCGCTGTGTAGCTGGGTAGGAGATGCTGCGAGGCGGCGGGGCTCACCGGGATTTCAGAGGATGACGCCGGCGGTTGCAGCGAGAAAAGATCGGTGGCAGCAGAGAAGAGGGACGGCGGCGGAATCGAGGGGAGAGAGGGCAGGGGGGTCTAGGGTTCGATCTGGCGGCGCTAGCTGTGCTCTAGGGGTACTTATAGGGCAGCACGGACGTCGAAGGCCGTCCGCGGCGCTCTGCCGGCGACGTGGCATCCGTGGATGCGACGCCGTACAGGGAAAGAAGAGAGAGACGCACTGCGAACCGTTTTCGGGCCGCGTTGCTGGGCTGCGCGCGCTGGAGAGAGTTTGGACGGGCTGGGCCAGGCGGTAGATTAGGTTTAACTGCTGCCCGGATGCTTTTGTTTATTTTCCTTCTTCTGTTTTTTTTGTAGTTTTGCTTTTGGATAAAATAGATAGGTTTTTGAGTAGGTAAAGATTTGGAAAAATTTAGATAAGCTTCTTAGGTGAAAAGAAACCACTTGGCAGTTTTGGTTTTCAGAATTTCAAAGGTTTGCTTGCTGTTTCGAAATGGAACCAAAATAATTGAATTTTTGCCATATTAATTAATATTTAGAAAATAAGTTGTTTTCAATAGGGTTTCCCCTAGGGTTTAGAATGTTTTGAAGAATACCAAATTGTGTAGAACTTCATGGATCCAAAGGTTTGATGATTTGAATTTCTGAGTTAGCCACTAGGGTTTGTTAACAACAAGGAGCAATTTATTTAGCAGGCAATTTGTTTAAAACAATTTTCAAACTATTGAAGAACAAGGAGTGGTTTAGTTTGCAAGTTTGAAATTGGAAAATTTTTGAGCAAGGGTGAAAGTTTAAATTGTTTTGAAAATTTCAGTTTGATGCAAACATGGTGCAATGCAATGTAATGCAAATGATGCAAACAAAACAAACAGGTAACACCACAGGTGTTACAGACGACACCACTAACAAGGGATTGCGCCCTCGCAATCCACCTGCTAACCCGGGAGGGGAAAGAAGTTCGACTATCGATTATTCGTGCTTCCAGTTGATCTCCTCGACACCACTAACAAGGGATTCTTGCTGGGAGTGATGACGATGTTCTTCCACCAGGAATCTTCCGATGATCGGACATATTAGGTTAAAGGCTCAGAAAACGTCCACCCACGTAGGATCCTAAAACTTTGAAAGATGGACAAGGGGAAGACTCCAAAACAAATAAGATGGGAGGGGAAATAGAATAGGGGTAAGGAGAAAACAAGAATCCTATTGAGATGTTTCCAAAATAGTTTAGCAGAAATAGTTTTTGACACTCTAGAAACAACGACCGTTAGCGAGGTTATCCTACAGGCTTTGCGGACCCGTTGCTTCGATAACCATTCGTATCGAAACAATCTCGGGAATCGGAACCTGGCTCTGATACCATTTTGTGACGCCCCGAGATCGGGCACTATGCAGATTTTAGCATTCCCGCCAAATCCGCATAATAACCGATTCCAGGTTGCCATTTATGATAACATTACAATAGTTCACGAATAATCCACGATTACAACAGAAACAGATAGATACAAGATGACTCACACGAGCCGGGGTTACAACTGATACAATACAAAGATCCAAATAACAGCGGAAGAAACAAACGTCCGTCTACGGACAAGATCCAAATTGGACTAAGAGTCCTGAAGATAACCGAAGGCGTCCAATCCCTGCCCAGGCCAAGCCGGAGGGATTCCCAAGCTAACGTCGTCAGACTTCAAACCTGTTGACTGCAATTTGGAATTTGCAGCCACGAAAGAGATTCGTGGGTCAGTACGGTTAGGTACTGGCAAGGGGGATAGAACCCATACTCACAAGTTACCGGCGTAGCCAGTCATCACAAGATACAAATACTTTAGGATCAACGGAAAGGAAGGGGGTTATTGCAAATAAGCAACAGCAGGCTGCACTAACCAACTACAGAGATTCTGTTATTTCCAACTATCAGAAAGGAGATAAGATCGAGTGATAGTAACCAACTGAAAGATAACGTCAAACAAACCCATCCTGGATCTCGCCCCTTATCCGAAGAAGCAATCCGAGGATAACTCACACCGTTGTTATTATGTGAAACAAGTTATTGTGTGAATAACCTATTACTAGTCAATTTATTAATCATTAGGTGAAACATGATTAATCATTAGTTGAAGTTGTCCTGAGTACTTGTAAGCCAGTACTTTCACCAAGTAATCCATAACCGCGGAAAACACGGCTTCTCGAGAAGATTTACCCTGCAGGGGTGCACCAAAGTAACCACACTCATGAATATCCCGCCAGATGGAATGCCTCCCACCAAGCGGGGCACTCAACACAATCCAACCCTTCTTCGCATCAAGCCCAAAGCACCGCGTGCTGTGCGTGCGCGGCTAATCGAGCCCCACGAAGAAAAGGGGACCCTCATAGCACTGGAAGACCACGCCGCCCTAAATGCCGACTACGAAAGTTCCACCCGGGCGCCAAGGGCTCGCAAGATCATGCATGCAGCAAATGGAAAGCCCGAACTAGTACGGCGATTTGGACGAGATGCGAATCGAGTCAAACTGAGGGGGAGCCCATACTCCCCAAATGCGGGTAGTGCGCTCATCATGGATCAGTAGACAAGACCCTTTTCCTAATTAGGGGGTCGACACTAGCGGGCCTCAAAACCACCCTGGGCCTCCCGCCGGTGCCTTATCATCAAATTATTATTATTATTACCATTAGCAATTAACAGGTTTGATTGATTAACATCGAGCCCCCAGAACATAATGAAGTAATAACAGAAAGTAACGGGTAACAGACTCGGGCAAACAACCCTAAGCAAGATAGTAAGTCACAGGCTCAAGCAAAGGTTATAGGAGGGGAGGTGAGGCAATATCAGGGTTGAGGATTCATGTGATAGGTTCGTAACAGAAACAACTACTACTAAGGCTAGCAGAAAAGAATCAACGGAAAGAATCGGTAACAAGTGATGAAAGGCAGCCATATGGCATGCAAGTGAGTATACTTGCCTGAGATCCCGCAAGGTAGCAGAATTTGTCGTTGCTCACATCATCTCAACGTCCTACCCGGGAAGAAGCAACGAACTAAAAGAAACACCGGATGCAACAATTACTACTACGGCAAAAGATCCAGCATGAACCAGGTATGGATGCATGACAAGTTTAATAGATGCACCAAAGTAAACTAGGGATATGATACACAAGTTTAAATGGATTCCATATGCAAAGATTGCATATGGCAAACCCATGCCTTATAGTTGAATTAGTTGTTCTAACAATAAGCATCATGTGTAGGTGAGGTAGAAGGATGCATGCATGATGAAGAACACGAGAGATAACAATATTAAATGCAAGTGGAAGGATGGTTAACAAGTTTAGAAAACATTTATCAAATTTGGAAATTATTGTTACTTAATGGTGTTAAGCAAGTAGTGGTTGTTATCATCAAGTTAAAGTGTTCAAAACAAATAACAAAGTTGATATATGAAAAGGTTATCAAATTTTAGTTGGATTGCATGTTTCACATTTTGAAATTGGACTTTGGATTAATTAATTATGAATTAAACAACATTAAACAAGTTTTAATTGAATTTAAACAAGATTTAAATTGTTTAAGCAATTTTAATTATTCAAAACAGAAAACAAAATTTATATTTGATTAGCTTATTTAAAATGGTATTGAAAACATATTTTAGTTGCATGATTTGGACTTATGAGTAAATAGTTATTGAATTTAGCAAAATACCATTGAATGATTTAAATTTGAATTTGAATTGCAATTTGAAAGTTCAAAACAGAACACAAGTTGGATATTTGGATAGATTAGGAAATTTGGATCAGAATAGATATAAAGTTTGTGTTTATTGGATTTATAAAACAAAAGATATGGAATTTAGAAGTTATTATTCAAATCTGTTATTTAAAAAAAAAGGAAATGGATTATTGGAAATTCGCAGAAATCCGTTTGTTACGCGATGGAAGCGTACACACACGCTGACAGAGGGGCCCGCGGTCTCACTGTGCCTGCGTGGCACAGAGAGAGGCTGATAGGGGGCCCTCCCTGTCAGCGAAGCGGCAAAAAGTGTTGGGATTTATCCCGCGATGCCAGGCCTCGAACCCCCGATCGAGTGCTAGTGTGTGCGCGCGCTGAACCAGTGGGATGGATGCAGGTTCTTGTCAGATAGGAGTACGGTGGAAGGATAACGTTCCAACATGTTATCTGAACCTTAACTGAACTCGAGCTCGCCTGAAGCACTGGCAGAGAAACCCGCCGGCGACGTGCACGGTGCCGTGTGGTTGTTGATGATGGATGGATGCGTGCAGGTGTGCTGGATGCAACGGAGGGAGAGGGTGGAGGATACAGTGAGCTCACCAACGGTAGTCGTCGAGCAGAGGCGCGACGGAGACGCTCTCGTCGGCGAGGTGACAGCTGCACGGTGGTCGAGGACGGCGGGGCTGATTCCGTGCTCCTCCGAGCGATCTCCAGTGTTCAACTCGTAGAGGAAGGAGTGGAGGCGTGGTTCCCGTGGACAGACAGGAAGAAGGAGGGTAGTAGCGCCGGGGTTCATCGCGGATTCAGATAACGGCGAGCCGGTGAGGTAGCTGCCGCGGGCGGAGACGTGGACGGCGGCGGGGTTCCTGCAGACCTCTGAGGGAGATGGAGTGTACAAAAGCGAGAGGCAGGCGAGGTGAGTTGGTTTCGCTGTGTAGCTGGGTAGGAGATGCTGCGAGGCGGCGGGGCTCACCGGGATTTCAGAGGATGACGCCGGCGGTTGCAGCGAGAAAAGATCGGTGGCAGCAGAGAAGAGGGACGGCGGCGGAATCGAGGGGAGAGAGGGCAGGGGGGTCTAGGGTTCGATCTGGCGGCGCTAGCTGTGCTCTAGGGGTACTTATAGGGCAGCACGGACGTCGAAGGCCGTCCGCGGCGCTCTGCCGGCGACGTGGCATCCGTGGATGCGACGCCGTACAGGGAAAGAAGAGAGAGACGCACTGCGAACCGTTTTCGGGCCGCGTTGCTGGGCTGCGCGCGCTGGAGAGAGTTTGGACGGGCTGGGCCAGGCGGTAGATTAGGTTTAACTGCTGCCCGGATGCTTTTGTTTATTTTCCTTCTTCTGTTTTTTTTGTAGTTTTGCTTTTGGATAAAATAGATAGGTTTTTGAGTAGGTAAAGATTTGGAAAAATTTAGATAAGCTTCTTAGGTGAAAAGAAACCACTTGGCAGTTTTGGTTTTCAGAATTTCAAAGGTTTGCTTGCTGTTTCGAAATGGAACCAAAATAATTGAATTTTTGCCATATTAATTAATATTTAGAAAATAAGTTGTTTTCAATAGGGTTTCCCCTAGGGTTTAGAATGTTTTGAAGAATACCAAATTGTGTAGAACTTCATGGATCCAAAGGTTTGATGATTTGAATTTCTGAGTTAGCCACTAGGGTTTGTTAACAACAAGGAGCAATTTATTTAGCAGGCAATTTGTTTAAAACAATTTTCAAACTATTGAAGAACAAGGAGTGGTTTAGTTTGCAAGTTTGAAATTGGAAAATTTTTTAGCAAGGGTGAAAGTTTAAATTGTTTTGAAAATTTCAGTTTGATGCAAACATGGTGCAATGCAATGTAATGCAAATGATGCAAACAAAACAAACAGGTAACACCACAGGTGTTACATGCCTCGACTGGACGACGCGGCGGGATAGCGGGCAGAGGAGTTACCATCCGTGCTATGGAGCCTGAGAATGACTCCAAACAGATCAACACAATACACACCATTCTTCATGGTTTACAGCGCAGAACCGGTGGTTCCCGAAGATATCTGATTCAGTGCACGAAGATTTGTTGCCTACAGCGAAGAAGCTTAAAACCGGGCACTCGCTAACGACATGGACGCACTCGATAAAGCTCGAGACATCGCACTCGCATCATCGGTCATCTATCAGCAGGCGCTACACAACTACCACAGTCGCCGAATTCGTAGCAGATCCTCGTGGAAGGAGACTTGGTGCTACGACTCAAGCAAGAAAGCCACCACAAGCTCTCTCCCCCTTGGGTGGGACCCTACATAATACACGAAGTCATCATGGGAGGCGCATACCCCTTGAAGGACCTATAAACCGACATCGTCTACTCCAACCCGTGGAATGTCACGCACATGCGCAAATTCTACCCCTAGGAAGTTATTTTCCTTTACAAATAAGGTTGTTTCAGCCATAGTGTAATTCGAACAAATACATGGCTTCTCAGCCATCTAAATAAATAATTTCTGATTCCTCGCTTCATTATTATGTCGACTGCTAAACCACATGCTAAACAAGGTCACACCGCAAGACGCGGGGGCTACGCCAAACTAGCATAACAAGCAAAATAGTGTATCCACAAAACACACTTATTAATTTACAAAGATTACAAGGTATATACACCTTAAAAAATTCATAAAAACAAGGGACATACACCTCAAATTCACAAATAACACAAGGCTAATGGAGGCCCGCACTCTCTCGGAGTAATCATTCCGTCTCAGTGGAATTCAATAGAATAATGCGCTCAGCAGCAGGCCACACTACTTCATAATGAGGACCATAATCTACTGGAATCGCTTGGGTAGGAGGCGGTAGTACAACAGAATTGAAGTTCACATTGGGGTGCCAAAGCCACACAAAAGGCCAGGGCAACCTGAGCTCCGCAAACTAATTGATGACACACACACTCGGAGACATCTTTGACGCGACGAAATTTCCTAAGCAGCGCACTCAGCCGATTGGGAGCAACATCCATCGTATACAAAGTTTGATATACGGAAGAAAGTGCCTGTCGACACGAATCGACAAAATATTGGACCTGCCGCACCTGATGCTGGAGAGTCGCCATAATAAAACCCCTACTTTGATCAGACCAGAAGTTGCAGGCGTGAATATTCGAACTACCGGATTCAGAAGCAATCTGATTATTCACCCACTCCCCTTCAGGACACATGTCAGGCTTAGTGCCTGCAAACACAATGGAAGCATAAGAAGAAGAAACAAAAATCCAAATGACTCGGTTGCTTGAAGTATCTACAGAGCAAATCCCTCGCGACATTCGCCAATTCTTCCATGATAATTTGCTCGCATTCAGCAGCAAGTTTTTTTGCTTCGACTTCGCCACATCTGCGACACCCTGCAAGGCCTTCAACTTCCGTTCGGCATCAGCAACATGGCCACGAAGAGTAGCAACCATACTTGCATCTATCAAATAAGACACGACGAGAACCTTAGGAGCACTTGAAGATCCAGAGTCGGCTTCAATCACCTGAAAGAATAAGGACATGGTCTAAAATACTAAGTCGCACAGCTCAAAGTCACTCAAGAGTTGCACACAAAAAGGCCTTCGAGTGCCCGGGCCCTAATCCCATCGGGAGAACACAAAGTAAAGCAATAGCAAATTCAACCAACACTCCAAACTCCCACATCTAGAAAACAAACATGGAGTACTTCAAACATACAATAAGTTCATTACAGACTGAAAAGCAAAAGGAGGAACGCTCTCTACCCTAAGGGATGTTGGATTTGCCAGAAACATCTTCGCTTGCAGCAGGTCTCGCGCTGCGACCGCCAGACATTAGCTCTGACAACATTCTAGCTAACTTCTCAGCGTGAGCAGCATAAGGTTTGATAGCTACCGTTTTGCTTGCGTTGTCCTTGGGGGCTTCTGAGTACATCTTCTCCAAGTCTCTCTCGACTCCATTCGCCAAAGCTATCTGGATTGCCCTCTTTGCACCACACTCAGTTTGAGCAAGAGTGTACTCATCAAGAGGATCATCCTCGCCAAGGAAAATATTTACAAGGCTTTCCAAAGTCTAAGGAAATTCTCTCCCCATAAAGTGTTGCTTGTGCAATGAAGAAAGTGCTTGATGGGTCTCGCAGATGACAGAAGCGGCCTTCATCCCGTGTTGTCCTAGTTGGCCACACACATCCATCAAAGCATCGATTCTAACTTGTCCAGGGATCGCTAGAGTGAATCCAAGCGCACCTTTGAATCCCAAAATGTTTGAGACCAAAGAAAACTTCAAAAATAAACGACATCAACGAAAATAGGCGAGTCACGTACCTGATAAAGCTACGGCCATGGGGAAAAGTAAACCAGTCAGCTCATTGTCATGAGTCTGTCCTTCTTCTTCTAGCTACTTCAGATCCACGCGAGACTTCGCGAGCTGATCGGCGGCCTCCTTCCGAGCAGACTCTAGCTCCTTCTCGAGACCTGTCTCTCGGTCGCGAGCTTCAACCCTCTCGGTCTTGGCGCGGGTAGCCTCATCTGAAAGGCAAAACATACGCACTAAGGACAAACAAGTAAAAGAACGGAGCTGTGACACTCGTAATATTCAAAAAGTTTACCTCTCGAATCTTGAAGGTCCCGAAGGAGTTGGTCACGCTCCCGAAAAAGAGTGGCACATTCAGCTTCTGCAACCGCAAGGTGACTTCTCAAAACGGCCAAAGACTCGAAGATAGCCTAGAAAGGAATGTCGTGGTGGTATCACGGCAGATGCCATAGGATGGCTAATTGTTTGGGGTCGATGGACGCTGGAGGTGCTCGGGGAGGGATCACACAATGAGTAGCCGCGTGTGAGATGAATCAGGAACTGCAAACAACAAGATCTACCCAGGTTCAGGGCCCTCGCGTGGAGGTAAAACCCCTACTCCTGCCTTTCTCTCTTTATATTTGTATGTCACCGAGTAGCCACAGTACAAGTTTGGCCTACAGCCGAGTAGCCACTCTTCTCCCCACGTGATGATCTAGGTCAAGAATGTGAACTCATGCAATGTCTCTTGGCGTTCCTCGCGCAGGAGGGGGTAGGGCACCTTATATACTGGTGCCCTGCCGGATACAGCCAAGAGGGAAAAGTACAAACAGATGTCGACATAGTGTGCACACTGCACACTTCCAGCTTCTCTTTGACAGCTTTGGCTTCCTAGTTTGTCTTGTGTGGAAAGTCGTTGTGCAAAACCAAGAAGACGATCTGTTATCACTGACATGGCCACAGGGTAGGCCCCCTAACCTGCACCGCCCTGCTGACACCCTGGCGCGGATAAGCACGCGCTCTACAGATGAACAGTGCACCAGTACGGACCCAGGATACGCGGGATCCTGTGTCAGAACGTCTCCTTTGACTTCGGCCCGAGTAGGAAAACCCCTCCCTCTACTCGGACCACTTCCTTTACTCGGAGGAGAATAACTTCCTTGATTCTTCCTTCTGTCCATTGGCAGGTACGGCCGAATAGCAGTCAACCGGGTAGCGAGTACCGGGTAGCCAGCTACTCTGCCAAACCTCTCCTTTGATCTTGCCTTTAGCATTTGCCTTTACCCTACTCGGGGGTAACCCCCCGACATTAGTCCCCGAAGCTGGTAGAGTCCTGCGAACTTGTTCACTGGGCTCTTCCAGCTTAAAACAAACCTTGCCTTCGAACCGTGAGATGCCGAGTAGCACTTCTGAGTAGCCTCCACTTCTTACTTGAGTCTCTTCTTTTCCGAGTAGCAGCATTTATCTTCTCTCTCGCTGAGTAAAATGACTTTGTGAAATCTTGGACAGAATCTCAGCGTGTCAGAGCAAATCCATCTCTCTGCCTCACAACTGGGCACGTGTCACGCCCTCGTACCTCCGACGCCTCGGTGCCCGGGATATGACAGGCCACGCGCCCATCATGCGACCTGGGCCCACTGGCCCGCTAGGTCACATCAACTGCAGTTATTCGCCCACGATCTCGACGTGGGATCAATTGCGCCCGTTACGCACGCAACCTGCGCTGTGTGCGTTTCTAACCGGCTCGCATCCCACGTCGCACGATCTCCACGCACAACTGATCCCACTACCTCCACTGGTAACGGCAACCCGAGGGGAGAGAGATAAATACCCCCTCGGTAACTCCTCCTTCTCTTTCCTGCCCGCATTCATCTCTTGCACCTTCGCCTTTCCGCTGCCGCAGAGCACTCCGCCGCCGCGCATCCTTGCCGTGCCGCTGCTCCGTGCGACGCCGGAAAGCTAGCCGCTCCTCCACCAAACCTCCACGAACCTTCCACCAATTCATCTCTCCCCATGGCTCGCGACGATGACGCTCGTGCCGGATGGGAGGGATCCGACGTCACGATGGAGGATTGCAGCTGGTTGGTCAATACCCGCCGCGTGCCTCCCGGCGTGCAGTGCCGGAAGCCGGACGGCGAAATCGTCCCCGCACCGCAGGAGGGCGAGTTCGTCGTCTTCCTCGCGCACTTCAAGCGGGGATTCGGCCTCCCGGCGTCGGACTTCTTTAGGGAGTTCATCAACCATTTCGGGCTGCAGCCGCACCACCTGCCTCCCAACGCCGTGGTGATGCTCGCATACCACGCCGTGGTCTGCGAGGCGTTCCTGGGTGTGCGCCCAACGGTGCATACCTGGGCGCGCTACTTCTACTTCCGGAAGCAGAGCGTTCCCAAGCCTGGAAGCACAGAGAGCTCCCGCGCCATGACGAAGACAGGGAGCGCGATGATGCTGCAGCGCACCGCCGGCAACCACCCGCGCATCAAGGGGCTCGACACGGTACGTAAGTGGCAGCGCTCCTTCGTTTACGTTAAGAACGTTCCTGCCGAAGAAGGAGCGCCCATCACGGACCGGATAAATCTCGCCAAGTGGACGAACACGCCGCCAACCTAGCAGAATTGGAGATACAAGCCGAAGAACCATGACGAAATCCTCCAGATCGAGAAGCGCCTCGTCGAGCTAGCGGAGTTGGGATTCAAGCGCGATGATCCCATCGCGTGTTGGATCTCACGCCGGGTGCTCCCGCTTCAACGCCGCACCCACAAGATGTGCCATATGGGAGGCAGCCGGGATTGCACGAGGACCACCACCTTCGAGCTTAGCACTGCTGACGTCGCCGTTTGGGCGAGATCCATCATGAAGACCGGCCTCACCGACACCTGGCAATGGCTTTGTGCCGTATAGCCGTACTAAGCGCATCGAACAGGTTAGCCCTCTCTTTTCTGTCTCTGTACCTTGATACCGAGTAGAACACCTCAAATACCCTGTAGGCCTTAAGTGCTTTGTGTTTGCACGCCATGTTGAGTAGCACACCCCGAGCATCTTAGTTGACTTTATGTGCTTTGTGTTTGCACGCCCCGTCAAGTAGAGAACCTTAGCCTGGTATGCTTTGTGTTTGCATGCTACTCTGAATAGGATTTTCTGGATTTATATGCTTTGTGTTTGCATCTTGTACCTGCTAGAGCCCCTCCTCCTTGTACTCAATTGATTTGCACCACTTGCTTGTCTTTCCAGCATATCGATCGCCAAGCTGTTGAAGATGAGGAGCGCTTTGAGGCCAACTGGAGCGGTGACCGGGAAGAGGACGATGAGACTGCTTATGATACCCAGGACACCCTCTGTATCCCTCACGCCGAACAGCCGAGTAAGCATCACGTTGATGCGTCCATTCAGGATTGGTCCGAGGACGAAGAAGAAGGTGACTGAGTTCGCCTCTCTAGTTGCGAGTAGCGCAATCCCCTTTCCTTTCCGCTTCTCAACCCCTTTTTCTCCTCTACTCTGCAGATGACCCCGAGGCGGACGAGGAAGACGAGGATGCTCTCGACGTCGATCCTATCTCTGTAGCTGCTCCTACTACTCGGAAGAGGACGGGTAGCGGTGCCCAAGAGCCTCCCGCCAAGAAAACCAAGAAGGCCGAGAAGAAGAAGAAGGTTGCCGTCGCCAAAAGGCAACTCCCCACCCGCAAGGGGTAAGTAACTTCCTTCTACATTATACTCTGCTGCTGCTTCTCGGTGTTCTCTTCCCCCTCTCTTTTTCTGAACTCTCTTTCTCCTTCAGTTATCCTTTGAATGCCGATGCTGCTGCGGCTCCCGCCACCTCCAAGAAAAGATCAGCCATCGACCTCGAGGCTCTCATTGATCTTTCCGCGGACGAGGATGAGCCAGCAGCACGGGATGGGACACGTGCGCACTCTCCTGTGAAGGAAGAAGAAGAAGGCACCAACGCCGAGGACATGGGCGCTGGTGACCAAGACATGGACCAGGCGCAGCAGGCCCGTGCAGAACAGAGCGTAGGATGCTGCTCACGATCAAGAAGCTGAGCACCAAGATCATGCCGCCCTTGAGCGACAGGACGAGAACCTGGAGCAGCCGGACACTGAAGCTACTGTCCAAGATGACCCCGCGGCTCAGCCACGGGCAGAAGATGTACCAGAAGATCCCGCTGCCGAGCAGCGGGTTGAGACGACTGCGATGGGGCAAGACCCGCAGGGCCAAGCGCAGCCGGATGCTGCGCCGGGTAGCCGGCCTCCTGTGCCGCCTACTCCGCAGGTCACTCCCCCTACTGCACCGAGCCCTCCACGACAAGCGAAGAAGACCAAGACTGCATCAAGCCCTCCAGCTAAGCAGAGAACACAGAAGACCGCGTCGAGCCCTCCTCCCAAGAAAGCCGTCCCGTGTGACGCCCCAGTCCGCAGGAATCCACCGCGCAACGCTGCGCTGGATTCAGCTATGATGCCGCCGCCAAAATCAACCGGGAAGGCTGCTACGAAGAGCGCGCATCTTACAATTGGCGCTTCTGGCAGTTCTGCTGGCACAGGCGAGGGATTGAGCACTCAAGAGGCGCCCAGCTACTTGCCCTACATGGTGCAGATGGCCAAGCGGCACGGAATCAAGTTGAACAAGACCGAGCAACGGATCGCCCTTACGAAGGGCGCCCAGGCCAAAACGGTAGATTCCAAGTTGCCGGACAAGAAGAAGGACCTTTCGATCTACTCCCGCGAGGTCCAGGAGACTGAGGTGCACTCCGAGGGGCTCGAGCAGATGATTGACCGAGTAGGCTTCATCGACCAGGTGTGGGATAGCGACGTCCATGGCAACAAGACTTGGGACGGCATGACCGTGGGCCCGCTGGACCACTGGCGCATTGATTGGAACAAAGCTGACATGGGCTACACTCCCAAGACCATCTCCTCCACTACAAGCACGCTGGCCGCGAAGCTATACGTTCACCGCAAAGCCGCTGAAGACATCGAGCAAACATATGCTGTAAGTTTCATTTGCTTGTTCCAAGTTGTTGCTTGTTCCGAGTTGCAACTTTTCTTCTCTTCTATCCTTCTTTTTCTCCTTATCCATTACCCAGTCCCCGAGATTCGGGCCGAGTAGACGAGTACTCAACCGAGTTGCCGTCTTCTCGGGCCAAATCTTCAAAAAACTATCTAACTCCTTTTCTTTCTTTTTCACAGAATAGCCTCATGAAGAGGACAAATCTATTCCGGCGGCTGCTCTGGAACCATAGCGTCGCAAGGAGGCGCATTGAGGCCCTGGAGAAGGAGCGCAAGACTGACGCTGAGACGGAGCAGGCGGCAGTGGATCGTGCCCTTCAACTCTCTGCACTGGAAGGTAAGCCTTTAGCTATTCGGTTAGTGCATTTTGTGTTTACACCCGGATTTTCTCTTTGCTCTAACTCTGTTTACTCTGCAGACAAACTCAAAGAGTTGTAGGAGCAGCACCAGCACTGCCACGTCTTCACTGCCTCCGCCGAAAGCAAAATCAAGGAGCTGGAAGGTGAGTTGCCGTCTTCTCGCTTGTTTTACTCCTTTTTCTTGGTTATTCTGCTCACCGTGCTGTTTCTCTCCGCAGAAGAGTACAAGAAGTTCCGTGAGGAGCATCTTGACTGCCTGAAGCCTGTAGAGGTGAAGCAGCAGCTGGAGAGCCAAGCAACAGAGCTCAAGGACAAGCACGATACCGAGTTGGAACAGCTGCAAGTCCAATTGAGGGCTGCCCTCCAGGATGTTATAGATCAAGCCGCCGAGAAGGACAACATCAAGGCAGAAGCCAAGGCCAAGGAGAGGGCCCTCGAGTTGGAAAACGAGGTGCTGAAGAAGAGCAACGTGGACCTCATGCTCCAGCTGGCCAACTTTCGGAGAGTTGAAGAGAAGCATGTTGCGGATGTGGAGGCCTGGAGGAGAAAGCTGGAAGCGCTACTCTGCGAACTTAACAGTAAGTTCGCGCTTCTGTGCATCTGCCTGTTTCCTTCTTCCTCTGTTTGGCTTGATTTGCATCTCTTCTCTGCCTCCGTTTCTAATCCTTTCTGATAGCATTTTCAGAAATCTTCCCTGATCTCTGCGCGACTTCCACACCTGCCATGGCTAAGGTGCAAAAGATTCGAGCTGAGAAAGGACTGCCCATGGACACCAAGTCTTCAATTGAGGACAATCTCATGAGCATGCAGTCACAGCTCCAACATCTTAGGGGCTTGGGATGAAGGGAATATGCCCGAGAGGCAATAATAAAGTGTTTATTGTATATTATTCCTTGTTTATGATAGATGTTTATTTCTCATGCTAGAATTGTATTAACCGGAAACGTTGATACATGTGTGATTAATAAACAAACCGACGTTCCTAGTGAAGCCTCTCTTTTAACTAGCTCGTTGATTAAACAGATGATCAAGGTTTCCTGATCATGAACATTGGATGTCGTTAATAACGGGGTCATGTCATTAGGAGAATGACATGATGAACTTAAACCCTAACTAAGTATAACAATACGATCAAGTCATTTAGTTTTGTTGTTATATCTTACATTCGAAGTAACATTATTCCTTAGACCATGAGATCATGTTAATCACTAATACCGAAAGAATACTTTGATGACATCAAACGTCACACCGTAAAAGGGTGACTATAAAGGTGGCATTGGATATTCGGAAAGTGTTGGTTGAAGCTCATGGATCGAGAATGGGATTTGTCCATCCAATATGACGGAGAGATATACTCAGGGCCCTCTCGGTGATATCACATCGACACCGCTTGCAAGCAAGTGATATGATCACAAGGATGTTATATCACGGGAACGAGAAAAGAGTACTTGTCGCATAACGAGATCGAACAAGGTATAGTGGATACCGATGGTCGGATCTCGGACAAGTAATATATCGCAAGACAAAGGGAAATCGTTACGACGTTGAAAGGTTCACACGATCACGAGAGTCATCGTTGAATATATAGGGGTCATCACGGTTTTCCAGACCCCGCTGTTGATTATTGATCGGAGAGGAGTCTCGATCATGTCTATAATATTCATGAACCGTAGGGAGACACACTTAAGGTTCGATGAAGCATTTAGAGAGGATACGGAATACCGAAGAATATTTTGGGCAGCTCCGGAATTGTTTCGGGGAAAATTGAAATAGTTCAAGGGGTTTTTCGTCGAACGGTTGTTAATAGAATTAACAAATGGTTCGAGGTGCTGCATGCAAATGTTTGTTAATGGAATTAACAAATATAAATAAAGAAATAAAAATGTTTTATTTATTTATTGAAGAAAAACCTTTGGATTTTCCAAGTGAGAAATTAAGGAATTTTTGAGTGGGTTTGAGTGGAGCTTCCACTCACATGAAGAGAGGAAGGGGTGGGGGCACCCATGGCTGGCCGCACCCCCCCTTGGGCTGCCTCCCCCTCCCCTATAAAAGGAGGGTGAGGGCTCTCTCTTCTTCACACACACTTTCCCACACATTTTCCCTTCCACCCGCTGCTCCATTCCATGGTCTCCGGCTTGGCGAAGCCCTGACCGTGGGATTCTTCACCACCACCACGCCGTCGTGCTGCTGGAATTCTGGAGGGATCCTCTACTTCCGCAACCCGCTGGAACGAGGGAACGGAAGTCTTCATCGAGCTGAACGTGTGACCGATTACGGAGGCACCGCCGGATTGCGGTGCTCTTCTTCTCGCTCGGGATCAGCGTGAGAACGACTACGCCAACCACGAGATCTTTTCTCGTACCACTTTGAGTCTTCGAGGGTATGTTATATCAAGACTCTCTTTCTCCCCGTTGCCTTTCATCTCATAGATTAGATCTTGGCCTTTCGGGTTTATCGCGCGTAGGAAATTTTTTGTTTTCTATGCTACGTTCCCCTTCAGTGGTATCAAAGCCGGATCTATGCGTAGATGAATTGTACGGGTAGAACACATAGGAGTATGTGGGCGTTGATGATCATGTTTTTTTCTCTTTGAGTATTTTATGATCTTAGTGGCATAGTAGGATGAAGCTGCCCCGGACTAAGTTTACGTGTACTATGTACGCGAGAATTGTCTCACATGTGACTAAGGGGGTGTCCGTTTCTCCTACTATAGTTAAGATCTAATCTACAAAGGGTTGTTAAAATATGTTTTATCAACGTTGTGGTTGTTGTACGTAGGTATGAACGGTTCTATCCTCGTAAGCCCAAAGCCACGTAAAACATGCAAAAATAAATTAGAGACGTCTAACTTGTTTTTGCAGGGCATGTGATGTGATATGGTCAATGTCACAAACGTTATGTATGAGATGATATCTTTTGTAAATTATTGACATACCGGCTGGAGCCATATGGTTGTCTTATTTTATGGCCTGCGAGCTGTATGTCATATCCATGTGATATGTTGTAATGGACAATCAAGATGGAGGTGCCACGGACCTTGGTGCCACGCCGGTGGAATGATGGAGATCATACCATGATGCACAAGATGGAGATCAAGTGCAAGAAGGACCATATCATATCACATTATCCATGCATGTGATGTTTATCCTTTTATGCATCTTATTTTGCTTAGATCGCGACGGTAGCATTATAAGATGACCCCTCTGACTTAATATCAAGATAATAATGTGTTCTTCCTTAAGTATGCACCGTTAAGAAAGTTCGTCGTTTCGAGACACCACGTGATGATCGGGTGTGATAGACTCAACGTTCGCATACAACGGGTGTTTTCAAGCCAAGCATGTACAGACATGGCCTTGAAACACATGCAATATAACGGTTCTACTTGGCGAGCCTAGCATGTACAGACATGGCCTCGGAACACGTAACCGAAAGGTAAAGCATGAGTCATATGAATGATATGATGAACATGTTGATGTTCTCCTTTGCAACTGCACCGTCTCACGTGATGATCGGTTTCGGTGTAGTGAATTTGGTTCGTGTAATCACTAAAGACAACTAAGAGGGATGTTGTTTTTGAGTGGGACTTCATGGGATAATTTTAGAATTAACTTGAACTTAATTTATCATAAACATAGTCTAAATAGTATTTGCAAATATGTTGTAGATCATGGCACCACCTACCTTCAATTTCAATATGTTCATGGAGAAAGAGAAATTAGCGAACAATGGAAGCAACTTTACCAACTGAGCACTTAACCTGAGGATTCTTCTCACCGCTTGCAAGAAGCTCTATGTGCTTGATGCACCTCTAGTGACCAGCCCGCTGATGATGCTTCTGATGAGGATAAAAATGTTTATCAGACTCAACAAGAAGACCACGGTATAGTTCACTGCGGCATCCTCTATGGATTAGAGCCAGAGCTGCGAAAACGTTTCGAGAACAGCATTGCTTATGCCACAATGGGAGAATTGAAAAATGATTTTCGATACCCATGCCGCAGTTGAGAGTTATGACGCTTCAGAAAAGTTCTTTAGCTGCATGATGGAAGAGAACAGCTCCGTGAGTGAGCACGTACTCAAAATGTCTGCGTACGCTGATAAGCTCATAGCCTTGGGAATATCGATTCCCATTGAGCTAGGGATACATCGTGTTCTCCAATCTCTGCCACCTAGTTACAAGAACTTTGTGATGAACTATAATATGCAGAGCATGAAGAAGTCTCTTCCTGAGCTTCTCTCGATGCTTAAAACTGCTGAAGTGGAGATCAAGAAAGAACATCAAGTGTTGATGATCAATAAGACCACTAGTTTCAAGAAAGGCAAGAAAGGCAAGCCAAGGGTAAACTTCAAGAAGGGTGGAAAATCTGTTGCTACTGCTGAGAAGAAAACCAGGCATGGCCCTAAGCCTGAGACTGAGTGTTTCTATTGCAAGGGTACTGGCCACTGGAAGCGCAATTGCCCCAAGTCTCTGGCAGATAAGAAGGCCGGCAAAGTGAACAAAGGTATATATGATATACTTGTTATTGATGTGTACCTTACTAGTACTCGCAGTAGCACCTGGGTATTTGATACTGGTTCGATTGCTCACATATGTAACTCGAAACAGGAGCTGCAGAATAAGCGACCACTAGCAAAGGATGAGGTGACGATGCGCGTCGGCAATGGATCAAGAGTTGACGTGATCGCCGTCGGGACGCTACCTCTACGTCTACCATCGGGATTAGTTATAAACCTCAATAAATGTTATTTGGTGCCCGCATTAAGCATGAATATCGTTTCTGGATCTTGCTTAATGCGGGATGGTTATTCCTTTAAGTCCGAGAACAATGGTTGTTCGATTTATATGAATAATATCTTTTATGGTCATGCACCTGAGAAGAATGGTTTATTTCTTTTGAATCTTGATAATGTTGATACACATATTCATAATGTGAATGCCAAAAGAATTAAGTTAAATGATGATATTGCTACTTATATGTGGCATTGCCGCTTAGGTCATATTGGTGTTAAACGCATGAAGAAGCTCCATTCTGATGGACTCTTAGAATCACTTGATTATGAATCATTTGAAACATGTGAACCATGCCTTATGGGCAAGATGACTAGAACCCCGTTTTCTGGATCTATGGAACGGGCGACAGACTTGTTGGAAATCATACATACTGATGTATGTGGACCAATGAGTGTATCGGCGCGCGGTGGATATCATTATTTTGTCACTTTCACAGATGATTTGAGTAGATATGGGTATATTTACTTAATGAAACACAAATCTGAAACGTTTGAAAAGTTCAAAGAATTTCAGTGTGAAGTTGAAAATCATCGTAACAGAAAGATTAAATTTCTACGGTCTGATCGTGGAGGTGAATATCTAAGTTACGAGTTTGGCATGCATATGAAACAATGTGGAATAGTTTCACAACTCACACCTGCCGGAACACCACAGCGTAATGGTGTTTCCGAACGTCGTAATCGTACTTTATTAGATATGGTTCGATCTATGATGTCTCTTACAGATTTGCCACTATCATTTTGGGGTTATGCACTAGAGACCGCTGCATTCACTTTAAATAGGGCACCATCTAAATCCGTTGAAACGACACCATATGAATTATGGTTTGGAAACAAACCTAAGCTGTCATTTATAAAAGTTTGGGGATGCGATGTTTATGTGAAGAAGCTTCAACCTGATAAACTCGAACCCAAAGCGGAAAAATGCGTCTTCATAGGATACCCTAAAGAAACAATAGGGTACACCTTCTATCACAGATCCGAAGGCAAGATTTTTGTTGCCAAGAATGGATCCTTTTTGGAGAAGGAGTTTCTCTCGAAGGGTGTGAATAGTAGGAAGGTAGAACTCGACGAGGTTATTGAACCTTCTCTTCTTGGAATGGCGAGTAGTGCAGCGCCGGAAGTTGTTCCGGAGCCGACCCCGTCAGTTGAAGAGAGAGATAATGATAAAGATCATGAAACTCCAATAGAGGAAACTACCGCACCTCGCAGGTCAACTAGGGAGCGTACAGCTCCTGAACTGTACGGAGATCCCGTATTAAACTTCATGGTAGATGGAGGTGATGACCCTGCGACATATGAGGAAGCGATGATGATCCCAGATTCCAACAAATGGCTTGAAGCCATGAAATCCGAAATAGGATCCATGTACGAAAACCAAGTTTGGACTTTGGTGGATTTACCCAATGACCGCAAGGCCGTTGAGAACAAATGGATTTTTAAAAAGAAAACTGACGCTGATGGTAATGTGACCGTCTATAAAGCTCGACTTGTCGCAAAAGGTTTCCGACAAATTCAAGGAGTTGACTATGATGAGACTTTCTCACCAGTAGCGATGCTTAAGTCAGTTAGGATTATGTTAGCAGTTGCTGCATTTTTCGATTATGAAATATGGCAGATGGATGTCAAAACGGCGTTCCTTAATGGTGACATCGAGGAAGAGTTGTATATGATGCAACCCAAAGGTTTTGTTGATCCTAAGGATGCTAACAAGGTGTGTAAGCTTCAACGTTCCATTTATGGACTGAAGCAAGCATCCCGAAGTTGGAACCTCCGTTTTGATAAGGTGATCAAAGGTTTTGGATTTGTCCAAACATACGGAGAAGCTTGTATTTACAAGAAAGTGAGTGGGAGCTTTGTAGCATTTCTGGTACTATATGTGGATGACATATTGTTGATTGGAAATGATATAGAACTTTTAAAAAGCGTAAAAGGTTATTTGAACAATAGTTTTTCGATGAAAGACCTCGCTGAAGCAGCTTATATATTGGGCATCAAAATCCGGTCTTGTACATACCTTGACAAGATTTTGAAGAAGTTCAAAATGGAAGATAGTAGGAAAGGGTTCCTACCTATGTTGCAAGGCAAGACGTTGAGTAAGACTCAATGTCCAGCTACATCAGAAGATAGAGAAAAGATGAATAAGACTCCCTATGCTTCAGCCATAGGTTCTATCATGTATGCTATGCTATGTACAAGACTGGATGTGGCACATGCTATTAGTTTGACTAGTAGGTACCAATCCAATCCAGGTTTGGAACACTGGACTGCGGTCAAGAATATCCTAAAGTACTTGAGAAGAACTAAGGATATGTTTCTCGTATATGGCGGTGAAGAAGAGCTCGTCGCAAGATGTTACGTCGATGCTAGCTTCGACACTGATCCGGATGACTCTAAGTCTCAGTCCGGGTACGTATTTATTATGAATGGAGGAGCTGTAAGCTGGAGGAGTTCCAAGCAATCCGTGGTGGCGGGATCATCAACAGAAGCGGAATATGTTGCTGCCTCGGAGGCAACACAGGAAGCAGTTTGGATGAAGGAGTTCATATCCGAACTAGGCGTGGTTCCGAGTGCGTTGGATCCAATGGTTATCTATTGTGACAACAATGGTGCCATAGCCAATGCTAAGGAACCAAGGTCTCACAAGAATTCCAAGCGTATCAAGCGCCGTTTTCACTCCATCCGTGAGCATGTCGCAGATGGGGATGTGAAGATTTGCAAAGTACATACGGATCTGAATGTGGCAGATCCGTTGACTAAAACTCTCTCAAAGGCAAAACATGATCAACACCAGAACTCAATGGGTGTTAGATTCATCACTATGTAATATAGATTATTGCCCCTAGTGCAAGTGGGAGACTGAAGGGAATATGCCCGAGAGGCAATAATAAAGTGTTTATTATATATTATTCCCTGTTTATGATAGATGTTTATTTCTCATGCTAGAATTGTATTAACCGGAAACGTTGATACATGTGTGATTAATAAACAAACCGACGTTCCTAGTGAAGCCTCTCTTTTAACTAGCTCGTTGATTAAACAGATGATCAAGGTTTCCTGATCATGAACATTGGATGTTGTTAATAACGGGGTCATGTCATTAGGAGAATGACATGATGAACTTAAACCCTAACTAAGTATAACAATACGATCAAGTCATTTAGTTTTGTTGTTATATCTTACATTCGAAGTAACATTATTCCTTAGACCATGAGATCATGTTAATCACTAATACCGAAAGAATACTTTGATGACATCAAACGTCACACCGTAAAAGGGTGACTATAAAGGTGGCATTGGATATTCGGAAAGTGTTGGTTGAAGCTCATGGATCGAGAATGGGATTTGTCCATCCAATATGACGGATAGATATACTCAGGGCCCTCTCGGTGATATCACATCGACACCGCTTGCAAGCAAGTGATATGATCACAAGGATGTTATATCACGGGAAACGAGAAAAGAGTACTTGTCGGATAACGAGATCGAACAAGGTATAGTGGATACCGATGATCGGATCTCGGACAAGTAATATATCGCGAGACAAAGGGAAATCATTACGACGTTGAAAGGTTCACACGATCACGAGAGTCATCGTTGAATATATAGGAGTCATCACGGTTTTCCAGACCCCGCTGTTGATTATTGATCGGAGAGGAGTCTCGATCATGTCTATAATATTCACGAACCGTAGGGAGACACACTTTGTAACATCCACCTTTTTGTAATAAAGTGCTTGTGTGTTTGTGGTTGTGATCATGTCATGTCATGCATGCAATTTTGAACCTAATTTGTGTTTAAAACAAGTGCATTAAAATTTAATACCGGAGTTTATTAAAATCACTTAAAAGTGCCACCCTAAAAGGATGGTTTGAAATGGTACATTTTTGCAAAACAAAAATATGGTGAGGTTGTCCTTGTTGTAAGGATCCCAAAAATAATTTTTACCAATTTTTGTTCTTACAGAAAAGTCCTCAATATATGTTTTAAGTTGCTGCCTTAAAAGGCAAGCATAACCTCTTATCTGCCCATATATGTTTTCGAAGTGTTTTCCTTCTCGTACGGTGCATGCTTTACAAAGTATTTTGAGTCAATAGATAGAGTTATCCTATTTAGTTGCATAAACCAGATATCATGATTCCATGTTCCTAGCTGACATAGGATTTGTTTGTGTGTATCGCCAAAGCCTCAAATATGCCATGCTTAGTCATACATGTCTGTTGATCTCTGCTCCATCCGGTTGATGAATCAGAGTTACGAAATGAATCTAGTATGACAGGATGACGTGGTAAGATTCGAGATGTGTGGTTAATATGATTAAAGGCTTTCCATTTGTCTAGTTTGTTCCATGAGTTGCCTAGTTCGGGCGTTCCATTTGGATTTGCTGGGGATATCAAAACGTTTTCAAAACTAGGACGTGGTGGTGTATCGGCGCTCTGCGGGAAGGTAACCGTCGAGCATTGCGCACAACGATAGAGACCCGACAGGAGATGGCCACTCCCTATTGGCGGTCCATCTCTACTCGGAGCGACTCATGGAATAGGCGAAGCAAGGGAAAGATCGTGGTCAGCCACCCTCTGCCGGCACATCGTCGGAATTGTGCCAATAGCTTGGCATTAAGAGTCGGCTGATGCGTGTGGGTAAAGTTGTACACCCCTGCAGGGTTTAATCTTTTCGAAAAGCCGTGTCCGCGGTTAAGGACAACTTGGTGACGGATCCTGAGATCATAGATAAATTGAACATGACGTAAAAGATGTTGGCAATGAATGTTTAGTTTTAAGAGGTGGTTCCAGTTATCGGCGCTGAAGATGATGATTCGAAGGTTCTGAAGGCAATACCCGAGGAAAGGGTATTCTTTTAAAAGATTTGTGAAAAACTTCTCAGTCTCCCTCTATTCGAAACAAAGTTGGCTTTACGCAAAACAACCTTCATAAACCCTTTTTGAACAAGCAGATATATAATAGGTTAGTTAAGTCTTGTTGAGTACCTCCCGTACTCATGTTTGCTTCAATTTGGTTCAGGTGGAGTTTCCATACCTTCGGTGGTGTTTCAGCGTGGACATCGACGGATAGTTTGGGGTTTCCCAGGTAGCAGCCTGGAATCTATGGGCTGGGACGTCGCCTTATGTTGCGGCCTCTTAGGCCTTTTTGGTTCTTGTTGAATAGCAACATAATTTGCTTTACGTTGTCTGATGTAATGTTGGGTCGTGTGACCTCTATTTGTAAGCTACTCTAGTATTCTTGCTTATTAAAGCTTCATGTCTAGAGTGCTGCTTTGATCGGTTGTTGGTTTCGAGCCCGTTGTTATACAGTTTTGGCTATGCCTGCATAGATGTCGCAGTCGAGGGGTTGTGGAGCCGATGATCCATGTCCGAGCCCGCCTGTCGATGTGATCGGCCTGGGGCGAGGTAACCCCGGTAACCCCAGTAACCCTCGATTGTTGTTGCACTTTCTGGACACATAGCAGCTCTGTATAACTTTGGTCCCGTTCCTTCAGTTTCATCCGACTCGTGGACACTTGGATATGCATAATTGGTTATGACTAGCATGGACACAAGGAGTAGTAGACCGGGGATCCGGACTACGTGCCGATGAATCCGGTCTGCCTGTCGTTGTTTGTTGCGGCCGGGGCTGGTAACCCTGAAGCCCTTGTGAGTTCATGGCTAGGGGCACATAACAGTGTGTATATCTCTGGGTCCGGGGTCTGACAAGTCTTGGTATCAGAGCAGGACTGCCTGTAGGAAAACCCTTGCTATTGGTCGATGTTGAGTCTAGAGTTTGTGAAAACTATTTTCGAAATGACAAATGAGTTATGAAAACCTTCTTAGGATTCTTTTTACTCCTTACCTGGTATCGTTCTAACTCTGAGTCACCTTATCTCATTGGGTTTCAAATGTTTTACCTCTCATATGTTAACTTCAAAGTTAGGAGCAAAATCGTTGGGTGTTTTTCCTAGTACTCCGTGTCAGGTTGCTTATGTTCGCAGAGTTTCCAAGTTACCTCCTTTGGTCAAAATCGTTGATTCCCTTTGACTTCAGTTGATCCATATCAAGTCATGAATCTTTCTGTTGCATTCTTTTCCATGGGAGTGTTTCTTATGGTTCCGTTTCTTTGTACTCAGGATGTCCGGGAGTATTCAAGATTCCGTTGAAAGTGGTCATATCGAGGGAGAGTCTTCATCTTCCTTAATGACGCAAGTTCTTCAGGATATCGAGACTAACCGCCTGAGAAATGAACATCTCCTTGAGCGTGTGGCGCAAAACACTGAAAGTCGTCATGACAAATGTGTCACATTCGGGGATTTAGTTCATGCTAAGCTTCCAACTTTCAGCAATCTCAACGAACCCATCGATGCTGATGATTGGCTTCGTGCCATCGAGCGCAAATTTAACGCTCTCCATGTTCCAGAAAGTGACCGTGTGAACTTCGCCGCCTATCAGCTAGAGGGTGAAGCTAGTTCATGGTGGGAAGGTTTTTTGGCGTTGCAATCGCCGGGACATAAGGTTACTTGGGAGGAGTTCCGTAAAGAGTTCCGTGCTGCCCATGTTCCTGAGGCAGTTATGGACTTCAAAAGAAAAGAGTTCTTGGATCTGACCCAGGGACAGATGGATGTTGAAACTTACGGGCGTGAATTCACCCGTTTGGCTCGTTATGCACCCCGAGATGTTGCAGATGATGCGGATAAGCAAGAGTTGTTCCGCAAGGGTCTGGATTCCGGAGTTCGCTATGAGCTATTGTCTTTCCAGTTTCCAACCTTCCAGGACCTTTATAATCATGCTCTTATCTTGGAGCGTGGCAAAAAGGAAATGGAAACTTCTTTGAAGCAGATTTCTGAAGAGTCACGTGCGTATTCTTCTGGTTCCAAGAAGCGTCGTGTGTTTGTTCCGTACAACGCCATTCCATATCCATCAGTTGTTCAACAAGGTCACCTTGGTGGGCGTTCTGGATTTGTTCGTGGTAAGAAACGGCTGGTGACATGTCATGTATGTGATGAACTTGGCCATTAATCCAACATATGTCCCCAGAGGACACCTTCTGCACTACAGGTCGTTCCTACACGTGTTGTTAACCGTGGTCGTTTGAACCATGTTCTGATGGAAGAAGCTCAGAAAGCACCTGATGTCGTGTTGGGAATGCTTCGTGTTAATCTAGCTCCAGCCTCCGTTCTGTTTGATTCCGGAGCGTCACACTCATGTGTATCAAGAGCTTTTGTGGTGTTGCATGACATACCTCTTGCGAGTATGGTTCCTCCGTTGATAATTTCCACCCCAGGGTCCTTCTGCTGGTCTAATCAGTGTTGCCCTGGTGTCCCAATTGAAATAGGAGGTTTGGTGTTTCTTTCTACACTTGTTATCGTGGACCCAGATGATATCAATGTCATACTGGGCATGGACTGGTTGTCAACACATCATGCCATGATTGACTGTGCAGCCAAGTCTGTTACCTTGATTCATCCTTATGGTCAGACAACTCGGTTGTTGTTTCCTTGTGGGACAGTTCAACCACAGCCACGTCCTCAGCTCAATGCAATCGAAGTTCGACCGTCTCTCGAGATTCATGAGGTACCAGTGGTGTGTAAATTTCCGGATGTCTTCCCGGAAGAGATTCCTGGTATGCATCATGATTTTTCAGTGGAGTTTGTTGTTGAACTAATTCCTGGAGTGGCTCCTACTTCTGAAAGACCGTACCGTATGTCTCTAGAAGAGTTGGTTGAGTTGAAGAAGCAAATAGAGGAGTCAGAAGGGAAATGTTTCCCTCATGCCAACACATCTTCTTGTGGGTGTCCTACACTCTTCGTCATGAAGAAGGATACCACAGTTCCTCAGCTGGTCAGTGAATATTGTCCGTTCAATGATGTGGCAATAAAGCACAAGTGTTCTCTTCCTCGGACAAATGTTTTGTTTGACCGTCTGTTTGGTGCCACTGTTTTCTCCAAGATACACTTAAAGTCTGGGTTATCATCAACTTCAGACCAGGTCCGGGAATGTTTCCAAAATGGTTGTCAAAACTCGTTATGGTCTTTACGAGTACACTGTTATGTATCTTGAACTCTCCAACGCTCCAACTATGCTGATGGGGCTTATGAAATCCATTTTCATGGAGTATCTTGACAAGTTCGTGGTGGTTTACCTCGACGATGTTATAATCTACTCCAAGTCCGAAGAAGAACATGCAGAACATCTTCGGCTAGTTTTGACAAAGCTTCGTGAGCATCGTATCTATGCCAAATTCTTCAGATGTGAGTTCTGGTTGAAAGAGCTCATATTTCTAGGCTACGTTCTATCTGCTGAGAGAGTTGCAGTTCTCCCTAACAAAGTTCAAGCCATATTGGATTGGGAGTCACCTAAGTCCATCAAAGAGGTTCGAAACTTCCTCGAACTTATCGGTTGTTATCACCGCTCTATTGAAGGTTTCTCCAAAGCTGCCAAACCAATGACTGATCTTCTTAAGAAAGATAAACAGTTTGTATGGTCAAGAATGGCAGAAGAGAGTTTCCGGTTGTTGAAAACCAAGCTCGCTAATGCTCCTATGCTTGTCCTTCCGGACATGCGCAAGAACTTTGTCATCTTCTGTGATGCCTCTCGTCAAGGAATCGACTGCGGTCTTTTGCAAGATGGTCGTGTGGTTTCTTATGCTTCTCGACAACTGAAACCACATGAGCTCAAATATCCAACTCATGCTCTTGAGTTAGCAGCTGTTGTGTATGCCTTGAAACAATGGCGTCATCATCTGCTAGGAAATCACTGTGAGTTCTACTTCCACCAGCAGAGCTTCAGATATCTTTTTACCCAACCAGATCTAAGTCTCAGACAAAAGAGATGGTTGGAATTAGTCAAAGAACCCAATGTGGAGGTCAAATGTCAATTTGTTAAAGGTAAAGCCGTGGCTGACACGACAATCCAGAAGTCTTACTGTAACAGCTTGATGATACAGCAAGATCAACCTTCTCTCCACAAAGAGTTCTCCAAGCTCAATCTTGAGGTTGTTCCCTCTGGTTATCTGGCTAATCCAGAAGTGAAACCATCCTTTGAACATCAAATCAAAGATGCCCAAAAGCGGGATCTGAGCATTACCTTGGTCAAGAGAAAGATTTCTCGTGGAATTCCTACATGTTTCTCGGTTGATAATCAAGGTACCGTTTATTTTGGTGAACGTCTTGTTGTGCCAAAGAAACGGAGTCTGAAACAACTGATCCTCCGTGAAGCTCATGAGTCACTTCTCTCTGTTCATCCTGGTAGCACCAAAATGTACCGTGATCTACGTCAAAGGTTCTGGTGGAGCAAGATGAAACGAGATATCGCTCAATTTGTGGCTGAATGCGACGTTTGTCGTCGTGCTAAAGCTGAACATCAAAGACCAGTTGCTACTCTCTACCCCACACCTATTCCTGTTTGGAAGTGGGATGAAGTTGAGATGACTTTCATTGTTGGTTTTCCAAGAAATGATCAGGGACACACCGCTATCTGGGTAGTGATTGATCCTCTGTCAAAGGTTGCTCATTTCGTTCCTATCCATCAGGGCATCAATGCTAAACAACTGGCAGATTTATATGTCTCTCAGATACTACCTCTTCATGGTGTTCCTAAGAAGATCCTTTTCGATCATGGAAATCTGTTTACTTCCAAAGGCTGGGCAAGTTTCAAGCAAGCTATGGGAAGTCGTCTACATTTCACCATAATCTATCAATCATCCCGTAATGATCACCTCGGGAGTCTGAACCAAACACTTGAAGACATGCTTCGAGCTTGTGTTGTATCCTCCGGTAATGATTGGGAGAAGTGTCTTCCATCTGCCGAGTTCGTTTATAACAACTGCTTCCAAGTTATCTTGGCCAAAGCTCCGTTTGAAGTTCTCTACAATCGAAATTGTTCAATTCCGTTAAATTGGTCAGAAACCGGTGAAAGACAGTTCTTTGGACCGAAGAATCTGATCAATGAGACCGAAGAAACAGTTCGTATCATCCGTGAACATCTGAAAGCTGCTCAGTCTCGTCAGAAGAGTTATGGTGACCGTCAACAAGATATTCGTTATGATATCGGCGGACAAGCCTATCTTCGAGTCACACCTCTGAAAGGTGTTCATCGTGACGTCATGAAAGGAAAATTACCGCCTCGCTATGTTGGTCCTTTCCCTGTTCTTGCAAAAAGTGGGAATTTTGCTTATCGTCTCCATCTACCTTCAACGTTCCCACGGGTTCATGCTGTATTCCACGTCTCACAACTCCATCATTGCTTCAAAGATTCCAACCGTGGTGTTGATCATGAAACCATTGATCTCAAGGATGATCTGACCTACCGAGAATGTCCTGTCCGTATCCTCGAGGCAGCTGAACGAAAGATTCGATGCCGAAGCATCAAGTGCCTCAAAGTTCAGTGGTCTCATCATTCTGAAGCTGAAGCAACCTGGGAACGAGAAGATCGTTTACGATCCGAGTACCCGTCCTTCTTTGCTAAAACCTAGGAATCTCGGGACGAGATTCTTGTAAGGGGGTAGACTTGTAACATCCACCTTTTTGTAATAAAGTGCTTGTGTGTTTGTGGTTGTGATCATGTCATGTCATGCATGCAATTTTGAACCGAATTTGTGTTTAAAACAAGTGCATTAAAATTTAATACCGGAGTTTATTAAAATCACTTAAAAGTGCCACCCTAAAAGGATGGTTTGAAATGGTACATTTTTGCAAAACAAAAATATGGTGAGGTTGTCCTTGTTGTAAGGAGCCCAAAAATAATTTTTACCAATTTTTGTTCTTACAGAAAAGTCCTCAAAATATGTTTTAAGTTGCTGCCTTAAAAGGCAAGCATAACCTCTTATCTGCCCATATATGTTTTCGAAGTGTTTTCCTTCTCGTACGGTGCATGCTTTACAAAGTATTTTGAGTCAATAGATAGAGTTATCCTATTTAGTTGCATAAACCAGATATCATGATTCCATGTTCCTAGCTGACATAGGATTTGTTTGTGTGTATCGCCAAAGCCTCAAATATGCCATTCTTAGTCATACATGTCTGTTGATCTCTGCTCCATCCGGTTGATGAATCAGAGTTACGAAATGAATCTAGTATGACAGGATGACGTGGTAAGATTCGAGATGTGTGGTTAATATGATTAAAGGGTTGGATGAGTTGCCACATGGTATGTGGTGATTTGCCTCGTTCATGCCCCTAGGAGCGAGTTCTCGCCTTTGAAGCCAAGACTGATCGTGCAACCACACGGGGATTGGATTCCCCTCGGTTTCAACTTGTCTAGTTTGTTCCATGAGTTGCCTAGTTCGGGCGTTCCATTTGGATTTGCTGGGGATATCAAAACGTTTTCAAAACTAGGACGTGGTGGTGTATCGGCGCTCTGCGGGAAGGTAACCGTCGAGCATTGCGCACAACGATAGAGACCCGGCAGGAGATGGCCACTCCCTATTGGCGGTCCATCTCTACTCGGAGCGACTCATGGAATAGGCGAAGCAAGGGAAAGATCATGGTCAGCCACCCTCTGTCGGCACATCGTCGGAATTGTGCCAATAGCTTGGCATTAAGAGTCGGTTGATGCGTGTGGGTAAAGTTGTACACCCCTGCAGGGTTTAATCTTTTCGAAAAGCCGTGTCCGCGGTTAAGGACAACTTGGTGACGGATCCTGAGATCATAGATAAATTGAACATGACGTAAAAGATGTTGGCAATGAATATTTAGTTTTAAGAGGTGGTTCCAGTTATCGGCGCTGAAGATGATGATTCGAAGGTTCTGAAGGCAATACCCGAGGAAAGGGTATTCTTTTAAAAGATTTGTGAAAAACTTCTCAGTCTCCCTCTATTCGAAACAAAGTTGGCTTTACGCAAAACAACCTTCATAAACCCTTTTTGAACAAGCAGATATATAATAGGTTAGTTAAGTCTTGTTGAGTACCTCCCGTACTCATGTTTGCTTCAATTTGGTTCAGGTGGAGTTTCCATACCTTCGGTGGTGTTTCAGCGTGGACATCGACGGATAGTTTGGGGTTTCCCAGGTAGCAGCCTGGACTCTATGGGCTGGGACGTCGCCTTATGTTGCAGCCTCTTAGGCCTTTTTGGTTCTTGTTGAATAGCAACATAATTTGCTTTACGTTGTCTGATGTAATGTTGGGTCGTGTGACCTCTGTTTGTAAGCTACTCTAGTATTCTTGCTTATTAAAGCTTCATGTCTAGAGTGCTGCTTTGATCGGTTGTTGGTTTCGAGCCCGTTGTTATACAGTTTTGGCTATGCCTGCATAGATGTCGCAGTCGAGGGGTTGTGGAGCCGATGATCCATGTCCGAGCCCGCCTGTCGATGTGATCGGCCTGGGGCTAGGTAACCCCGGTAACCCTCGATTGTTGTTGCACTTTCTGGACACATAGCAGCTCTGTATAACTTTGGTCCCGTTCCTTCAGTTTCATCCGACTCGTGGACACTTGGATATGCATAATTGGTTATGACTAGCATGGACACAAGGAGTAGTAGACCGGGGATCTGACTACGTGCCGATGAATCCGGTCTGCCTGTCGTTGTTTGTTGCGGCCGGGGCTGGTAACCCTGAAGCCCTTGTGAGTTCATGGCTAGGGGCACATAACAGTGTGTATATCTCTGGGTCCGGGGTCTGACACACTTAAGGTTCGATGAAACGTTTAGAGAGGATACGGAATACCGAAGAATATTTTGGGCAGCTCCGGAATTGTTTCGGGGAAAATTGAAATAGTTCAAGGGTTTTTCGTTGAACGGTTGTTAATAGAATTAACAAATGGTTCGAGGTGCTGCATGCAAATGTTTGTTAATGGAATTAACAAATATAAATAAAGAAATATAAATGTTTTATTTATTTATTAAAGAAAAACCTTTGGATTTTCCAAGTGGGAAATTAAGGACTTTTTGAGTGGGTTTGAGTGGAGCTTCCACTCACATGAAGAGAGGAAGGGGTGGGGGCACCCATGGCTGGCCGCACCCCCCCCCCCTTGGGCTGCCTCCCCCTCCCCTATAAAAGGAGGGTGAGGGCTCTCTCTTCTTCACACACTTGCCCACACATTTTCCCTTCCACCCGCTGCTCCATTCCATGGTCTCCGGCTTGGCGAAGCCCTGACCGTGGGATTCTTCACCACCACCACGCCGTCGTGCTGCTGGAATTCCGGAGGGATCCTCTACTTCCGCAACCCGCTGGAACGAGGGAACGGAAGTCTTCATCGAGCTGAACGTGTGACCGATTACGGAGGCACCGCCGGATTGCGGTGCTCTTCTTCTCGCTCGGGATCGGCGTGAGAACGACTACGCCAACCACAAGATCATTTCTCGTACCACTTTGAGTCTTCGAGGGTATGTTATCTCAAGACTCTCTTTCTCCCCGTTGCCTTTCATCTCATAGATTAGATCTTGGCCTTTCGGGTTTATCGCGCGTAGGAAATTTTTTGTTTTCTATGCTACGTTCCCCTTCATGGGCACCGACTTGGTGTCCACAGCCTTCAAGCTTCATGCTCTGTTCTGGCCTCAAGACTCTGCGCCAGCGACCATCCGCGCGCTCGCCGAGAAGCTCAATGGTGTCAAGGCCGAGTTGAAGCAATGGCGTGCGTCCGCAGCTCGGGCAGGCGCCGATATGCTACTCCTCTTCATCTACAGCTGGTACGAGAACCTGAATCTCGATACCATCCTTGAGGTGCGCCAGAACTCGAAGTGGCAGAACGATCCCGACTGCGTGGCTCGCCGTAAGGCAGTTGCGCACGAGATCGCCTCCTACGCGGACACTGCCCTCTTCGTCGACAGTCCCACCGAGCCTGACACCGAGGTGGAAGGCGAGGATGAAGATGAAGACGAGGACAAGGACACCGAGTCGGATGACTTGAGTTGCTTCGAAAACACTAGTGCCAAGGATGGATCCGGGAAGGGGAAGGGCAAGGCTGCTGCAGATAGCGACGAGGAGCCGGAAGCCGGGGGCCAAGATGCCAACCTCACCACCGAGATGATGACCCAGCAACTTGCCCCCGAGTTGGGATCTTCGTCTGGTGCGGCACTCGATGACGCGGCGCTACCCCGCACTCAATCCGCTGCCTCCACTTCAGCTACCGATCCCATCTCGGTGGCCACTGCCACCTCTGAGCAAGCCACCGCCAACACCGAAGCTGATGCTGCCAATGCCAACCTGGACAACACTGCTACCTCCAACTAGTGATCCCCTGCAAACACTTATGCTCCAGAACTTTTTATCAAATCCCCGGGATGCCGGGTGCATATGTATCAAACAATTATCTTTTCCGTTGCTACTCAGTTTTTATTCCAGTTTGATGTTCTATACTTAGTATTTGAGCAATTCTGGCTCGATGCCGGTTTGCGTTATCATGCAAGTCCCCGAGTTGCATTTTTCATCCACTCTTCCTTTTTATCTCAGCTCTTACCTGCAACTTGTTTCTTTTTTGGTATTCGAGTCACAAGAGTTCAAGGTAGGAGTTTCAAATACTTAGCCACTTAGAAACATTCATAGTAACGTTGCCCACCACTCAGCCGAAAAAAGTTAACAGAAAAGCAGTAAAGAACGCTCTATTCGGTTGCCACACGCTTCCTTTCCTTTGCAAATTTTCATGTGTTCCTTGACTCGTTGGCTTGTTCTCTGGCTTACCATGAAGCCGGTTTGCGGACAGCAGCAGAGTCGCAGAGTGTCCGGTGAGTTTAAACACACTACTTTGTATGCTTTTGAAATTCTAAGTGTTTCAACCGAATAGACATAGTAAAGCAGAGTAAACACAAGGAACAGTTTGGACGAGGGCAGTCCCCGAGTTCAATTTCAGATTGCAGAGTAGAGGTTTAACTCGGATAAGAGGATACATACACATTTTTGCTCACGAATGAAAGCGACGGAGTAGAGCTACATTCCAGGGACGCTTAGATTCCTCTCCTGCTTTATCCGGCCTGTTCTTCTGGGATGGCTGTGCGTCAACAAGATAATAGGCATCATTGTGTAGAGCCTTGCTCACAATGAATGGCCCTTCCCATGGAGGAGATAGCTTGTGCATCCCGGCTGTGCGCTGCACGAGCCTAAGCACCATGTCTCCTTCTCGAAAAACCCTTGGGTTCACTTTCCGGCTATGATAACGCCTCAAGTTTTGCTGGTATACAGCTGATCGTGACAGAGTAAGCTCTCTTGCTTCTTCTAGCAGGTCAACGTCATCTTCTCGAGCTTCTCTCGCCTCCGCCTCAGTGTAGAGGGTTACTCGGGGGAGTCATGCTCTAGGTCAATTGGCAACACGGCCTCAGCCCCATAAACCAAGAAGAATGGTGTGTAGCCGGTTGACCGGTTAGGGGTAGTCCTTAGACTCCACAACACCACTGGCAACTCGTCTATCCAACACCCCGGTGTTTTTAGCAGCGGCTCAATCAGCCTTGGCTTTATGCCTGAAAGCACCATGCCATTTGCTCTTTCCACCTGCCCATTGGAGGCGGGATGCACGACAGACGCGACATCTAGTCGGATGTGCTTATCTCTGCAGAATCTCACCATGGCACCCTCAGCAAAATTTGTGCCGTTATCCGTGATGATGCTGTGCGGGTAGCCATATCTCAGGATCACATCCTTCAGGAAACTCAGAGCAGTGGCTCCATCACATTTCCGAATAGTCTTCGCTTCAATCCACTTGGTGAACGTATCAACCATGACCAAGATGTGAGTCATGTTGCCTCTAGCCGGTTTGAAGAGACCAACCATATCCAGACACCAAACAGCAAATGGCCAAGTGATGGGAATGGTTTTCAACTCGGAAGCAGGCATGTGGATCTTACTTGCGAATCTCTGGCAGCCGTTGCACTTCCTCACAATATCTTCAGCTTGCTTCAAAGCAGTGAGCCAGAAGAAGCCATGCCGAAAATCCTTCTTGACTAGAGCCCGAGAAGAGGCGTGATGCCCGCATTCTCCTTGATGCATCTCCACCAGAATTTCTTCTCCTTCTTCCGGTTCCACACAGTGTCGCAATACGCCGGTGGGACTTCTTTTATGCAGCACTTCTCTGAAGATGGTGTAGCCTTTGGATCTTCTCTGAATTTGCCTTGCGGTAACCTCATCATCTGGCAGGGTACCGTCCTTTAGAAAGGATAATATGGGCATAGCCCAACTCGGTGTTTCCCGTGCGGGGAACACTGGTTCGTCCACTTCCATCGGAACAGCCACCACTGTCTCTCTTTCTGAGTTGGGGTTAACTCTCTGCAGCCCCGAACGGTTTGCAAGGACTTCCTTAATGAATGCGACAGTCCCCGAGTTGAGAGGGGCAGTCCCCGAGTAAGGAAGGGCAGTCCCCAAGTAAGGAGGGGCAGTCCCCGGGTTGCAGGCGCCAGTCCCCGGGATGGAGACTGCAGTCCCCGGGTCCTCTTTGGCACCCTCCCAGTCAATCTCCATGGGAACAGCTTCTTCATTAGGCACAGAAGGAACGAAAATGGACTCCGAGTTGGGGGATGGCTTGATGGATGGCTTTCTCAAATGCTCCAGGGCAATCCCAGCCGGGATGTACTGCCGAGAAGACCCCAACATGGACAGCTCATCAGTTGCCTCATTTTATGCTCGGTGGATGTGTTGGAACTCGCAGCCTTCAAAGAATCACGTCATCGTTTGGACCAGGAAGCGGTATGATGCCATATTGGCATCGAAAGCATCCCAAGTACCAGAAACTTGCTGCACAACCAGATCCGAGTCGCCATAGCATATGATGCGCTGCACACCAACTTCCTTTGCTACCTTCAAGCCATGCACCACGGCCTCATACTCTGCAACATTGTTGGATGCCTTGAAGTGGATTTGCAACACGTATTTGAGTTGATCTCGCTTGGGTGACGTAAGCACTACGCCAGCGCCAAGGCCTTCCTTCATTTTTGAGCCATCAAAGTGCATCTTCCAGTATTTGGATACCGGAGTAGGAGGCTCATACTGCACCTCAGCCCAATCCACAAGAAATTCCGCCAGAATCTGAGACTTGATGGCTTCTCTTCTCGCATATGCGGGAGCGTACGTGGCCAGCTCGATTGCCCACTTGGCTACTCTTCCACTTGCTTCCTTGTTGCCCATGATATTCGAGATGGGAGGTGAACTCACCACGGTGATGGGATGTTCCTGGAAATAGTGCTTCAGCTTCTCGGCGCCCAGGTACACGCCATAAGTCATCTTCTGGTAGTGTGGGTAGTTCTGTTTGGAGCTGGACAGTACCTCACTGAGATAATACACTGGCCGCTGCACACTTTTGCCTTCCTCTTCTCGCTCCACCACAATCACCACGCTTACTACCCGGTTGGTAGCGGCAATGTATAGCAGCATGGGCTCCTTGGGTAGCGGACTAGCCAAGATGGGAGCGCTACCCAGCATTGCCTTCAGCTCTTTGAATGCCACATCAGCTTGCGGTGTCTAGACGAACTTGTCGCTTTTCTTCATCAATTGATACAAAGGCAGGGCCTTCTCGCCCATTCTGCCCAAGAAACGACTCAGAGATGCCAAGCAACCAGTGAATTTTTGCACATCCTTCAGGGATCTCGGCAAAGACATGCTCTCAATAGCTTTTATCTTTGAAGGATTGGCCTCAATGCCCCAGCTGGATACCAAGAAGCCAAGTAGCTTGCCAGCCGGGACGCCAAAGGTGCATTTACTCGGGTTCAGCTTCATCTTATACTTGCGCAAGTTAGCAAAAGTTTCCTCAAGGTCACTAAGCAGAGTATGTGTTTTATTCGTTTTGATGACAATGTCATCTACGTACACCTGCACATTTTTGCCGAGTTGATCATGCAAGCATTTCTGCATGCATCTCTGATAAGTAGCACCTGCATTCCGCAACCCAAAGCACATGACACGATAGTAATAAGCCCCGTACGGGGTAATGAAAGCAGTGTTTATTTGATCAGCAGGGTTGAGAGCTATCTGATGAAAACCAGAGTAGGCATCTATGAAAGACAAGAGCTCACAACTAGCAGTGGAATCGATCACCTGATCGATGCGGGGTAGCGGAAAGGGATCCTTGGGGCAGGCTTTGTTCAAGTCGGTGTAGTCGACGCACATGCGCCATGCGGTAGCGGCCTTGGGGTCCTCCTTCTTCTTCTCAACCATGACCGGGTTGTCTAGCCAATCCGGATGCAACACCTCCATGATGAAATTGCTTATCAGCAGCTTGGTGATCTGATCACCAATGGCCTTCCTTCTCTCATCTCCGAAGCGGCGCATAGCCTGCTTCATTGGTTTGGCGTCAGGATGCACATGTAGCGAGTGCTCAACCAACTCCCTCGGGACACCTGGTAGATCCTCATTGGACCAAGCGAACACGTCCCGGTTCTCACGGAGGAAGTGGATGAGCTCGCTTTCCTATTTCTCCCCCAACCCTGAGCCAATGGTGTCACATCCCAATTTTGCAATACCTAATAACACAGTTGTTTTGCTAATTGCTTGACAATTAAACTTTGATTGTGACAATTAAACTTTGGTTGTATTTGTTTGAGTGCAACTAAACAAACTAATTATATAATCTTACATGGCTAAGGAATTGAAAACAAAATATTCAACATATTGTTCCAATGACTTTGGCAATATTTTCTAAAGTAAATATTGATCAAAGTGTTTTCAAAAACTATCTTATGAAACTCATACTTGTTGAATATTATTCCAAGGCCTAAATTAAGAAAGAGGAAACACTTAATAAAATTTCCCTAAAAGATTATCAGAAAAAGAGGCATTCTTAAATGCTTCACCAAAATATTATCAAATGTTTTTCCAACCTTGCAAGCTTAAAAAACAAAGGTATTGGAGAGCATTGACTTGCTATCCCTAGTCACATAAATATTTTGGCAAAGCATTGCTAAAGAAAAGCCTAGTGCTTTATTAAATAGAAATTCCAATATTTCCAGAAACAGAAAACTAAAACAAGTTACTATTGGAAACTTTCTTAAAATGATTTGAAATTCATACCATTGCTTCCTTATATCAAATAAGGAACCCACACAAGAGGAGACCAAGAATTGAATCCATTAAAGCCCTGAAAACATGATTTTTCTCCACAGCAACATTTGGGATTTTGAACAAGTTTGTTCTACAAACTTTTTCCAAATGCCATGAAACAAATACCACATGCTCTATATCATAAATGAGGATGAAAACCAAAAGGGCAAAAGTTTTTGAATTGATTAAGTTGCCAAAAACCCCTGTTTTCTTGACAGCACCTTTTTTAAATTTGAACAAGTTTGTTCTATGAAGTAACTCAAAATGACTTGAATTTTCTACCACATAAGGAACACATCAAATAAGGAATGTGTGCCAAAAATTATCATTTTTGGAAGCTCCTAAGTAGGTTAATAAATTCAATGTCCATTTATGTAAGAATTCAAATTTGAACAACTTTGAATTATAAAGTTTATCCAATGGAACCAATTTTCATATATGTTGTGTATCTTAACTAATTAGAATTTTGGGCAAAAGGATTTCAAATTTTGACTTTGTTTGCTTAGGGAAAACATCCATTTTCAGAGAGTGCAGGGACCTACTTGTAATTTTCCAGGGACTTAAATGTAATCCTAGTCACATGGTCTTCTTCTTCTTCCTGTAGATGACGAAGTAGCAGGCATGGAGGCCCATGCTCCATTGCCTTCGCGTAGAAGGCTTCTAGTTGATTAAAAGCCCCCATGTGCACCTCTGTGGTCACTACCTGCTCCCTCTCTCCCCCCCCTCGAAGTCTCTCCTCTCTCTCTCTTAGATTTTTACAAACCGAAACCCTAGCAATGGAGCTCGTCGTCGATTTGGCCACTGAGGAGCTCGCCGCCGCTCGCCGTTGGCTCCATCGTCTTCGCCTGGTTGTGGTTGTGCTCGGTGCAAAACGAATCGGGCCGAAGCGCCGCGAGGACCCCGCGCCATCTCCATCTTCCCCGAGCCCGACGACGACTCCGGCGAGCCATTGCCGCCGCCCTCTGGTCACTCCCCGGAAACGACACCACCACCGTTCGGTAGCCCTCGTCGAAACCAACGTGTAGATGCTTGTTAATCGCTAAACGGTGCTCGGAATCAACGGGATTTTGCTCGCCGGAGACCCCTCCCGCCGGCGGATGACGCATGCTGGCGTCATGGTCTCGTTGACCCGCGCGCTGTACGGTTGAACCTGCCCGTGGGGCCGCGAACTGCACGCGTGGCAGCCACCGTGGCCTGCTGGCCCGCAGGTCAGCGGCTAAGGCTGGATCCGCCCGCGGTGAGAACAGATCTGGCCGGCCCATTTAGCAGATCTGGCCCTGCAGCAGTTATTTTTCTATTTTAATTTTCACAGAGAAGTACTTGTTTACTTTTGGCTCAAAAAGGCAACTTAAAATATGAATTTGACCAAACTAAAATTTACAGTGGTACCTCAACTAATTCTAAACCATCTCCAAGTTGTAGATCTACATTTGGATGGATAGATTTGAAATGAAAAATAATTTGGCAACAAGTACCAGAAACACCAAAATGAGCACCATTTTTATTTCACAACTCAAAATGAAGTGAGGCCAATTGCATTGGAAAGCCCCTAAAATTTCCTAACAGTAGCACTTAACCTCGTTTCCAAATTCCATGTATTTTTGAAATGGCATGCAATTTGGTAAAACACCAGAGAGCACTTTGGTGATTTTTATAAAATAATTACAAATGATTTTTGATGCAAACTCAACTGGATGGTCTTGTATATGTTTAGGGCTATCCAAACCTAGAAGGTTTTAATTTTTAGAGCATCCTAGAAAATTTTGTGGACAGATCCTTGTTTTGCATATTTCTGCCATTTTGGCATTTTAGCTAATTGATTGTTGTGATTATATTTTTGTGTTGCAATATTGTTTTCTAGCATGTATAAGTTGTGTGAACTTGTTTTATAAGTGTTACTTAGCTATTTTAGCATGTTAGATTGTGTGGACTTGAGTGGAGAAGAAATAGGAGTTTTGTTATTAGCATATGTTATTCTCTAGTTATTACTTGCATAGAGTTTTTGATTGATTAATTTGTGTGCAAGTGATTGAATTGTTTTGTTGAGATATTAGATACAGCACCATGTTGATACTTAGTTTGTGTTGTCATCACCTCTACTATTGCATTTGAGTTGGTAGAAAAGCATGAGTAGTTTAATCATTACTATGAAAATGTTTTGGAAAAATTCCCTCATGTGTGGAATTTTTGGCATTAATATTTGTGGTTGCATAGCCACATATTTTTGGGTTGTGTTCATAGGACCAGTAGCATTTTGATGATGTTATTATGAGTACTTGACCCCTATAGTTTTCACTTATGTGAAAACAATAACATGAGTAGCATTGCCTTGCTTATTTAAGCACCCTATTATTTTCTGCTAGTATTGTTAATGCACTAGATGCTAGTTTAGTTTTTTGTTAATTTTTAGCAAATGGACCAGAGGCATTGTGACCTCTTAATGCTTTGATATGCTAGTGGAACACCCACTGGTTTCATTGCATTTTTGGTGGAAACATTATTTCCCCCACACTAGATGTGTTTCTTTTATATATGTTTTGAGTAGATCTTTAAATGCTTTTTAGGCTTATTGCTAGATTAATTCTCATGAGACAAGTACCATTTAGGTACTGTTATTTTGGTTATAGCACCTCTAGATACTTGGTGCTCGTGTTGAAATATATTTAAATAGAAATGCTTAAAGTCTAAATTTCATACTAGGATATTCATGTATGCTTTTTGTCTTGTTTTCCCCTAGGGAAAAATATGAATCTTTGGTATGGAAACCAGAGGATGGAATGTCCTTGTGGCATTATTATCTTAGGGTTTTCACCTCTGATAGGTTTCCTCTTAAGTAGCATAAGAGCATGAGTAACACTTGGATGACTAGGAATTAATCTCCTCACATGTGTAGCATTTTAAGCATAGTTTTTCCTTGTTTCCTAGCTATGCTTTTTATGTTATTTTGTGGAATCCAGTAGCAATTATGGTACTGGTTAGAGGAGTATTTTGCCTCTGCTAGCTTGCACACTTGTGCATAAAATTAACTAGTGTAGCCTAAACTAGTCTAGTATTTTTCCTAAATTTTCTACTAGTATGAGTAGGAGTTTTTGGATGCTAGATTGTTTGTTTGGAGCACTTTTATAAAAGTGACCAGAGGCTTATTAACCTCTGGGTGAGCATTTTTTTTAGTGGAACACCCACTGGTACTTTTGCATCATGGTGGAAAATAGGCTTGACTTGTTGTCATGAGCCTTTTTCACCACTTGAGTATTTTAGCAAATTATATGTGCTAGCCATAGAGATTGTTGGGGGAGTTTTTAGACATAAAAATGTGTTTTATGTGACACCCTACTGTCTAGTAACATGTGCTCTACCCCACTGGTCCATGGTGTTCTTAACTAAAAATCATTGAATTGGCCACACATAAACACTAGGAAAAAAAAGCAGACTTTTCAACTATAGTTTTTATGCCAATTTTTCTTAAGGGAAAAATTGAGAACTTGGGTGGTACTTCTTGATTGCTTGCTGTATGTATTACTTGTAGCCTTGTTTGTCTTGTTTGGTTCTGAATGTGTGTCCTTTATTCTCTTTTTACGACGTTAGAAAACGAAGAGGAAGGGAGTGTCGGGAAGCTCTGTTTCAAGTTCCAGTCACTCCAACAACCAGGGACACAAAGAGATACCAGGCAAGCATCCTGATTGCTTGCTGATACAATACTTACCATTATATATCATGCATGTTTTACCTCTGAAGTTTTTACCAAAACTTGATTATCAAAACTATTTTTGATGTGTAGATTACTACTATATTAGTATATAGGTTACTATTATGCCAGTAGTTAAACTTGGTAATACCAAGCCCATAGGCCACCATATGGTATTTATTACCATCAAATATACTAGTCCCTAAGTGGACACCCTAAAATTGTGATTCTACAAAACAAAGGCTTTACGGAAAAACCCGGAGAAAAGGCGGATCCTTGTTCTCCGGAGGAATGTGGAAGTGGTCATTTTTGAGAAAGTGGTGTTTTCAAAAATGACACATAACCTAGTCTTCGCCGGACAACCTTTACCGTACTGCCACCCTACCCTAACATGGGCACGGGGCTTAACTTGAAGTTTGTTCTTATTAGTGTGTGCTATCTCACTTGCTATAAGGGGCGTCGTACCCTCGAACCGAATGTCGTCAAAACTCCCAATGTTGAGGCATATAAAGTGTGGGATTAATTTTTCCTCCGGATGCATTCATTGAGGCTCCTGGCTAGGCAGGGTGGGACTTGATGCCGGGGAGAACAACTTAAATCGAGAGATAGGCATATTCTAGCTTGAACATAGTGGATGGTTATGATCATATACCTGATGTTTACATACTGTTGTTACAGTCCGTGATTGTTCACGGGAGGTGTACTGGATCTGGTGGATGTGTACACCTCTGCAGAGTACAACTTTTTCGAAGAAGCCGCGTCCTCGGATATGGACAGTTGAATGGCCATGTAGCTAGCATTGTGTCAATGTTTTCAAAAAGGTGTTTTGAAAGGGAAATTTTGGAAAGGAAGTGTTGAACTTGTGAAGTTCGGAAAGGAATGGAAACTTATACCGTGGAGGTATCGTCGATGATGAAAAGCCAGATGATGTTATACAAAACAAAATGTTTTGCAAAGAAAACCTTTTCTACTCTAAGCAAGAATCCTGGAAACTGATTCCAAGAAGTTTTGCAAAGAGAAAATATTCCTTAACAAAGTTTTACAAAACCTCTTGTACATGTGATATCGACAAGAGAAATAAAACTATATTATTTTCTTCTGAAGTATCTTCTTCAACAAAGATACAGAATAACCTGACTGCAACTATGGTGTCATCATATATGAACACCATTGATAGTGAACCATATTTATAGCCTACCTATTCCACCATATAAGCATATTTGCATGTTTAGTAAGTGACATGATGGATGTCTTGCTGAGTACATTCAAATGTACTCATTATGGTTTCGCCCCTGGTATCTACTTATCAGATTTGGAGAAGGAGCCTCCAAAGGAGATCTATGAAGAGAAGTACGGAGTTGACGGCTTTGCGAACTAGGATCGTCTCCGGGTCAGCAGCCTGTAGGTTAAGGCGTGACTTGGGCTCAACTACGTTGTGTTTTATTTGTCTTCCGCTGTGTTTGATAAGTTGCCTGCCCCATGCGGCAGTTGTGTTAAACTTGATCATGTGATATATGTGTAATACCTTTATGTATTCGTGTAATGGATGATGTATTTCTGTGTGCCAACTGTGTATGTTGTTCACGACTGATCTTTCTGGGATCGTGAATGTATGCACACGGAGGGTTTCAGACTGCCGGTCTGGGGTCCTTACAGAGTTGGTATCAGAGCCATCCTGACCTTAGGAGACCTTAGTTAGCATGGATGTCAGATAGGAAAGAAAATTATTTTTGAGTAAAAACCTATTTACTATCTACATTATTTTATCTAAGGGAATTTTAGTATATTTTCCCTCCTTTATATCTTTTCAAAAGATTCTAAATGCATATCAAGGGCGTTCTTGAACAGTGGTTTGAAGGGCGGGCCTTATAGAGTTGGTATCTCTCTCGGTTAAGAGTTTATTTCTTACTTGTTTGCAACTGCTCCGCTCTGTTTTTGAAACATCTCTCGTCTTTGAAGTTTTCTGTCCAGAAAATAGTTGGAGTTTCAAAAACAGATTGTTGCATAAAGTTTTATCAAAACTTTACTTCTATTATCTTGTTTCCATACAAAAACTTTTATACTTGCCGATGTCCCGAGAAGACCAAAATAATTGCCTAGCTCTACAGTGATGATGGTCAGGAGTAGATATAGTTCTTCAGCCACTTCTAGGATTTTGGATCATCCCCCGACGTAGCTCCAATGGAGCCTTGCTTGTGTGTTTTGGCTTGCTTATGTGTGTCCGTAGGACATTGTGCTATTGTGTGGTGTAGAATTTGGTTCATCTAGGCTTCTATATGTTTGTAGGGTGCTCAAATTTTGCGGATTTGTGCTTGCCCCGCTCTTGTTTTTGAATCGCCTCCTGTTAAATTTTTGCAAGCAAAAATGTTTGTATAGCATTCAAAAACAAGAATTTGTTGCTTAGACTTAGACTTGTTTTCGCTTCATAATGCCACCGTCGTGAACCACCACCATCTCTCCCACAATTAATGAAAGCACCGTTGTGCCTAATAATAGAGGACCATCAAGCCACACGAGCTGATAGAGTTGCTACCAGTGATGCACTCCAACAGATAAAGCTCCAACAATGAAAACCCTCAAAGAAGAAAAGGCGTGAATGAACCAACCAATACTGACCAAAACCTCTTTGGTTAGTCTGTTTGCAAAAGACTCTTTTTACCATGTTGGCTAAATGTCGCACCTTTTTATGTTCCTTTTTAAAAGACCAAACAAGAGAAATCCCCTTTTAAAAAGTTATATACCTCCCTCCTCTGGAGAAAGGTGCAAAAAGAAGTCTTCACATGCCATGATGCGCAACCCCCTCAGAAAGCCAATCAAAAGAGCACAATTCAATATTCGACGATGACGCTAGTCATATCTTGTCGGACAAACATTATTAAATAGAAAGCTAACAAGACTAACATGCTTTGCCTAATCTTAGGTTGACACCTAACCAAAGCATGCAAACTACTGACAACTCTTTCTAAACCAAGAAATTAAGTGACTTACGACACCTTTTAATCGAGTTGGTAAAAAGGAGAAGTCACGAGAAAATAAGATGATGACCTATTCGTTTACTAGTCAATAGGATATCGTGTGTATCTACTTTGGAAATCAAAACTTGGTAGACGTTGTAGTACTATGAAATTCAGGGTTTAGAAATAAAGTGAACGATGGAATGGATATGATAGCTCTAGGAAACAGCAGTTTTCCTGTTTTTATTTCTTTGTGTGCTCTTGATTGAAATGAATTTATGTTTTATTCAATCTAGCTTACTAACTTATATGGAGTTGTTAGGACTTGTTATTATGTTGTTTTCTTACAATACATCTGCCCTAGAAAGTGTGTGCATGTTTGAAAACTCGAATAAAAATGAAATAACATTGTTACCTTCTAGTTTATTAATTGGAAGTATTGTGAGAGCTAGATCTGTGTATACTTTCTTAGTAAATTTTGTGCTATGTTTCTTTGAGTCCAGTACCATTTAGGTACTGTTATTTTGATGCTTGTACCTATGTTAGCTTGCATGTCTCTTAATAGTAAAGCATGTGTAAGCATTACTATCAGTATGCACTAGTATTGCTTCACTAGATTAAATAGCATTATATTTTTATCTTGTATGCAAAGTTTTTCATGAGTAATCAGAGGCTTAGTACCTATTTTTACTTGGTATTAGTAGGCCATAGCCCACTGGTCCCATTGTATTTTAGCTTGAGGATAAAAATCCCCAACCATACACCTGTGTGAAAATAACATGTTTCACTATGTGATTGATTTCTATTTTCCACTATGGAAAATATAATTGTTTGTTTTCACTTATGCAAGTGAGAAGTTTATTTCTTATTAGTACATACTAATATGTTTAGGTGTGATCTTTTTGTTAGCATAATATTCCTTAGGGGTATCATGTTAAGAAATGTTTCACTATCGTGTGCTAAAATTAAATTGTTCGCAAATAAAATAAATTCCTCTTGATTGGTAGATTGTTTGTGAATAATTTTAAATTGAGTGTATGGATTTTTGAAAAGGTTGAGATAACCTTTCATTAATTGCATAGCTACTGGTTGTGTGAGTTATACCTTGCTTGTTTGCTAGTAATTGGTTAAAGAAAAAAGAAATCGCTAGAAGAAATTTCTGCATGTTTAATAGTTGTATCATGGAATTGTTTTGGTGTTTGTGCTTACTAACATGAGTAAGTTTTATGTACTGTTATTAGGTACATTTATATTCATGACTTGCTTGTTTAAGTTTAAACATCATGATAGCATTGTTTGCTTCTCTAGAGTGAAACTAGTCTCACCACTAGAAAATGGTGATTTTTGCTCTAGTATTACCTCTTTTTATTTTTTATGAGTATATGTGTTGATATAGCATGTTAGGAAGTTATTACTTCTGTTATAATGCCATGAATTATTTAGTTTCATGTTCTATGGTTATAGGATATGATTATCTCTTATAGCATGCTGGTGTAGATTTTTCATACTAGTATGTTATTTGTGCAGTCCTGATTTTTTTTATGCCTGTGTAATAGGAGTTTTATCTTGGGTGAAGATGGTATTTTAGAGTATCTTTATGATTAGCTTCATTGGTTTTTAGCTACTGGTTGTTTGCTAAATTGTTCATGATTGATGGATTCCAAAACCTCTAATAAACAAGAACCTAGTGAATAAATAGTCTATTCATCTGTGGTGTTGTTTGCGTGCTTATTGGATTTTGTTTAAATGTTTTACCTTAGCATGAGTTTATACTTGTGTTATGATTGTGCTTAAGAGTATCTTAAGAATCTAAAACATCCAACTAAAATCATGAACACTTTAAGTGATAGTTGCTTGTGGTGAGTAATAACCACTGCCATGAGTATTGTTCTGTCTGTTTGTTTTACCTTAGCAACCTAACCTTTGCACCACAAGCTATGTTTTTAGCTTCTTATATACCTTAGTATGAGAGTGGTAGACCACTCCATATGGGTTATGTAAGATGTGGGATATAGCTAGGAACTCATGTAAAAAAAAATTGACGGTACGTTTCCAGGTAGTTCTGCACTAACCTTAATTTTTGTTCAAACTAGGAAACAAAAGTTTTGGACCTAACACAGTACTGGTGTACTTCTTTTAAAAATGAATTTGCTAATTTAGGGATGTACCCCACCTCCCAAGAAAAGTCAAAGGGGGGAAGCACCGGCACTCCAACACTAACATTGTGTTTGTTGGCCCTCCCTTAGTCCTCGCTTGTGAATCTCGGGGACGAGATTCTTTTTAAGGGGGGAAGACCTGTCACATCCCAATTTTGCAATACCTAATAACACAGTTGTTTTGCTAATTGCTTGACAATTAAACTTTGATTGTGACAATTAAACTTTGGTTGTATTTGTTTGAGTGCAACTAAACAAACTAATTATATAATCTTACATGGCTAAGGAATTGAAAACAAAATATTCAACATATTGTTCCAATGACTTTGGCAATATTTTCTAAAGTAAATATTGATCAAAGTGTTTTCAAAAACTATCTTATGAAACTCATACTTGTTGAATATTATTCCAAGGCCTAAATTAAGAAAGAGGAAACACTTAATAAAATTTCCCTAAAAGATTATCAGAAAAAGAGGCATTCTTAAATGCTTCACCAAAATATTATCAAATGTTTTTCCAACCTTGCAAGCTTAAAAAACAAAGGTATTGGAGAGCATTGACTTGCTATCCCTAGTCACATAAATATTTTGGCAAAGCATTGCTAAAGAAAAGCCTAGTGCTTTATTAAATAGAAATTCCAATATTTCCAGAAACAGAAAACTAAAACAAGTTACTATTGGAAACTTTCTTAAAATGATTTGAAATTCATACCATTGCTTCCTTATATCAAATAAGGAACCCACACAAGAGGAGACCAAGAATTGAATCCATTAAAGCCCTGAAAACATGATTTTTCTCCACAGCAACATTTGGGATTTTGAACAAGTTTGTTCTACAAACTTTTTCCAAATGCCATGAAACAAATACCACATGCTCTATATCATAAATGAGGATGAAAACCAAAAGGGCAAAAGTTTTTGAATTGATTAAGTTGCCAAAAACCCCTGTTTTCTTGACAGCACCTTTTTTAAATTTGAACAAGTTTGTTCTATGAAGTAACTCAAAATGACTTGAATTTTCTACCACATAAGTAACACATCAAATAAGGAATGTGTGCCAAAAATTATCATTTTTGGAAGCTCCTAAGTAGGTTAATAAATTCAATGTCCATTTATGTAAGAATTCAAATTTGAACAACTTTGAATTATAAAGTTTATCCAATGGAACCAATTTTCATATATGTTGTGTATCTTAACTAATTAGAATTTTGGGCAAAAGGATTTCAAATTTTGACTTTGTTTGCTTAGGGAAAACATCCATTTTCAGAGAGTGCAGGGACCTACTTGTAATTTTCCAGGGACTTAAATGTAATCCTAGTCACATGGTCTTCTTCTTCTTCCTGTAGATGACGAAGTAGCAGGCATGGAGGCCCATGCTCCATTGCCTTCGAGTAGAAGGCTTCTAGTTGATTAAAAGCCCCCATGTGCACCTCTGTGGTCACTACCTGCTCCCTCTCTCCCCCCCCCTCGAAGTCTCTCCTCTCTCTCTCTTAGATTTTTACAAACCGAAACCCTAGCAATGGAGCTCGTCGTCGATTTGGCCACTGAGGAGCTCGCCGCCGCTCGCCGTTGGCTCCATCGTCTTCGCCTGGTTGTGGTTGTGCTCGGTGCAAAACGAATCGGGCCGAAGCGCCGCGAGGACCCCGCGCCATCTCCATCTTCCCCGAGCCCGACGACGACTCCGGCGAGCCATTGCCGCCGCCCTCTGGTCACTCCCCGGAAACGACACCACCACCGTTCGGTAGCCCTCGTCGAAACCAACGTGTAGATGCTTGTTAATCGCTAAACGGTGCTCGGAATCAACGGGATTTTGCTCGCCGGAGACCCCTCCCGCCGGCGGATGACGCATGCTGGCGTCATGGTCTCGTTGACCCGCGCGCTGTACGGTTGAACCTGCCCGTGGGGCCGCGAACTGCACGCGTGGCAGCCACCGTGGCCTGCTGGCCCGCATGTCAGCGGCTAAGGCTGGATCCGCCCGCGGTGAGAACAGATCTGGCCGGCCCATTTAGCAGATCTGGCCCTGCAGCAGTTATTTTTCTATTTTAATTTTCACAGAGAAGTACTTGTTTACTTTTGGCTCAAAAAGGCAACTTAAAATATGAATTTGACCAAACTAAAATTTACAGTGGTACCTCAACTAATTCTAAACCATCTCCAAGTTGTAGATCTACATTTGGATGGATAGATTTGAAATGAAAAATAATTTGGCAACAAGTACCATAAACACCAAAATGAGCACCATTTTTATTTCACAACTCAAAATGAAGTGAGGCCAATTGCATTGGAAAGCCCTTAAAATTTCCTAACAGTAGCACTTAACCTCGTTTCCAAATTCCATGTATTTTTGAAATGGCATGCAATTTGGTAAAACACCAGAGAGCACTTTGGTGATTTTTATAAAATAATTACAAATGATTTTTGATGCAAACTCAACTGGATGGTCTTGTATATGTTTAGGGCTATCCAAACCTAGAAGGTTTTAATTTTTAGAGCATCCTAGAAAATTTTGTGGACAGATCCTTGTTTTGCATATTTCTGCCATTTTGGCATTTTAGCTAATTGATTGTTGTGATTATATTTTTGTGTTGCAATATTGTTTTCTAGCATGTATAAGTTGTGTGAACTTGTTTTATAAGTGTTACTTAGCTATTTTAGCATGTTAGATTGTGTGGACTTGAGTGGAGAAGAAATAGGAGTTTTGTTATTAGCATATGTTATTCTCTAGTTATTACTTGCATAGAGTTTTTGATTGATTAATTTGTGTGCAAGTGATTGAATTGTTTTGTTGAGATATTAGATACAGCACCATGTTGATACTTAGTTTGTGTTGTCATCACCTCTACTATTGCATTTGAGTTGGTAGAAAAGCATGAGTAGTTTAATCATTACTATGAAAATGTTTTGGAAAAATTCCCTCATGTGTGGAATTTTTGGCATTAATATTTGTGGTTGCATAGCCACATATTTTTGGGTTGTGTTCATAGGACCAGTAGCATTTTGATGATGTTATTATGAGTACTTGACCCCTATAGTTTTCACTTATGTGAAAACAATAACATGAGTAGCATTGAATTGCTTATTTAAGCACCCTATTATTTTCTGCTAGTATTGTTAATGCACTAGATGCTAGTTTAGTTTTTTGTTAATTTTTAGCAAATGGACCAGAGGCATTGTGACCTCTTAATGCTTTGATATGCTAGTGGAACACCCACTGGTTTCATTGCATTTTTGGTGGAAACATTATTTCCCCCACACTAGATGTGTTTCTTTTATATATGTTTTGAGTAGATCTTTAAATGCTTTTTAGGCTTATTGCTAGATTAATTCTCATGAGACCAGTACCATTTAGGTACTGTTATTTTGGTTATAGCACCTCTAGATACTTGGTGCTCGTGTTGAAATAGATTTAAATAGAAATGCTTAAAGTCTAAATTTCATACTAGGATATTCATGTATGCTTTTTGTCTTGTTTTCCCCTAGGGAAAAATATGAATCTTTGGTATGGAAACCAGAGGATGGAATGTCCTTGTGGCATTATTATCTTAGGGTTTTCACCTCTGATAGGTTTCCTCTTAAGTAGCATAAGAGCATGAGTAACACTTGGATGACTAGGAATTAATCTCCTCACATGTGTAGCATTTTAAGCATAGTTTTTCCTTGTTTCCTAGCTATGCTTTTTATGTTATTTTGTGGAATCCAGTAGCAATTATGGTACTGGTTAGAGGAGTATTTTGCCTCTGCTAGCTTGCACACTTGTGCATAAAATTAACTAGTGTAGCCTAAACTAGTCTAGTATTTTTCCTAAATTTTCTACTAGTATGAGTAGGAGTTTTTGGATGCTAGATTGTTTGTTTGGAGCACTTTTATAAAAGTGACCAGAGGCTTATTAACCTCTGGGTGAGCATTTTTTTTAGTGGAACACCCACTGGTACTTTTGCATCATGGTGGAAAATAGGCTTGACTTGTTGTCATGAGCCTTTTTCACCACTTGAGTATTTTAGCAAATTATATGTGCTAGCCATAGAGATTGTTGGGGGAGTTTTTAGACATAAAAATGTGTTTTATGTGACACCCTACTGTCTAGTAACATGTGCTCTACCCCACTGGTCCATGGTGTTCTTAACTAAAAATCATTGAATTGGCCACACATAAACACTAGGAAAAAAAAGCAGACTTTTCAACTATAGTTTTTATGCCAATTTTTCTTAAGGGAAAAATTGAGAACTTGGGTGGTACTTCTTGATTGCTTGCTGTATGTATTACTTGTAGCCTTGTTTGTCTTGTTTGGTTCTGAATGTGTGTCCTTTATTCTCTTTTTACGACGTTAGAAAACGAAGAGGAAGGGAGTGTCGGGAAGCTCTGTTTCAAGTTCCAGTCACTCCAACAACCAGGGACACAAAGAGATACCAGGCAAGCATCCTGATTGCTTGCTGATACAATACTTACCATTATATATCATGCATGTTTTACCTCTGAAGTTTTTACCAAAACTTGATTATCAAAACTATTTTTGATGTGGAGATTACTACTATATTAGTATATAGGTTACTATTATGCCAGTAGTTAAACTTGGTAATACCAAGCCCATAGGCCACCATATGGTATTTATTACCATCAAATATACTAGTCCCTAAGTGGACACCCTAAAATTGTGATTCTACAAAACAAAGGCTTTACGGAAAAACCCGGAGAAAAGGCGGATCCTTGTTCTCCGGAGGAATGTGGAAGTGGTCATTTTTGAGAAAGTGGTGTTTTCAAAAATGACACATAACCTAGTCTTCGCCGGACAACCTTTACCGTACTGCCACCCTACCCTAACATGGGCACGGGGCTTAACTTGAAGTTTGTTCTTATTAGTGTGTGCTATCTCACTTGCTATAAGGGGCGTCGTACCCTCGAACCGAATGTCGTCAAAACTCCCAATGTTGAGGCATATAAAGTGTGGGATTAATTTTTCCTCCGGATGCATTCATTGAGGCTCCTGGCTAGGCAGGGTGGGACTTGATGCCGGGGAGAACAACTTCAATCGAGAGATAGGCATATTCTAGCTTGAACATAGTGGATGGTTATGATCATATACCTGATGTTTACATACTGTTGTTACAGTCCGTGATTGTTCACGGGAGGTGTACTGGATCTGGTGGATGTGTACACCTCTGCAGAGTACAACTTTTTCGAAGAAGCCGCGTCCTCGGATATGGACAGTTGAATGGCCATGTAGCTAGCCATTGTGTCAATGTTTTCAAAAAGGTGTTTTGAAAGGGAAATTTTGGAAAGGAAGTGTTGAACTTGTGAAGTTCGGAAAGGAATGGAAACTTATACCGTGGAGGTATCGTCGATGATGAAAAGCCAGATGATGTTATACAAAACAAAATGTTTTGCAAAGAAAACCTTTTCTACTCTAAGCAAGAATTCTGGAAACTGATTCCAAGAAGTTTTGCAAAGAGAAAATATTCCTTAACAAAGTTTTACAAAACCTCTTGTACATGTGATATAGACAAGAGAAATAAAACTATATTATTTTCTTCTGAAGTATCTTCTTCAACAAAGATACAGAATAACCTGACTGCAACTATGGTGTCATCATATATGAACACCATTGATAGTGAACCATATTTATAGCCTACCTATTCCACCATATAAGCATATTTGCATGTTTAGTAAGTGACATGATGGATGTCTTGCTGAGTACATTCAAATGTACTCATTATGGTTTCGCCCCTGGTATCTACTTATCAGATTTGGAGAAGGAGCCTCCAAAGGAGATCTATGAAGAGAAGTACGGAGTTGACGGCTTTGCGAACTAGGATCGTCTCCGGGTCAGCAGCCTGTAGGTTAAGGCGTGACTTGGGCTCAACTACGTTGTGTTTTATTTGTCTTCCGCTGTGTTTGATAAGTTGCCTGCCCCATGCGGCAGTTGTGTTAAACTTGATCATGTGATATATGTGTAATACCTTTATGTATTCGTGTAATGGATGATGTATTTCTGTGTGCCAACTGTGTATGTTGTTCACGACTGATCTTTCTGGGATCGTGAATGTATGCATACGGAGGGTTTCAGACTGCCGGTCTGGGGTCCTTACAAATGGTGGCAACACGGTCGGGGAACTCAGGGTCGACCTGGATCTTCTTCGTCTCCTGGGATGCCTGGAACGCCGTCCCGTGCTGGGAACTCGGCATGCCAGGCGCACCACCTTGCGCGGACTGTGCCATAGCCACCACCTCGTACATCTTCTTCTTCTCGGCAGCAATCACCATAGACTCCGCCAACTGAGAATCAGCAGAGGCACACTCCATAGACTTCTTGTAATCACCAGAGATGGTGATCACGCCATTGGGACCAGGGATCTTCATCTTCAATTATGCAGCATGAGTAGAGGCCATGAACTTGCTCAGAGCAGGCCTGCCGAGTAGGGCGTGATAAGGGCTCTAGTGATCAACTACGTCGAACTGCAGGCTCTCTGTGCGGCAGTTCTCCCTGGTGCCGAATAGAACGTCTATCCACACTCGGCCAATTGGAGAACAAGAAACTCCCGGCACAATGCCGTGGAAAGTGGTCTTGCTGGGCAGCAGCATGTTCTCGGCCATACCGATCTTCTCAAGTGTGTCTCTGTACACAATGTTGATGCTGCTGCCGTTGTCGATCAGTACCTTGCTGAACCTCACGTTCTTCTCAGGACCCAAGAAGGTGGGATCCACTACCAAGGCGTAGCTACCCGGGTTGGGCATCACCTTAGGATGATCCGCTCTGGAACACGTGATCTCTTGGTTGCACCAGTGCATGTAGTGAGGAACAGCAGGGATCACAACATTGACCTCCATGGCACGCCTGTGCTGAGACTGCTTGTCGACGGGCTCAGAGGTGAATATCATGTAGCTCTCGTGATGCTCCTGGTACTGGTTGCGGCCTCCATCGCCATTGTTACCATTGTTGTTGTTGCCTCTGTTGTTGTTGCGGTAGCCATCGTTGTTGAAGTAGCGGTTGGCTCCTAAAGCCACCTGGTTCACATTCTCTCTTCTCGGGAAAGCTGGAGGCCGTGCAGCGGGTGCGCGAGCAGGCTGCACAATGGCATTCGCAGCTGGCAGAGGAGGAGGAGGAGGCAGGCCCTCATTCTTGATCTCTTCCCACCAACTGCACTGCCGAGTAGTGTGGTTGGCGGGTCTAGCGGGATGCCGAGTATGGAAGCTGCATGGGCCATCCTTCATGTCCTTGAAGACAAAGTTCTGAACAGGACCCGACTTGCCGCTACCCTGCTGGGGAGCGTTGTATGGCTTTTTGTTGCCTTGGCCCTGATTCTGGTTCTGCCCGTACTGGGCTCCAGCAGTTTTTGGCCTCTGGCTACTCCCAGCTCCGGTAGCCACAGCATTCACCTCCTCTGGATCGTACCGGGTATCAATCCGGTCACCTCTGCGCTTGTTGCGGAACTCATTGCGCTTGTTGTTTTTGTAGCTCCTTCTCGGCTCAGCAGCATCAAGAAGAGGCTGAGTTGGGTCACCGATTGCGTACTGATCCGCAATCCGGATGGTCTCAGCGAGAGTACTCGACATCTCTCTCTGCAGCCTTTGCCACAACATGCTGCCATGCCTGCAGCCCTGCGCAAACCAAGTGATGGCCTGGGCCTCGTTCACACCTTCACAGGTGTTCCTCAGAGTACTCCACCGAGTAAGATACTCTCGGTCCGTTTCCTCTTCCCGCTGCCTGCAAGCGGATAGCTGCTGCGTCCTATTCGGCCTCCGGTAGGTGCTGGTGAAGTTGCTGACAAAGGCCTCCGCGAAGTCAAGCCAGCAGTTGATGATGTGCTTGGGCAGGTTGTTGAGCCAAGTTCTTGCTGGTCCTTCTAGCATCTGCGGGATGTACCGCACGGCCCATCTCCGGTTGCCGCCTGCAATGTGCACGGCTGTGACATAGTCATTAAGCCAGTCTTCCGGCTTGGTGCTGCCGTCATAGCACTTGGTCCCCCTAGCGAGCTGGAACTGCTTCACAGATGGCTCTGTCATGATGCGTGGGCCAAAGCATTCTGAGCCAGGCGGCCTCTTGCTCTCGAGTTGCGCGGATAGGCTAATCCGGTCCATCTTGTGCCTGGCATCACTAGGCTCCAGCACACGCTCACCCACGCGATCCAGGATATCATAGCCAGCCAACCCCATAGCCGAGTAGCCATCATCATATCTGTCCACCTGCACGACCGCAGGTTGCTCCACCGGGTTGGCGGCTGGTGCGATTGCACGCGGCTGCGGTCTCTGCCGAGTAGGCTGAGCAACCTGATGCTGAGAAGGGCCTGGGCGATCTCCATTTCGCGCCTGGCTATGAGCTTTATGTGCTTGATAGCCTGCTCCTACAGTGTTGTGTTTTTGACCGTACTGTCGCGGGACAGCGTGCTGTTTCGTGGCGACAGCCGGGTCGTACACCTGCATCTGCCTGTCTCTGCCATAGTGCCCACTCTGGTCCCTCTCACGGCTGGGATGCGGTGATGAGGCCTGATCGTTAGATCTAGCCGCATGCGAATGCACCACCTGAGAAGCTCCAGCACCCGGATTGGCTTTCCGGAACTCCTCGTTCTGCCTAGCAGCCTCTAGCACTAGCTCATTGAGCCTCTCCTGCTGCCTAACGCGCACGTCGCCAGCGAGATGCGGCAACTCAGCAGCTACAGCCTCAACAGCTCTAAGGGTTTTGGCGGGGGTGCTGTATTTGGGTCTGGTGGTGGCGGTGTTTTGGCTAGCAGCTTGGCCAGCAGTTTCACCAACTGCTGCCATCTCGGTGCCTAGAATGCGGCAGCGTAGCCCCTGCCTTCGCAGGCCTCCTCACTACAGGCGTAAAGCCGTGAGCTCTGTTGTACTCGTTCTGGTCCAGGTTAAGCTCGAGCCTAACCTTTTCCAGCTCCAGCTGCTCGGCGAGCAGCGCCTGGCGCTGCTGGTCGAGCTGCGCCCTCATGGTCATAAGCTCGAGCTCGGTGGGAGGCGGCATGCCTACTCGCACGACGGATGCCGGTATCGTCGATGTCGTGGAAGGAGGGATGTAGCCCGGGATGTTGTGAGGCGCGTCGTAGGGCTTGTGCGTTCTCGGGAGCTTGCTCGTGTCAGCAAGCTTCTCAACGACGGACGCGGATGCAGCCGCGCCCTTCCCGGCAACGGTAGCCGGGCCGGTCATCAGCACTTCCACGTTGTCCGCAGAACTGCCAGTTGGCTTTCCGCGTGCAGCGATGACAGCAGGGGGATCTTCCGCGACGTGCACCTGCTCGGGGTACTCGCGGACGATGGTGGTGGCGACGTAGACGAGGTGCGAGCCGAAGGAGAGCACCGTGCCGCCCTCTGGCATGGCTCTGCCGCCGAAATCGCCGGCGTTGTCGATGACAAAGTCGAAGGAGCCGAATCTGTGGACAAGGTCACAGACCACGCGCTCCCCAGTAGCAGAAATGGATCCCGTCCGAACGTGAACTCCAGCCAGTGCCGTTGGTTGCCCCACGGTGGGCGCCAACTGTCGTGGTTACGGATGGCAATGGGGCCCCGAAACCCGCAAACCCGATGGGTACCCGCCTTAAATGGGGAGGGTTTGGTAAAATTTTAGACCCGCCAGTTCTAATGGGGCGGGTATGGGGGTGGCAAACCCGTACCCGCATACCCGTAGACCCGCTCTAAGCCCTAATCATATACCTAATGATCATATGCCTAACCACACGTCCACGAGCTATGGACCAGAAACCTCACACATCACATGGGAGCGTTGAGATTTGGACTCCCGAAGATAACACACGTACACACGTGTGTATTCCCACTAACATCATTCCAATATTCCATTGTTTTATTCCCCACATGTGTCACCGTCGCTCCTTAAATGGGTACCCGTTGGGGCCCCGAACCCGATAGGGTCGTGGGTATGGTAAGAAATGAGACCCGACAAGTTAAATGGGGCGGGTATGGGGGGCGCCGACCCGGCCCCGAACCCGGTGGGTGCCATCCGGAGTCGTGGTGGTATCACGGCAGATGCCATAGGATGGCTAATTGTTTGGGTTGATGGACGCTGGAGGTGCTCGGGGAGGGATCACGCAGCGAGTAGCCGCGTGTGAGATGAATCAGGCACTGCAAACAACAAGATCTACCCAGGTTCAGGGCCCTCGCGTGGAGGTAAAACCCCTACTCCTGCCTTTCTCTCTTTATATTTGTGTGTCACCGAGTAGCCACAGTACAAGTTTGGCCTACAGCCGAGTAGCCACTCTTCTCTCTACGTGATGATCTAGGTCAAGAATGTGAACTCATGCAATGTCTCTTGGCGTTCCTCGCGCAGGAGGGGGTAGGGCACCTTATATACTGGTGCCCTGCCGGATACAGCCAAGAGGGAAAAGTACAAACAGATGTCGACATAGTGTGCACACTACACACTTCCAGCTTCTCGCTGACAGCTTTGGCTTCCTAGTTTGTCTTGTGTGGAAAGTCGTTGTGCAAAACCAAGAAGACGATCTGTTATCACTGACATGGCCACGGGGTAGGCCCCCTAACCTGCACCGCCCTGCTGACACCCTGGCGCGGATAAGCACACGCTCTGCAGATGAACAGTGCACCAGTACGGACCCAGGATACGCGGGATCCTGTGTCAGAACGGCTCCTTTGACTTCTGGCCCGAGTAGGAAAACCCCTCCCTCTACTCGGACCACTTCCTTTACTCGGAGGAGAATAACTTCCTTGATTCTTCCTTCTGTCCATTGGCAGGTACGGCCGGATAGCAGTCAACCGGGTAGCGAGTACCGGGTAGCCAGCTACTCTGCCAAACCTCTACTTTGATCTTGCCTTTAGCATTTGCCTTTACCCTACTCGGGGGTAACCCCCCGACAAGGAACAACCTCAAAATCAATAAAGATGTTGTCTGAGTCTATACTCGACTATAAACTGTCGACTAAAGAGTCGGGGGCTACTCCTATCGGGAGTAATGACATGCACCCTTAAAGAAAGACTGGCTAGGACTATGAAGAAATTAATTGAGTCTGTAACCGACTATAAACATTCGAATACAGACTCGGGGGGAGCACTGACGTGCACCCGAGGAAGGAAAAAATATAAGGAAAAATTACCTTGCCATTTGGAGTTGACAACGGATCGGGCGAGCTACCTGAAGCTTCATGTCTCGCCAACGCTTTGGGATCGACATGATCCTTCGAGTGATCACCCGCGGGGCTGGGCGAAGCACAGTCGGGATCCGTCGCCGCCTTCGCCGGACTCGAAGGCCTTGGAAGAGGACTCAGAGCTCTTGCAGGTGGACTCAAAGCTTGGTCAGCTTCCTTATTGCCTCCCTTCACCTTAACGGACCGAGCCGAAGAAGAAAATTCATCCCTGCTAAGCATCACACATCTAAACAGATGTTAATAAAGAACAGAAAAGACACCATTCAAGACTAGTATGGCAGGAAGCTCACTCGTCATCTTCTTCGTCGAAGGCGTCCAAATCCCAGGCGCCAGCAACTTCCAGCTTCTTGACAAGGGGAGGGAGTGTGTTCAGAGGAATCACAAAGTGAACCGTATTAGTATCAATCTCCTCGAATAGCTCTTGACTCAAAGAAGCATCCTCAGAGATCACCTCATCTTCCTCGTCTCTACCACACTTACAGGGAATGCGATGAAAACTTGCGTCTTCCTCCTCATCCCCGAACTCTTCCCTCCCTTTGCTGGACTCTGCACCCACGATGATGGTCTTGGGAGGGCCGTCAAAGTTACTCGCGAGCAGATCCTAGGCTCCACCGTCCATCACAGGAAGTGGCGGGTAGGAAGTCTCGATATCCTGGTTCTGGAGAAGAAAAGAAGACTCGATTGGTTGCACACTCGGAAGAATCAAAACAATACAAGGAGAAAACAGAAAACAATACAAGGAGAAAACAGAAAATACAAGGATGCTCATAGTCGAAGGCTGCAATAGGGATGGAAGAGAATTTTCCCCCCCTTCTTGAGGCTGGTGATGCTGCAAATCTTCATCTCTAATTCATCCTTCGAGAGATCATCTTCGCGAGTGCGACTCGGATCAGAAATACCCGAGTACTCCCACAGAGTGTTGGGGCGATTTTGTAGCGGATGCACCCTCCGGAGTAACAAGACACTCGCCAGGTGCACCCCGTTAATCCAGGGACCCTTATCCTTCGTACGAAGCTCCACCACTTGCTCTAGCAGTGTCATCGTGGCCTTGACTTCTTCGGATGACATGGAATGGCTCCAAGATTTTGTCCTCTTCAAAGTGGCGGAAGGGTTGAATTCAGGCACGCCGTTCACATCAGCATCGGGGACGTTGAACCATTTCCAGCACCATCCTTGAGCCGACTCAATAAAATTCATCTCGAAGTTAAGACACTCGATGTTGGTATTGATTCCAAAGCCACCGGTTGTGAGCGGCACCCCGGATTTCCTCTCACCCGCCAGAACTTTCTCCCGGTGAATCTTCACCGAGAAGATTTGCCTCCACAAACCCTAGTGCGGGCGAATACCGAGGGAGCACTCACACGGCATGACGAAGCGCGAGATGTGCTGCACCGCGTTCGGCGGGAGGTCGTGGGGCTGAATGCCATAAATGTACAACAACCCGCAAAGGAATGGGTGAAGGGGGAAGGAAAGACCTCGCACGATGTGCTCCGAGAATGCGACGCGCTCGTTGACTCGGGGGCTCTAGACATCTTTCTCCTTCCTGGGCTGGCACATGCGGTTTGTGTCTTCCGGAGGGATCATTCCCTCCATCTGCATCTGGAATATTCTCTTCTTCATCGCGTTCGAGGAGCGCCACTCGCTGATCTTCTTCTGAGAAATCGACGAGGCAACACCCCCGATCTTGGTCGACGCCGTTGGAGCGGCATGCTTGGTTCTTCTGCTACTGGCCATGGAGGTCTCTCCAGGAGACAGAAGGTGGAAAGGAGGCGCTGGGGAAGAAGACGGGGGAAAGATTACGGGTAAAAGTAAAATCCCCCCAAAAGCCCCATTTTATACTGCACTCGTCAAGGAGGGGCACGTGGTGGAAATCCCGGCTGCCACGGGCCGCGTGAAGGTGAAACGCTGAGGGGCGGTTGCCCTGCACGATCTTTAAAGCCAATTGCGCGTGATTAACTACGCACTAGGCGGGTGTCGATTAGTCATCTCAACAAGTCCCTCGGATGAACCGGTAGGGTTTTGATTAGGAGAACGTATGGATGCTGGTGACGATCATCGGCTAACAGGGGCACGATTTACCCAGGTTCGGGGCCCTCGTAGAGGTTAAACCCTTATTCCTTCTCTGTCAATCTGTATTATCAATAGATCGGTTACAATGGGGGGTACTCGAGTCGAGAGTATGATCTCGAGCTCAAGGCTTTGGTGGTCAGAAGTTGATCGGGGTCCCTCTCCGGGCAGTTCTCCTGGCCTTATATAGGTGGCCAGGTCTCAAACCGTCCCCAAGGGGTTACAAACCCTAGCTTTAGGTCGGTTAAAAGTTTCCTTCTTGATCCGCAAGGCTTTGCGGGTGGGCCTCGATTGGGCCTTCTAGAACTGTAGGTGGCACCTCTCCCTGGGCTTAGGTCTTGGGCCTTGGACCGGGTAGCCTCACCCGATAGGCCCAGGATTCATTCCCACGTCAGTAGGCCCCGAGTGTTTACTCGACTAAGAATCTGTCGGGTGGACACTCAAAGTTTGTCTTGATTTCCTTTGATTGATCGTTTCAATCGCTTGATTTTGGAGGGTGTGTACCTTGTGCGCGATGCGCTTCTGTACTCGAGCATCGAGTGATAAATTAGCTTGTGTACTGGCTGTTTTCGCCGAAGGATGTGGCTCAGTCGTTTGGCTCTCCTGAAAGTTCAGCGCCAATTAATTGCATCTAGGGAAAAACGGTTCTGGCCTACACAGACTCGAGACCTCCAACTTGAATCTGGCGAGGTGGTTGTTGCGACTGGGTCGTGGAGGTCTTACCGAGTCTAACTTAACCTATAGGCGTACCTGGCGCGTCCGCTAGCATTTTTCTTCGTGTTGTTGACACGGAAATTTACATGAAGACGCAGTTTGAGTGCGATTCTAGGCCCACAAGAGAGATCTTTGGGTCTTACCTTCGTACTCGAAAGAATACGTCATCCGGATGTGCCTAGTTGGCCGAACGATCCAGGGTAGGGATGCATGAATGCATCGTGTGATAGAGTAACGGGAGCCGCATACTCGCGATTTTACCTTTAATCATTTTCTTGAGAATCCTCGAGTGAAGGAATCTTCTTTCTTTGTCGTTTTTATGCGAAAGAGATTTTCGCGTTGTCATAATTTTGTTTTTATCATGCCCATACGAAAGAGATTTCGTGTTAGGGTGCTTTATGTGCATATATTTCGCGTCTAGATATACCCATATGAAAGAAATTTCGTGTTTAGGGAGTTTATGCGAAAGAGATTTCGCGTCTTGATATGCCCATATGTCGGATATATACCAATTAGGGGTATATCAGATGGTACTCTAAAGTGCCGGATTACCAGGGTGGTCTAAATGGTAATGGATCACGGTCCATTGGGCGGCCCAGTAAGCTGACGCGCGGAAGCCGGATTCTAGAAGAACTCGGACCACGGCCCACGTGGTACGGCTTGGAGTAGAAGGCGGATTCCTTGCTTTCCAAGTTAGCACATACCGTAGTCTTCTAGGTTTCCTATTCTGTAAGCTCTATCCCGGCTATTATATAAAGCCGGACGGGAGATAAGAAAGATAGACAAGAAGCTAGAGGCTAACTCGCCGAGAGGTTCATCCTTGTCGAGTAGCTAAACCTAACCTCACATTGTACTCTGTATACCTTAGGCTTTAGTCCTGAATAGTGAGATTGCAGGAGTAGGAACGCCGCCTAGTTGCGACGTACCGAACCTGGGTAAAACCCTATGTCATTGTTCATCATACGATCACGTCCCCCCACTTCTCTATCGGTAGTCTAATGGCACCCCCGTCTATGAATTCTACTACGATGTCTCGACAGTTTGCGTCCACCGTGGGGCCAGCGACGTCAGGCGTTATGTTTCGATCGGGGATACTCGGCGGAATCGGAAGTACCATAACTGTCGGAAGCTTGGAATTCGACAACGACGTCAGGCGATCCCTCGACAACGGATCGTACATGCAAGCACGAAATCATCTGGTAAGTGCATGCGTTTTACTGATTGGATCTGCAAACATATTTATCGGATTAACTGCATAAGCAATGGGATTCAGTGGTGGAAGCAAATTTATCCCACCCACCCTATACCTAGTCGAAGAAGACTATGACGCCGGATTTTGCTCAGATCGCTGATATCATGCTGAATCACACTTTATCGGTATGGTGCAATCCGAGATCGCCGAAAACACGGATAAAAGCAATCCTGTGCAAGAGGCAGGAAACAACAATCCCAAAGTAGAGGTGGAAGATCCCACATCCGTCAATATAACGATGAACTCGGAAGCTGACTCCATATTAGCCGCTATTGAGGCAAGAATGGAATCGGAACCCGGCTCAGATGATTTTGATTCCGAAGATGAAGACGAGGACGCTTTCGAAAGAAAAGTCAAATCTCTTCAAGAGGGATTTCATGAAGTACTAATGGCAAAACCCGCGGAAAACACGGATGCCGACAGTCAGGAAAGCCCTAGAACTCCTCCGCCAGAGGAAGAGAGAGAAGAAGGAGAAACTACTCCAACATATCCCGATGTCAAAGAATTGAAAGAGGATGAACCTCGTAAAAAACCTCCCTCTTCCAAGAAAAAGCACAAAGCTTCCAAGAAACTCCAGTACAAGCTCCGGAAGAAAAAATTGGCTGATCCAGCCAATGACAACCATGAAGTAGGAGGAGGAAGCGGAGTTAAGCCTGCGGAGAAGAAAACAAAGGAAATCTTTGTTCAGCCAATGTCAGAGCAAGACGAACAAGATTTACTTCAAACACCAGTGGGACCACACGAACCCTCTGAAGTGCTGGATGCCAGGAGACAAGCTCTCCAAAGGCAACAGCAACATCTATTCCAAACTCGAGAACACCTCCAAAAAACCCAGGCTGACATTAAGTTAAAGCAGGAAGAAATTGAGGAATACGAGAGAAGGAATAGATCTGGCATTAAACCTACACGGTTACCCGGAATCGCAAGACCGGAAGTACTGCCACCAAAGGAACGGTTTCAAAACCCAGCTTGGCAAAAGCAAGTAAACGGCAAAGATGCCAGGGGCGAACCTATATACAAAACCACAGCAGAAAATGCGGAAGCCGCGTTCTCCATCCTCAACAACGATATGTACTCCAACGGCGAAAAACTTCAAGGGGTGTATGCTTTCCTAGGAAAGGCATTGCGACAGCAACAACGAGGGCAAGAACGATCAGGGAAGTTGCACGACAACTCAACCCTATGCAAAACAGCTACATGCGCCGCTGGAGCACCTGGACCGGAAGAACCAGGAGATTCAAGTCATTCGAAAGAGAAGAAATCAGATCCGAGAAAGGACAAGAAAAAGCCCGACAACAAGGAGGCAGCGTCCAGAACCGATCCCTTCTGCCGAAAGATGGAATTAAACCCCGAGATCGGGAAGAACAAAACCGGAAGGACGGAAAAGCAATGCCGCCTCTGAGAGGCCCTGCTGAAAATGCCGGAAGGCACGATATACCTCACAGGCGTGAGAGATCCCGTACGCCCCCCAGGAATAAGGAAAGACACAGGAGTAGAACTCCACCTTATCCCAAAGGGCACGATAACGGAGGAAATAGAGACAATCCCGGAAAAGCGCGTTCGCGCAACAATGGAAAAGAAAGGAGCAGATCCCCTTCTGTCCATTCAGCCGGTAGATACTCCGCACACATGGATAGAGTGGAAAGAGATGACTTATACTTCGGGCCTAAGTGTTTCACTGACAGGATCCGAAGGATAACTCTGCATTCCGGCTTCGCCAAAGTTGGTCCAACATATCAAAAATACACCGGTAGTACAAACCCGGATACCTGGCTCTCAGACTATTACACAGCCGTCCAGATTAACAATGGGACAGACCTAGAGGCAGTAAAATTCCTCCCCCTTATATTACTGGATGGAGCCAGAGATTGGATCAATGGGCTACCGTCAAGAACTGTCGACAGCTGGGATGATATGGCTAGATTTTTGACTCAGCATTTTCGGGGAACCTACAAGCGCCCGAACAGCATCAACCAGCTAAACCACTGCACCGAGTTTGAAGATGAACCATACGTGGACTTCATCTCAAGATGGACTGCAATGAGAAATAGTTGCTCTGGAGTAACTGACGTACAAGAAATGCATGCCTTCGTCAATGGCTTAAAACCCGGACTCGTACCGTTCATGATTGGTTCAAAAAAATCACAAAGATCTCGGATCTATGCTTACAACCGCAAATGAGCACGCAGCGGCCGAAGATGATATCAGAGCGAGAGGCGGCAATATCGATACTTTGATTCAAGCTAAAAAAAACCTCGCCCTGAGAAAAAAGCAACTCCAGAAGCACAACAAAAACCCAAAGAAGTTAACATAGCCTTTGGAAGGGGAAATGGGAGAAAATGGAAAGGACGAAGCACAGAACCGATCAACTACACCAAAGAAGAGTGGGAAAGAATCAAGTCGGAAAACTGTGTCCACCATTCGCAATTTGGGAAACCCACCCATACTAATGCACAATGTCGGCTCAACAAGCATATGAAAGGCAGTGCAGGATCCAGAAACAAAGGGAAGAATTCCAAGAGGAAATTCTCTAAGAAAAAGACAGAAGCTGAAAAAGAAGACAGGGAATCAGACACTGACGAAAAAATCCAGGAACGATAGCGAAAAGGCGAGCCTAAGTTTCCGAGAGTTGATGGAGAATGCAACTTAACTTTCCTGGCAACTCCTTCAGCAAAGGTGGCAAAGAGAACACTTCGAGAAATAAACGCGGTTGTTCCCGCAACCCCGAAATTCTTGAAGTACTCAAATACACCAATTACATGGGATCAGTCTGATCATCCCGGAAACATCCCAGAACCCGACACGCAAGCTCTAGTTGTAAGCCCTATTGTTCAAAACATTAGGCTAAAAAGAGTGCTGATGGATGGAGGATCCAGCATCAATATAATGTACCTGGACACACTGAAGCATCTGTGAATCTCCGAGACCCAGCTCAATAATAGCAACATACGTTTTCACGGCATCGTCCCTGGCAGGCAAGCACGATCCCTAGGAGAAATTTCCCTAGATGTGACCTTCAGAGAGAAAGATCATTTTCGTCAGGAAAAAGTATCCTTCGAGGTTGTGCCGTTCGAAAGTGTGTATCACGCAATACTCGGACGACCAGCTTTCGCCAAATTCATGGCAAGATCATGTTATATTTATAACAAGCTGAAGATGCCAGGACCAAAAGGAGGAGTAATCACCATAAAGGGAGACTTCAAATTGGCGAACGAGCTGGAAAAGGAAAATGCCCTTTGCGTAGAAAAAGTGATAGCAAAGGAAGAACTGATGGAGCTGGCAAAAGAAGTATCGCCGACAGAAATGCCGGCAGGAAAAGAAAGCCGGAAGCCGACAGACAGCTTCAAAGCTTCCGAGAATACAAGACAGGTTATCCTAGATCCTAAAGATCCGACAAAGTTTGTCGTAGTAGGAACTGGGATGACCGACAAATAGGAAAGCAAGCTCATCAAGTTCCTCCGTGAGAACTGGGACATTTTCGCATGGTGTCCAGCGGACATGCCAGGCGTACCCAGGGAACTTGCTGAGCGCCAACTTAAGGTGATTCCAAGATCCAAACCCGTCAAACAAGGTCTCCGTCGATTTGACGGAAGAAGACGGAAGACTATTGGCAAGGAGATTATCCGGCTATTGGCAGCTGATTTTATCCGGGAAGTTATACATACTGAATGGTCCACAAATCTAGTATTAGTCCCGAAGGAGGATAGTAACGTTCTTAGGATGTGTATAGATTACACCGGCCTAAACAAATTGTGTCCAAAAGATAGATTTGCGTTACCGCGAATCGATCAAATAATAGATGCCACTGCTGGCTCTGAGCTTTTATGCTTTTTGGACGCTTATTCCGGGTATCATCAAATATGCATGAAGGAAGAAGATCAAATCAAAACTTCCTTCATAACCCCGTATGGAACGTACTACTACATAACCATGCCTTTTGGCCTGAAGAACGCATGCGCAACTTACGAGCGTTGCATGCAACGATGTTTGCATAGTCAGATTGGCAAAAATGTTCACGTTTACGTGGACGACATTGCCATCGTTTCCAAGGAAAAGGACACACTCCTTGAAGATTTGCGAGAAACCTTCAAAAATTTGCGCACTTATAAGATGAAGTTGAATCCATTAAAGTGCGTATTCGGCGTTCCCTCAGGAAAACTTCTGGGTTTTATCATTTCTCATAGAGGAATAGAAGTAAACCCGGAAAAGATCAAGACAATCTTAAACATCTCAAGGCCTACGTGCGTAAAAGATGTACAAAGATTGACAGCTTCTGCACCTTCCGTCAGTAGGTTTATTAGCCGGCTAGGAGACAAAGCTCTGCCATTTTACAAATTGTTGAAGAAATCCGACAAATTTGTATGGATAGAAGAAGCAGATGCAGCATTAACCCAGCTAAAAGAAACATTGATAAAAGCTCCAATTTTGCCATCCCCAAAAGACGAAGAACCCATGTTACTGTATCTCACAGCCACAAACCAGGTTATCAGCGCAGTAATAGTTGTGGAAAGGCGGAAAGACGACCAAAGCATACCAGATCAGCATCCGGTGTATTATGTAAGTGAAGTTTTTTCCGAGTCCAAACAAAGGTACCCACACTATCAAAAACTGGCATATGGCGTATTTTTCGCATCCCAAAAACTTCGTCATTATTTCCAAGGACATTCCATAACAGTGGTATGCAAAGCACCACTAGGGGATATAATTAACAATGCGGACGCAACAGGCCGAGTAGCCAAATGGGGCATCGAGTTGGCTGCGTTCGACATTAAGTACCAACCCCGGGCGGCAATAAAATCCTAGGTGTTGGCAGATTTCGTCGCTGATTGGACAGAAGCAATGGAAAACACACTAATGCCGGAGTCGGAATACTGGGTTATGCATTTTGACGGATCCAAGATGAAAGAAGGTGCTGGAGCTGGTGTAGTCCTAAAATCCCCCAAGGGAGATACAATGGAGTATGTATTACAAATACACTTCAACACCAGCAATAATGTGGTAGAATACGAAGCTTTGCTTCATGGCTTGCATATTGCAAAAGAAATTGGTGTCAAACGCATCTTATGCTATGGTGACTCAGATTTGGTACAACACCAGCTCAACCAAACATGGGACGCCAAAAGTCCCATCATGGCCGAATATCGGAGAACGGTGGACGAATTTGCAATCTCCTTCCTAGGATTTGAAGTACTTCACGTCAAAAGGGAAGAAAACTGGAACACGGATGCATTAGCCCGAATGGGATCGGAAAGAGTGAAAATCCTACCACCAGGTGTGTTTGTCCAGCATTTGCACGAACCATCCATAAGAGGTGGAGATGTCGACTATGCTCTCGTTTCCGAGTCAATCGAAGTCCTGCTTGTTAACCCGGAGTGGACAATTCCATATTTAAACTTCTTAGTAGATCAGAAGTACCCAGATGGAGCAGACGAGGTCTTGCAAAGACAAATACAACGTCGATGCAAAGGATACACGGTAATCAATGATTGCCTATATAAACGCAGTACTATCGGGATTTTTCTGCGATGTATTTCGCTAGAAGAAGGATAAGAAATTCTGCAAGAAATCCATGCTGGAGATTGCGGACATCATGCTCAATCAAAAAGCATAGTCAAAAAAGCATTCCGTGCGGGGTTTTTCTGGCTAACTTCCAAGACAGATGCCTAACACATAGTAAATACATGTGCCAGATGTCAGTATTACGCCAACAGACGAATATGCCAGTCCAAGCACTTAAAACTATCCCTATTACATGGCCGTTTGCGGTCTGGGGGCTAGATATGATGGGACCATTCAAAAATGCAAGAGGTGGACTTACACATCTACTCGTTGCAGTAGATAAGTATACCAAGTGGGTGGAGGAAAAACCCATCAAAAAGCTTGACGGTGCAACTGCCAGAAATTTCATCATCGACGTAGTCATGAGATACGGCATTCCATATAGCATAATAACCGACAACGGGACAAATTTCTCCATTGGAGAGTTGGCAAAATATTGCGGACAAACGGGAATTCGCCTAGATCTTGTATCTGTGGCACACCCGCAATCCAATGGACAGGTTGAAAGAATGAATAGCTCAATCCTGCAAGGAATACGCCCAAGACTCGAATATCCTCTTCATAGAGCATCTGGAGCATGGGTGGAAGAATTACCCTCTGTGCTTTGGAGCATTCGAACGACACCAAACAGGTCAACAGGGCAAACCCCGTTTTTCCTAGTTTATGGTGTAGAAGTAGTTCTTCCAACGGACATGATCCATGATAGCCCAAGAGTGCAGGCTTTCGATGACTCGGATGCCGAAAGCCCACGACAGGATGCCATCGATCTCTTAGAAGAAGAACGAGAACTTGCGCTTCAAAGATCCGCCATTTATCAGCAAGGTTTACGACGTTACCATAGTCGGAAAATTAGGCACCGTTCTTTTAAAGAAGGTGACTTAGTGCTAAGATTGGTGCAGCAAAGGAAGCACAAATTGGCCCCAGTTTTGGGAAGGACCATTTATCATCAGCAAGGCTATGAAAAATGGATCATACTATCTTGTAGACATTCGAGACACGGAAGACGATCCCGAGAAGCCAAATCGCAAAAGAAAGAGAAAGATAGATGATGAACTAGGAGAGACAAAGAGGCCCTGGAGCATCCAGCAGTTACGTCCCTTCTATACTTAGTTCAATTTCTATGTAAACATCTTTGAGATCATGAAATAAAGTTGTCGGAATTCATACATCTATGTTTTTACATGTTTATTATAGTACAAAGCATAATTCCGTCCTATCTATTTCCCAATGATCTTTCCAAATACTCAATGTTAACCCGAATTGTGCCTGCGTGCTCGGCGTTAAAAAACTGAATGATTTTCAGCCTAAAATGGCTTAAGGAAACCCAGATTGTGCCTGCGTGCCTGAGTTTCATATAAAAAATTCCTTATTTTTCTCTAGGTATTATCTGATTGTTTTTATGTTGGGTCGCTGGAGCTAGTAAGTAAAAATGCCTTTAGTATGATCCATGTTTCCGAGTTTAGACTAATTGGTTATACCCAGTCACTTGGCATGAAGAGTAAAATACTATCGAGCCATTTCAAACAGTAAGGACAGTTAAAGCATATAAACCAGAGAACTTAGAAGATAAAGGAATAACAATCCGAAAAACTTGCAAAGAACTTAAATAATATTGCTGCAAAAGGCGGAGTACTTGTTCACACAAAAGAATAAAAGCATTACAATAATGATTACATTGTAAGTTCAGTAATGCTCCTATTTCCTATCTCTCTACCCAGGACCAGGAAAATTCCTTCAGGCATCCGAGTCATCTTCCCTGCTGGACTCCTCGGGAACTTCTGCAATTGCTTCCTCCGGGTAGAAGATGGAGACGTTTACCATGGAGGCAATCTTTGTGGCGTGACCTTTGATCTCGTCAAACATGTTGGTCCGCTGTGCTTCCGTGTATCCTTGCGGGATGCCGGACGCCACACGCCAAGACTTGGCAGAAGGGTAGTGCATGCGCATAAGCCCTAAAGCCATGCGTGCACCACCACGTGCCGCGGAGCGCAAGGTGGATTCCCTGGACTCCGCCACCTCCATGATGGCTCCCGAAAGTTTTTTAACTTCCGAGAACTCCCCAGTCCTTGCGGGAAGGCACTTGTTGACAAGCAACATTCCCACAGCCTTGATTGCGGTGAATACCTTCCCGAAGGCTCGGATTTTATCAATCCGAGTAAGTGCTGGGTCATCTCCTGTTTTTTCAAACAAAGATAAATTCAGTAAAGATAGAAAGAATATCAAACATAGAAAATTCAGTAAAGATAAATTGCTTACCAAGAATCTTGTCCATCTCGGACCCCTCTTCCAGGCGCAGGGTCAAGGCGTTCTCCAAGTCTCGGATGGTCGCCTTGTCCTTGGCAGCCTGATCGGAGGCCTTGGACTCGGCAATTCCAAGAATCTTGTCCATCTCGGATCCCTCTTCCAGGCGTAGGGTCAAGGCGTTCTCCAAGTCTCGGATGGTCGCCTTGTCCTTGGCAGCCTGATCGGAGGCCTTGGACTCGGCAATGCAGACAACCAGCTGGCTGGCCTCCAGTTCCTTCTGCAACCTCATAGTTTCCTTATGAAGGTCCAGATTTTTCCCCGTGGAGGTTCTCGGCATTGTCGGCATCTTCAGCAATTTGCTTGGCTTTCGCCAAAGCAGCTGAAAACCAAGTAAAAAAGACGAGTTAGAAAACTCGGAAAAACACTTAGAAATAATTTACAACTGGAAGCAGATAAGTTTCATACCTGTTTTTTCCTCCAGCTGATGCTGAGAGGATGCCAGTTCTGCCTCCTTAACATCAAGAGTAGAGAGAAGATTTTTCACCTCCTTATCCTTGATGGTAAGTTTGCCAAAAACTCCAGGTTTATGCTTTCGGCGGTTTGGTGAAACACGGAAAAGAGACAAAATGCTTAAGTTAATAACAAGCATAAAAAGGATAAAAGCATTAAGTTAAAAGCATACATTTGACTTATTGCTTGGGGGCTGGAGGTATTACCTGGCTCATCCGCTGTAAACCTGACAAGTTTTTGGAAAACTCTTTTGCAAACTCTGCAAAAAGAGTCCCGACATTGTTAAGGCCTTCATGGATAACTTTGAAGTCATTATCAAAGGTGGGAGTGGGATCCTCCTCAGTTGTCCGAGAAGGACATCCCATTTCCGGGGCCGCCCTTTCCCTCGTGTCCGTTTCTGACTCAATGGGATGGCTGGTCTGCTGGGTTTCTTTGTTGGTAGCAGCAGTATGCTCTTCTGTAGCTGCAACTGGGGTGTCTGGGGCGGTTGCAGGAGAAGGATGTGGACCTCTGCTGGACAAAGATTTAACCCTCTTTAGCATTTTAGGCTTCAAGGTTGAGGGAGCCAAGCTAAAAAGAGAAGTGATGGAAAGTCAAAGTTCCGAGACAAAGGAAGAAATTCCGACAAAAATAGAAAACCTGGATATCAAACCTGGAGGTAGCGACGGGGATACCGTCAAGATCGATCACTTCTTGGGAGGCGGAAATCTTCTTGCATTTACGCCACCAGCGAAGTTGGCACGCAACGCGTCCAACTCGGCGTGAGTCGCGAGATCCGACTCAGGAAGATCAAGGATCTGTCAAAAAGAAAAAGGCTGGGTTAAGACCATTATCCGAGAAAGAAAAAAGAATACAAAACCCAAAATGTGAAAGATGTACCTTTGGAGCCGGGTTAGACGCCGTGTACATCGGCCGACTTTCCTCATATTGATCGCGCGAGGCGACTAATTGATTTACGCGCTTCCGCAAATCCTTAGCCGACAAGGACTTGTTCGTCGTCCGCATAGCGTCAGCGGTTCCCGTGTAATCACACAAAAGCTGGGAACCGTGATCAGCCAAAGGCTGAATTCGCCTCTCCAACCAGCATAGAACTGTATCCATGCTGGTCAGAGGTGGATTGGAGGAGACGAGCTTGGCGATGCGCCGCTTAATCCTAAGAAGATCTGGCGGCAGGGTCTGCACTGCTTCTGTTCCCCAGTTTTCTTGGGGAGTGGCAGCGGTGTTGACGAAAGGTGGAATCCCAGTGGATTTTCCGGGAAAAGGAACGTCTGGATGATAGAAGAAGGAACCCGTCCAGAATTTGACGGATTCCGAGGTTTTGATCTTGGGGAACCAATCCTCCCTGAATCTAGACAGGGTAAAGGAAATGGTCCCGCAAGTCGGGAGTGTGCCCTCGGAAGGGTTTCGCTTAACCCCGAAGTAATATTGTCAGAAATCTAACCTAGGAGCTAAACCTAGGTACCCTTCGAAAAGAGCCTGAAATCCGGCTAAATAGAGGATGGAATTGGGTGGCAAGTTGTGGGGTTGGATGTGATAATGGTTAAGTACCTGGAGGAAGAAGGCGGATGGCGGAAATCCCATACCTCGTAAGATATGAGATGTGAGAAGAACCCGCTCTCCGGCCCTAGGATGGGGCTCGGACTCTTCCTCCTTGCACCGCCATTTGCCTTTCGCAACCATTCCCTCCTTCTCCATTGTCGGAAGAAGAGAGGGGGAATGTTGCACCGGCTCTAGTTGCCGGCATTCTCGCCCTCGTCCTCGGCTCCGGCGGCGGTGGACGAAGTGGCAAGCTCTTCTCCGACGAGAAGAATTTTCTCCTCCGCCGTTTCGGGAGCAAGAGGCGGAGACAGCGCAGAAGAAGACGCAGTCAGGTTTGCGGCCGCGAGAGGTGGATCCTCGTAGGCCTGGCCGCCGGAAGTTTTCTCCGGCTCGTCGCCGGTGGTGCGGATAGGCGAATCCACCATGGGGTCCATGGTGTTGATTATTTTGTCGATCTCTGCAGCGATGGAGCGGTCCGGGGAAGCGTGTAGAGACTCCATATCCGGGCGGCACGATGAGGACTCCGTGCTCTCCGACGAGGTCCGGGAACAGCATGGTCGCGTGCGCGGGCTCGGGCGTTTGCTCTGCTCTCACTGAGGCTCGGGGGCTCTGCGCTCGGGGCTTGAAGTTGACAGGGGAGTGGAAGGTTTGCTGGAGTGGATGAAGCAGGCTATTTATAGCCGGAAATCCATAACGATACATGCTAACGGATCTTTTGACCGTTGGATGATCAACGCGTGTCACTCGCCGGAAATTCCGGGAAATGAATCGACAGGTGATTATTGCTATCTCCTCGTTTCCCGTGAGAATCTGTCAGAGATACTTTCAGGGTTTCACACTCGAAACCCAAACGTCCCTGACGTGAGCGCTGAGGTAAGAAGTTCCTTCTCCACCAAGGCTCGTAGGAGAAAAGCCGGATTTTCCGAAATTCGAGTTTCGCGTTATGGCATGATTTGAAGGAAAATAAGAATCAAGACAGAAAGCCAGTATTTCTCGGAAAGAATGCAAATTTGGCGAAAGACGGCGAATTGAAGTCTTAATCCTTCTTGGGGGCTACTGTCGGATATATACCAATTAGGGGTATATCAGATGGTACTCTAAAGTGCCGGATTACCAGGGTGTCCAAAATGGTAATGGATCACGGTCCATTGGGCGGCCTAGTAAGCTGTAAGCTGACGCGCGGAAGCTGGATTCTAGAAGAACCCGGACGACGGACCACGTGGTACGGCTTGGAGTAGAAGACGGATTCCTTGATTTCCAAGTTAGCACATACCGTAGTCTTCTAGGTTTCCTATTCTGTAAGCCCTAACCCGGCTATTATATAAAGCCGGACGGGAGATAAGAAAGATAGACAAGAAGCTAGAGGCTAACTCGCCGAGAGGTTGATCCTTGTCGAGTAGCTAAACCTAACCTCACATTGTACTCTCTGTACCTCAGGCTTTAGTCCTGAATAGTGAGATTGCAGGAGTAGGAACACTGCCTAGTTGCGACATACCGAACCTGGGTAAAACCCTGTGTCATTGTTCATCATACGATCACGTCCCCCCACCACTCTATCGGTAGTCTCATGGCACCCCCGTCTACGAATTCTACTACGATCTCTCGACACCATACGAGAGAAATCCGTTTTAGGGAGCTTATGCGAAAGAGATTTCGCGTCTTGATATATCCATACGAAAGAAATTTCGTGTTTGGGTGCTTATGCGAAAGAAATTCACGTCTTGCTGAGGTATGCAGTGATGTCACTGCACACTCGTTTGTTCTGACTCCCCCTGATGGGACATGACGGAGCGGAGCAGAGCATGCGGGCCCATCTTGTTATCTTTTGACCGGAAACAATAGGTCGCGTCCGGTTTTTCCGCTGGCCACGCGCTGTAAATGCGCACGATATTTTGTAAAGATCGTGTCAGAGTAACTGTTCACGGCCGCTTCGTTTCCACTTCACGCGTGGCGTCCGCGATGGACGCCACGTCGCCAGATCTATGGCTTAGATCAGCCTAGTTTGTGTATAAATAATGACCTCTAGGCAGAGGGGTAAATTTCCGAGCCTCCTAGTCATCTTCGTCTTCCTCGCGCACACCTCTTCCTCTGCAAGCACCAAATAAAGCTCCAATGGGGGGGCAGAAGCGTAGTGCCACCGCGTCCTCCTCGAAGGATGTGGCAGGTGCTTCCGCGCCGCCTCCCGTGAAGACGGGCGATTGGCGCGCCGCGATCACCACCAAGAAAAGCATCACCGAGATGCAGCGGGAGGGACTGCTTCCGCCTGAAGCTGACAAGAGCGTGCGCTTGTCCAAGAAGGAGGAGGTCCCCAACCCGCACGCGAACGAACACATGTTCTTCTCCGAGCACGTCTTGCGCGGTTTGTCTCTTCCTCTCCATCTCTTCCTTCTCGGGCTACTGTATGTCTATGGCATACAGCTGCACGATCTCCCTCTGAACGTGATTCGGCACATATCGTGATTTATCGTGCTTTGTGAGTGTTTCTTGGGCATCCGCCCGCACTGGGGCCTCTGGAAGGCCATCTTGAAGGTGCGGATCTTCCGGGAGAAGGCGCGGCCAGGCGAGAAGCTAGGGGAGCCACTGTGTACCGGAGGCTTCGGGATTCAGGCGAGAACGGATGTCCCCTACATGGAAATGTACTTCGTCGACTCGGCGCAAGGGTGGCGGAAGAAATGGTTCTACGTCACCGACAACAGCGCGAGTGGAGCTCCTGAATTCCATCCATTCGCCACTTTGAAGAGGCGAAACTCCTAGATGCACTCGCTCACAGCCGAGGAAGGCAGGATTGTTACTCCTCTACTCGCGAAGGTGGCCAGCTTCCGAGACAAGACGTCGGGAACCCCGCTGAATGGGATACACATGTCGAGTGTGTTTCTTCGTCAAAGAATCCAACCTCTTCAAGAGCGACCAAGCGTCATGTGGGAGTACCGGGGCGTCAAGGACCCGAGCCGTGTTTGCGAGGACATTCTTTCAAACGCCGAGTTTGAGAAGAAAATTGCGGACATGACCAAGCTGAAGAAGGCGGAGGTCTGCCCGGCGTGTCCTCTCGAGCCATTTGAAGCGGGACGCCCTCCGGCTGAGGTAAGATTTTCGAGTTTTCCTTTTTTGACTTTTGTCCTTCTGCACCTAAGTTTCTTTTGATTGATATGTTCGTTTCTTCTTCTATAGAATGAGAACGTGGTGACATGCTACCCGCCAATGTCCATAGATAAAGTCTCGGATCTCTTGGCGAGTAACATGGAAGCCCCCCATGAAACTAGCGTTGCGGAAGCTGACTCAAGCTCCGAGCGCGATTTTATGGATGATGAAGAAGAGTCGGGTAGCGACCAACTCCAGCGCCGTAAGCCCGAGGATGATGAAGTCACTTTAAAGGGTAGCTCCTTGGGCGACGAGGCCGCCAAGGGTACTGAGCCCCTTCGGGTGGCTCCTCTCAACGTGCTTCCTCCCACGGGCCGCAAGTCAAAGGTTCCCACCGCATGGAACGTGGACGTTCTAGACGATGACGACGAGGATGAGTAAGTTTTCTATGCTCCATTCTTCAATCACAAATTCCTTTTCTTGTTCTTGTCCTTTCTGAGTCTTTTATCTGAATTTGTCTCCAATAGCAGTGTTACGACCATCAGGCCAGGCCGGTATGCTTCTTCGATTCCTTCTGTGAAGAGAAAAGAAGCATCCGCGGATGAAGCTCCAGCTGCTGAGGCCGCCCGAAGATCTCCAAGTCCTGTAAGGGTAGCCGCAACTCCGGAGTATGGTCTACCTAGCTTCGCGGGTGGAGCATCTGCGAATAAGGAGGTTTCAGGCAGCTCGGCAGACCCTCTGTCTACTGCTCAGGGAAAAGTAAGTCCATTTGTTTTTTCGTGTCTTGCTTTGTTTGTTCGAAGTTTTTATCGGGTGCACGGAAGTGCTCCCGGTGGGAGTAGCCCCCGAGTCTGTGGTTAGTTGCTTGCAGTTGGCCATGGACTCAAGTCGAAGTCTTCTCCTTTTCCTTTGTTTTCTTTGAATTTTATCGGGTGCACGGCAGTGCTCCCGATGGGAGTAGCCCCCGAGGCTATACTCGACTGTGTACAATCGTGTGTAGGCTCACATGAATCATCTTTGACATGAATTTTTGCCTTGGGTTTTTGCAGGCCCTCCTTGACTCCCTCGCCGCTTTCGGGCGTCGGGTGCTTTCGGCTGAAGCGGATTGCGTCTCACTTAGGGTGGATCGCGACCGGCTCATCCAGGACGGCCACTCCCTTCAAGGTAAGTTATCCCACCTTTCTTGTCTTTACTGTTTCTTTTGATTGTGATAGTTGCTCCAGCTGCATTCTTTGTATTGCAGACGAAGTCACCCGCCTGAAGACTGAGAAGGCTGAAGCTGTCGCTCGGGTGAAAACCCTTGAGACGGAGCTGGAATCTTCCCGAAAGGAGTTAGAATCCACTCGCAAACGCTTAGCCAATCTTGAGGGGAATTTCGCGGAGGCTCAAGGAGCGTTGAAGCAACTAGAGGAGGCGGGTGCTAAGCACGACAAGGATCGTGTCGGCCTCATCCGTCTTTTGGCTCAGAAGCTTACGGGTAAGCTGTGTTTCGTCGTTCTTCTACCGCGATTTGAATTTACCCTGTTTTCTTGGAGATTTATTCTGTCTTTGTCTCAGACGCCCTTGGGGTTGGACTGGAGCTGCCTGGAAGCCAGCGACTGGATGCCCTCACAGATACTTGTATTCAGCTCCAAGAGCACGCGAGTAGAATCTGCTCTCTCGTTGGTGATGCCACCCGAGTGCTGACGCGATTCCACGAGCGCCTACTGGTGGATGTGGCGGTTCCGCCTACGCTGGATGGTCTCCTGAAGGTATTCCTGGGTGATGAAGATCTTCTCCAAGAGTACTCGGTCGCTCAGTCCGAGTGCGGGGACAGGATGGCTACCCAGTTTTCTTTGGCGCACGGAGTCTCGGGTTACCTGGAGAAGGTGTATTCGAGCGTTCCATACGACTCCAATGGCAAAAAGGTAGCACTCCGTCCTTTTGGCGCTCGTGCTGAAGTCCTCGCGAAGATGTTTTCTGAGGTGCTTTCCCGTGCTAGTCGCAAGGGACAGCCTTCCGCGAGGAACTACTTCTGCAGCCCCGCAGGACAGTTTTTATTTTCTTGTGCTCGTTGATGTAATGAACCTTGGGATGTATTCCCGTACTTTATGTTTTGCGTAATCGAAGTATTTTCTGAAAGCGTCGGCGTTTGATTCTTGCGCTTTACTTTGTATTCTCCCGATGGGAGAAGACCCCGAGCACCCGAGGAATGGGTGGCATGTTCTCGAGTGGGGTCTTGTGATGTTTCTCAACCTTCTTTGTTTTCTTCCAGGTAGTGGATCCCGGCGTAGAATCTTCGAGTGGATCTGCTTTGCAGGTTAATCCCTTGGTTGCTGCTGCCAGCACATTTGCATCACTTCGTGACCGTGTTGCGGATGGCGATCGTAAGCTAAAAGCTCTGTGAGGTGTGGCTGATGTTGCCAAGTCTAAGAAGAAACTTGCGGAAGATCGTGAGCAGTTTGTGATGGAAGAGCAGGCGGCTGTTGCGAAGGGCATGCTCTGTAAGTTTGCGAGCCCCCGAGTACTTCGCTACTTGCTTCCCATTTAGTTTTGACTTGTTCATTGCTTTTGTAGTTGTTGAACCTCACGGAGTTTGTGAAACCCATTGGGTGGACAACCACATTGTTCATGAGTCGGGTAGCTCAAAACCTCACGCGAGCAACTTCTGGTTTGAACGCAGCCGAGGTTTTTTATGGCCACCCTGAAGTACCGGGCGAGTCAGGCGCAGATACTCGTCGAGTCTTGTCGCGAGGCTCTGTCTTCTGTCCATCGGGCGTTTATCCCTTCGGTGTTGTTCCAGAAGACTTGAGTGGTTTGCTGTGGATTTTCTGACGAGTAGGGGAAGTTCGAGAGTGTGTGCGTCAACAACTTGTCAGTGGATCTCAAGTAGCCCTTGCCTTCGTTCGACTGTGGCATTCTGAGGTCAACTTTAGCTCGATGGCACGGCTTCCCGACTCGAGAGGTCCTCCGGTGGATCTTTCTCCTCATTATGCGGCCGTACGCCCTGCAGAGGAGCAGATTGTTTGACTGACCTCCGAGGAGATTGATCAATTACTTGTGGATGCGGCTGCTCGACGTCAGTTGTAATTTGAAGATGTAAATATCTTGTATTTTGTTGTAAGATGTTTGAAGGTGTAAGCCTTGTGACCTTGTATATTTCATTCGATATATGTAAGGTATGTAAGGTGTTTATAAGGTGTGTACCTTGTCGTACCTTGTATTATTTTATCGAGTTGCAATACTCGAGAGAATGTGACTATGCTAGTTAGGCGTAGCCCCCGTGTGTTTGGGGTGCGTACCTATCGTTTTTAGCATGTAAGGGAGAAAACGCGATAGCTATGGTTGAGAAACCATGTGTTCATTGATATGGCTGAGAAGCCATGTGTTTAATCGAGCTACAAAGTGGCTGGTACAGCCTTATTTCTTGCGGGTAGAATAATCCTAGGGGTAGAGCTTGCGGAGGTGCGCCACGTTCCACGGGTTGGAGTAGATACCGCCGGTCTTCGGGTTCTTCAAGCGATATGCGCCTCTTGGGATGACTTCATGTATTATGAAGGGTAGAATAATCATGTATTATTAAGCGATAGACTGGCTCGACCAGAAAAACTTGTCTTGATATATTGTGGATGAGCTCGATGATAGCAATTTGCGGGCTGGTGTCTGTTTTCACTGTTGCGGGTGTTCCCGCTGGCTTTTTGACTTTGACTGATTGCTTGATCATTCTTTCGAAGTAGATTCCTGGCTGTATAGGGGCGTTTGTGGACCCCATGTTTGCCAGCTTGTCTGCCTCCTTATTGCTTGATCGCGCGATGTGCTTCAGTTTGCACCCTTTGAAACTTCCTTCGAGTACATTGTACATGTCGCGATTGGCGACCATGATGTCCGCGATAGCATCGCACTCCTTCATCGTCTGATGTACGATGAGATTTGAATCCCCATATAACATTAATTGGGTGGTTCCGCAGGCGATCGCCATATTCATGCCAAGAAGGAGGGCCTCGTATTCTGCGTCATTGTTGGATGTTGGGTCCTCAGGTGGGAAGTCCAATCGCAAGTCGTACTGCAGCTTATCACCCCTGGGAGAGATGAGAATAACATCGGCTCCTTCGTTTCTTTTCGACCCGTCAAAATACATGATCCAGTTGCTCGTGTATTCTGGGGGGTCCTGGTGTTTGCAGCTCCGTCCACTTGCTCAGAAATTCCACGACAACCTAGGATTTTACAAAGTTGCGTCCTGCTTATATTATGTCCCAGGCGCCTAGCTCGATGCTCCACTTTGCAATTCTTCCGGATGCCATGGGGTTGTTCATGATAGTGCCGAGTGATGCGTCGTTCAGCACCGTGACGGTATGTTCCTGAAAGTAATGCTTGAGCTTTCGGGCTGTGAGCACTACGCCGTTTGTGAACTTCTGATAGTGAGGATATCGTTGCTTGCATGGCTAAAGCACCTCGCTGATGTAATATATTGGCCTCTGAACTTCATACGCCTTGCCATCCTCTGGCCGCTCGACGACAATAACCGTGTTGATGACTTGGTTTCTTGCGGCTAGGTAGAGGTATAGGGGCTCCCTCTCTTGTGGCGTTGCCAGGACGCGCCTACATTGCAATGCTCTTTTTAGGTCGACGAACGTCTTTTTTGCTTCGGGTGTCCACTCGAACTTATTTGTTTTCTTTAGCAACTTATAGAAGGGCAACGCTTGCTCGCCTAATCTTGCAATGAATCTGCTCAGAGCGGCTAGCCTTCCGGCGAGCTGCTGTACGCTGCAAAGATTGGTTGGCTCCTTCATTGTTAGCATTGCTTGAATTTTCTCCGGGTTGGCTTTGATTCCTCGGGCGGACACCAAATACCCGAGAAGTTGTCCTGCAGGAACGCCCAAGACGCATTTTGTCGGGCTGAGCTTGATCTTGTACGTGTTGAGAGCGTCGAATGTCTCCCTAATGTCCTCGAGGAGCGTGTCCTCTACTCAAGTTTTTATGACGATGTCGTCAACGTACACTTGTACGTTCTTGCCAATGAGCTTGGCGAGGCATTTTTGCATGCAGCGCTGATATGTTGCGCCTGCCTTTTTCAGCCCGAAGGGCATTGTCGCGTAGCAGTAAACACCATGAGGTATGATGGACGTTGTTTTCTCCTCGTCCTCCATTTTCATCCTGATCTGATTATAGCCCGAGTAGGCGTCCAAGAAGGAGATTCGCTGGCAGCCTGCAGTTGTGTCCACGATCTGGTCGATCCGTGGCAAGGGGAAGTTATCCTTGGGGCAGTGTTTGTTCAACGACGTGTAGTCGATGCACACGCGAATGATGTCAATGTTTTTCTTCGGGACCAGCACCAGGTTTTCTAACCAGGTGGATATTTTTATTTCTCTCATGAATTTTGTGGCGAGTAACCTATTCACCTCTTCTCCGAGTGCCTTCTGCTTTGGCTCGGAAAATCGTTGGGTCGTTTGCTTGATAGGTTTGGCGTCTTTGAATACTTCGAGTGAGTGCTCGGCGAACTCCCTGGGTATCCCTGGCATATCCGAAGGCTGCCAAGCGAAGATTTCCCAGTACTCACGGAGGAGTTCTACGAGCGCGCCTTCCTATGCGGGCGATAGGGTGGTGGACACCATCGCCGTCTTTTCGGATTCTATCGGGTGAACTTGATGCTTTCGAGTGTCGCTGTTTGCACTGAACTCGAGTTCTGGAGCGTTCTTCTTGGTGAGTGGCATCACGGAGTGATCCGTGGTCTTTTCTACTCCTCCAGCTCCTCCTACATCCCGAAAGATTTCGCGATTTCGTTGAACTCAATATCGCATTTGTCTGATTTTTGGAAGTCGCCATCTATGGTGATGGTGCCGTATTCCCTAGGGAGTTTGATCTTCAGATAGGCGTAGCGGGGTACTGCCATGAATCTCGCGAAAGCTGTTCGGCCGAGAATGGCGTGGTACTGTGAGGGCCATTCGACTACCTCGAAGTCGAGGAACTCTCTCTTGTAGTTTCTCGGGTTTCCAAGCACCACCTCCAGGTTGATTGTTCCGAGTGGTCGGACTGCTTTTCCTGGTACTATCCCGTGGAAGGATGTTTCGGACTCTGCGAGTCCATCCAGGTTCTTGTTCATCTTATGGAGTGTATCCGCGTAAATGATGTTGATCCCGCTGCCGCCGTTCATGAACACTCGCGCGAGTTTGTAGTTTCCTATATGCGCATGGATGACGTGTGCGGCGTGTCCTCGTCGGTATACCCGAGGGGGTGGTCTTCTTTGGAGAAGGTTATCGACTGATCTGTCATCTTCAAGTATTCGGGTGTGGACGGTGGAGCTTGTACTGCCATAACCACTTGGCGTGTGTTTGTTTTCTGGACCCTGCGGGAGGGGCAGACCTTCTGTATCATTTCGAGGAGTCCTGCTGGGTTCGGATACCCATTGCCTCCCTGGTTTGCGACGGGTAGCACTGGGAGTGCGGCTAACACCGTGTTTTGATGTACTGGTGGAGGTAGAGGTTGCGGCGGGTGGAATCCTTGATGTCCTCCTCCTGGGAGCTGTGGGTATCCCTGATTGACCGCGGCTCTGCTTTTCTTCGTGTAGGCTTCGTGGATGTTCTGAAACTTTCGGCAGTCCTTGAGGAGATGGGTTGCCTTGGTTTTGCCTGTACGCTTATCTGTGAATAGATGTAGCATGCAATAACCGTCAAGGTCCTCCTTGGGAGTTTTATCCTCTGGCTTTGGCTTCCAGTCGCGATTTCCACGAGGTCCGCTGTCACGATTTCTTGTAAAATCTGCCGCCACCAGTTCTTCTCGATCCTCATGATCGTAATGCTTTCTCTTTTTCTTTCGACTGTGGCGGTCGTCCTCAGGCACTAGCGAAGATGCGTTCTCGTTGCGCACGGAGTCTTCACCGTTGGCCCATGTGTCGGCTATTGCCATCAGCTCCCCAATGGTTTTAGGTGCGGCTCGCCCCAGCACTTCTCTGAAGGCAGCTCGTCGAGCTCCTTTGGTGAAATCATCGACTGCAACTTCCTCTGATATGTTTCCTGCTGTATTTTTGAGCGTGGTCCAACGCTGAATGTACTCGCGAGTAAACTCACCACTCTTTTGCTTACAAGCCGCAACTCCTCGATATACGTGGGTATTTTGTATGTTGCTTGGAAGTTTTTGCGGAAGTCGTAGGTTAGATCGTCCCATGATCCGTAGCACGACCTCGGTCTTCCTTCGAGCCAGCTGCTGTTTTCTTGTTCCCACGTTGGCATTTTACTGTCGTGAGGTAATCTGATAGCCAGGATTTGGGCTCCAGCGAGCCGTCGTACTTAGGGACCTCCTAAGCTTGAATCTTTTGGGCATCGGTGCCTCACGGATGTCGCGGGTGAAGCACAACACACCGCAGGCCTCTTCGCCGGAAGAGGTGGATAATGACCGTGCGCGATTCCTGATCACTCGGGCCTTATTGACCTTCTTTCGCGCGATGTCAGATCGCGCGTCGTATTCAGGCCGGTCGCGATTGTCCTCCTTCCGCGGCTCCCTGATGCGGTGTCGCGAGCCGCTGCTGTGATGCCGTGGACTGCGATCGCGATCTCTCGGGCTGTCATCGCTGCTACTCGGGCTATCACCGCGGCGCCGGGCTTCTTTCCCTCGGGCCAGACGAGGTGATTCCTTCCTTCTAGGTGATGTGCTCCCGCGTCTGCGGTGTGTTTCCTTATCTTTCTGAGGGGTCTTTTCAGTTTCTTGCGTTGTCGCGTGCCTGCGGCCCTGGGCGGCGAGTCTTGCGGCTGCCATGCCTAGCCCCTTGTGGACTTGTCGATATTGTTCCGCGCGGGGATCATTTTCCCCAGGTTGGTTCGCCTGCAGGTATGTGGCTGCTGCTAAGACCGCGGCGGCAGGAGTCGTCGGGTGCACGTTGCCATCGTCGTCGACGTGCATGAGGGATGTCTCGAGTGTTTAGCTGATCCCGCTAAGGGAATCGTGATCCAGGGCTGCGGTCTTAGAGACGTATCTTTTCTTTGGTGGATTGTTCCCTACCGAGTGAGTTTTAGAGAGTGCCGCACGACGCAGACTTGATTCATCCGCCAATTTCTTCCGCTCGTCCAGATTCTTGCGGACCTCCTTGATCAATTCTGCTGCTTCCACTAGATGATAGTGGTATGCAGTTAGATCTTCTTGGGGGGCTCCTTCTTCAATCGACTGGCCTAGATGTACAGCCGTCTTTGCTTTGAGCCAGGCAGCTCAAGGCTGACTCGGAGTCCGATTCGCCGAGATTGATCTGCTCGGGGAAGTGCAGGATTCCTACTTTGTTGGCGTGGAAGTGGAGGCTCCCGGATGTCAGGCTGACGCTCTTCTCCAATCCGCTGAACGTCGGGCGCGATTCCGGCGAGTGGGGCGCGATGATGATCGACCCGACTCGGATTGGTTCCGCTGAAGTCGAGGTTCCGGGGCTCTAGCTGAAGGTTGGCGATGATGAGGCCGAAGACGTTGTAAATCCAGCGCCCCGCCGTTCCCACAGACGGTGCCAATTGTCGATAAGTTATCTCAACAAGGCCCTCGGATGAACCGGTAGGGGTTTTGATTAAGAGAACGTATGGACGCTGGTGACGATCGTCGGCTTACGGGGGGCACGATTTACCCAGGTTCGGGGCCCTCGTAGAGGTAAAACCCTTACTCCTGCTCTGTCGACCTGCATTATCAATAGATCGGTTACAATGGTTGGTACTCGAGTCGAAAGTATGATCTCGAGATCAAGGCTTTGGTGGTCAGAAGTTGATCGGGGTCCCTCTCCCGGTAGTTCTCCTGGCCTTATATAGGTGGCCAAGTGTCAAACCGTCCCCGGGGGGGTTACAAACCCTAGCTTTAGGTCGGTTACAAGTTTCCTTCTTGATCCGCAAGGCTTTGTGGGTGGGCCTCGATTGGGCCTTCTAGAACTGTAGGTGGCACCTCTCCCTGGGCTTAGGTCTTGGGCCTTGGACCGGGTAGCCTCACCCGGTAGGCCCAGGATTCATCCCCATGTCAACATGCCCACGTGATCGCTCGCGTCATCACCGGCGTCACCCGGGTGGATCATGACGTCACCACCAGCCGGTCACGCGGAAAAACCGAGGCGTCGCATGGCCAGCCCGCTGGAGGAGCCGGCAAGGACCAAGGGAACAGACAAAAGCTTCACACCTGGCGCACCGGCTCCCAAACTCCCACCTGTTCGGGGGCTAGTGTCGGGGGGATGATCCCCGGGTACCTCAAGGAGCTGGAAATAAGCAACCGGCTGCTGGCGCTCTACGCAAGCATACGAGGCGTCGGGCGTACAAGCACGCCCCATACATCCTTCTGCCTGACGGGTGGGATCTTTGACCGGCTACCGTCTGACCAACCGGACGAATGCCCAGGTGGTCGGAAAGTCAAGCAGTACAGGGTGGCATGGCGACGCACGCCAACTCCCTAGGCCTACGCAGGCCATAGTACAACTCTACGTCCCGCAGTACACCTACTTTCTGGCTGCTCGAGGTACTCGGTGATGGGCTCGACCGTACCCGCGTACGGTCGTACTTCAATGCAAAACTAGCCGGTACCAATCTACATCTACGAGTACCCTCCGCATGGGCCCAAGGTAGCCGGCGTACGGCTTGGGTACGACGGTGTGGGCAACCGGGTAGCCGGTAGTGGCTGACGGGTACACAGAAATGGGCTTGGCTCTGCCACGGTACGGCGTCAAGTACGACGCCACCCGAACTCAAAGGGTGCAAGGACGTGAGGTGTTTGTCCGAGAATCTCTCCGGATGGTCTTGTACCAGCTGGCCCCCACCTGTAAGATGGCCAGTCGACCAGTATATAATGACTGACCCTACACCCCTAGAAAGGGGAACACACGACACGAGATATTACATACACTTTTCCTTCCACTTTCCCACTCGAACACAGCTCCAGGAGCAACTTTGTAACCTCTGCATTGACAGTAGGGAGACATAAGCAGGAGTAGGGGTTTTACCTCACCATGAGGACACTGAACATGGGTACATCGTGTGTCTACACGCTTGTTATCTCATCCCACGTCAACGCCACCGTCTGCTAGCCTGTCCCCTCTTTAAACGCCATTAGGAACATCTTCTGGTGCTGCCGTGATTAACTCCCACAACAACCAAGGGCCGGATTATCCGGGACGCGGCCCTCGATTAGCTAAGCCTGGATTCTCAGCAAACACCATCCTTCAATTGGGAGTGAACTCTTTCTACCATGGGAAGGCTTACGACGCATTTGTGGATTCGTATGTGATTGATTTCCTATGACTCAACAAAATGAAAATCGATCATCACCGTCACTTATCTCTTTTCTCTTCGAGTGGTCTAGAACCATCTTATGCCATTTTCGTATATGCATGTGATAGTCTGCTAATCATGTTATCATTTACATCAAAACCACTTAGGAGGGAAATGTCCTTTTAGTCTCCCACAAAGAGGAAGTAGAATAGCGTGAAATAAGTCTTGTATTTGTAATTCTCTGTCCCTACTCTTTTACTTCAATGCAATAACTTCAAGCAGTTTAACTTTGTAGTTTAGTTTTTTTTTTCAAGTGGTAGAAAATCGAATTTGCTTTAGAGAACTATCTTTCAATAAGTTATTGCAATTGCCTGTTAACCCCATCGGAGGTGGATCCTCTGGCTTAGATCAGCCTGACTTCCGCAGATTTTGGATCACTGGCACGTGGGGCCCACCAGGTATGGGACCCACACGTAAGTGACCCAAAGTATGGAAAAGTTAGGGTGGGTTAAGTTAGAGGATCTCGTTCCAACACCATCTAGCCGATATAGGTCGACCTTTCAAAGTCATCTAAAGCTAACAATGCAACAAAGAGAGCCAGTTCACTGGTAGAAAACAGGCCTACAGTCCCGGTTCGTCAGGCCCATTAATCCCGTCCGGGCAACCGGGACTAGCTACGCGCGACTAAAGGCCCCCCCCTATAGTCCCATCTCTTACGGACCGGGAGTAAAGGCCTGTCCACGTGGGCGGGTAGCGGAGCCTGGGGTCGGAGGACATTTAGTCCCGGTTGGCCACATGAACCGGGACTAGATTTATTTCGTAATTTTTTTAATTCATTTGGTTTCTAATTATTTTTCTCACCTTTTTTCACTCCCTTTTTTCACTCCTTTTTTCACTCCCTTTTTTTCTCACAATTTGTATTATTTGCTTAGTGTCTAACTAAGATTATCTCTAGTCCAATTAGTTACTCATGGTCAAACTTCCCGCTCGGTCACCCATCCTCCCACTGCTCTAGCACTAGCACGCTTAACTTCCGAGTTCCATCCCGTCCCGAATCCAAGTGTTTCTCACGCATGTATATGATAGTTGTATCATATCAATCTTATTAACATGTTGGCCGAAGCCATATTTCTTTATTGTTTGAATTTCAAATAAATCTTTTAATAAACAAAAGTAAAGATGTAATTAATAATTTTGAATAAATAAATAAACATTAACTTTTAATTTGTATTATTTCTAAAAATACCAATAATATATCCAAAAATTGAGAAAAATAGAACTAATTCATTTTAAAATCTTAAAAATACAAATAATATATCAAAAATGAAGAACAATAATACTAATTCATTTTAAAATCTTAAAATACAAAATATATATCAAAAATTAAGAACAATAATACTAATTCATTTTAAAATCTTAAAAATACAAATAATATATCAAAAAATGAAGAAAAATAATACTAATTCATTTTAAAATCTTAAAATGAAAAAATATATCAAAAATAAAGAACAATAATACAAACAATATTCATTACATGCATAGAGTCGATCACACATAACACACAATAGAGTCGATCACACATAACACAAACATAGAGTTGATCACATTTCATAATTAACATATTATATATAGAGAGTCGATCACAAAAGATATCCATTACATATATATACTACTAATTAGATACCCATTACATGCACATGCATAGATATCGAACGCATGCATACATCATCTATGGCCCCGCCGAGTAGATGCGGAACAACTCGTACGCGACATATGCATCTACGGCCGCATACTTGAGGTTCGTCATGCGCAATGGGGTCTCCCCCCAATAGTAGTGATTCTGCCGGGGGAAATCAGTCTTCATCCTTTCATAGGCCTGGTGGATGAAGGTGCTTGCCATGACAGCCATCCCGGTCTTTGGCCCGGTCAACTGGATAAGAGTCTGAAGATCAACGTAGTGATCTTCAGGTATCATAATGCCGATGCGCATCAACTTCACACGGTCTTGCGTGATGTCCACGCTGCAAAAGTCAAACCCCGAGTTGACAAGAAAATCAACAAGGTCCGGGCAATGCCTCGAACTACTGTAACAACAAAAATAGGATATGTGTTAGATATGTTGCAACACACGTATTGTTCACATGCAACAAAAAAACTCGAAGATGGAATGCAAGATTGTACACGTGTGCTATATATATATAGCTTCTACCTTGACCATTGGAAGACCAACACCGAATGCTTGAACGATATCTGGATGAGGGCAACATCCTTCTGATTCGCCGTGTACTCCAGATCGAGACCAAAGAACCGGTGTTCTTCGGGAGCATCAAAATAGAGATCGGCCAAATGACCCAGAGCTTCAGGCAGCCCAGCGCAACTGTTGGTGAAGAGCACGTCCAAATCCTTGCCGCATGGTGTCTTCCCATTGTATTGCGTCCATTCAGCCATTTTGCGTGCGTGTGCTTGGATCGAAAAGAACAGAGAGCGAGAGAGAGGAAGAACAGAGAGCGAGAGGAAGAACAGAGAGCGAGCAGTGGAATGGCGCCCTTCTGCCTCGCTCGCGAAATAAAAACCGCCGCGGGGGAGGCGAGACGCTTGATGTTTAGTCCCGGTTGGCCACGGGCACGGGGAATAAAGGGCCATTGGTCCCGGTTGGCCACGGGAACGGGGAATAAAGGACCAATAGTCCCGGGCGGCCATGTCAACCGGAATTAATTCCCTCCACGCGTCGCAACGCGCTTCCCAACCCGCGACGTCTGACCTTCTGTCGCGGGTCTCCTCCCTACCCGGGACTAAATACTCATTGGTCACGGTGCGCAACGCTTGGGGACTGATGCTAGCATACCGAAGGCCTTTTTTCTACCAGTGGTTGGGCATTGGCCATTGTTATGTACATTCAAAATGACATCCATCAACAAAGTTAAAGTTGATTGCTCAAGCTCATACCATTTCCCCATCAACTGAGTACTAAACTTCCTTTTAGAGGTAAGCTTGAGGATTACATGTGAAGAGGGATAGTCTAAGCAGTCTTGGTAGGTCAATTCTCATACTAGTAATGTTCTTGGACAAGAGCTCATGCATGGAATTCTCAAACCAGAGTATCTTGCGCATAATGTGGTACCAACCAACCAACCCAAAACGTGCTGTTTCAGTGCTGGCTGCTGGTTATGTTCATTAAGTATCCTCCGGTGCAACCTAATTTAGTACTGTACTACCTTGATTACAAGTAGCTAAACCAACGAGGACCACTCAACACTTGTTCCACTGGCCGGAGTGTATATTTACACTGCTCGCTTGGCCGCCGACGACGCCGGCCGGATCGTCAATTAATCCCGATGGTCTAGATAGAAAAGGCAATTGAGCAATCGTGCAGGCATTAGCCTGTATTAGCAGTTTAGCACTAGCCAGGTGGACGCACGGCGCGATCAGAATCGAGAGAAGCAGCAGATGCAGATGGCCGAACGTACACCAAAACCGCGCCGTTAGAGCATGTCTAACAGACCCCCTAAATGGCCCAAACCCGTATAATAACCGCCGATATACGGGTTTGGGCTCTACCCGGCCATCTAGCACGCCCCGTAAATGGACCACCCCGGACGATTTTTTACAAGTTTGGGTAGGGGGCGGCCCGTCGACCCCTACATGTGCGGGTCGGGAGGAGATATAGAGGTCCAACCCCTCACCTTTTCCCCCATCGCGCGCGAACCTCCCAACCGCCGCCGCCGCCGCCGGAAATCCGCCTCCTCGCCATCCCCGGCCACCGCGTGGCCAGATCATGATGATGAACACCAAGGACATGGACGAGGATCAGCTGCTGTGGTGGAAGGAGAGCAAGGCCGAGATCATGGCGAGGAAGTTGCAGGCGCGTCAAGCTCGCGAGGCATCCAACCTTGGTGCTTCAACTTCGGTGAGTGGTGGTGCCGACGGTGGGCTGCAAGATTGATGTGGATCGCGTTGGTGGTGGCAGTACTTTTGGGAACCTCTATACCTAGAACATGACCTATGAACTTGTTGATCTATTTGTGATGTAAAACTATGGATTATGCATCGCATATCTTGAATCTGCCATATTTGATATGCTTGTGTAGTTGTGCTAAATCCTGCAAAACCCTGTTTTGTGAGGGGCCAAAAGCTCGTGCGAGCTAGCAGACCCCCTACCCCCACCCCGTAAAACAGAATATTCTGTTTTACGGGGTGGGAGTAGGGGGTCTGCTAGCTCGTCCGAGTTTTTGGCCGGCGAAATGCGTATACAGGACCCTCTACACGCGTTTTAGGGGGCGAAAACATAAGGGGTCTGTTAGACATGCTCTTACGTCGCCGTGGTGCCGTACTGAGCACCATCCGTACGAGTTAAATGTGCGACCCGATTGGTTAGGTCCTCAACTACTCGAGCTATGTTAGACTTGGAACAAGCTTTTAAGGCGTACTGATTAAACTTAGGTGGTACTAGCACCTCAATTTGCGGGGGAGCACGTGCAGAAAAAATTAACCGGTCTCTCCCTCCACGGATAGGTGTACATGTCAAGACATAACTTAATTCCACCACCACTAATTTCCAATATAGTACTCCCTCCAGTTCCTAAATACTACTCCCTCCGTATCAAAATGTAAGATGTTTTACCATTTCCTAAACAAAACGTACCTTGACATGATTTAGTGTGTAGATGCATATGCATCTACACACTAAAACATGTGTAGGTTCGTTTGCCTATAAAATGCTAAAACATCTTATATTTTGATACGGAGGGAGTATAAGATATTTTAGCCTTTTTTCATATACACACATGTCTATACGTATCTAGATAACTTTTAGTGCACATATTCACTCATATTAGCATGTATCTATACAACATGAGCAATAGCTACAACATCTTATATTTAGGTACGGAGGAAGTACGTACTTACATTTATGATTGGGCTAGTCGGAAGGACCTGCTCGTTGGTCGCCTCCGCGCGACCCGGAGCGAAACCCTAGCTTCCCGGCGCCCAGCCTCCTCCCCCATCTCCCCTTCCCGGCTGTCGTCGGCGCGGGCCGCCGGGCAAGACCCGTGCGGTGCCGGCGGCGTCTGGTCCTTTTTTACCCGGCGCGAGGAGATCCGGCTGGGCGACGTCTTCCTTGGTGGTGGTGTGGATCGGCGAAGGTTGGCGGGGACTAGCGCGGCTGGCCTGCGGCGCCAAGGGCGACCTCTCGCACATGGAGGCGACGATAGAGGGCGAGGCTCATGGCCCGTGGCGGCGGCAGTTGCTCGACCCTTCCCGCCTAGATTTCGGCCAACGGAGGCGACTTGACAGGATTGTGGCTCACCTCGATGGAACCTGCGACGGCGGGACCAGACTAGCTCGACCCTTCGACGTCTACGGGGTGGCGCTGGCCGACGATGGTGGTGCGCCAGGCTTCGGCTCGATCTGGACCCTTTGGGCCTGGATCGGGTTGGCTGGGGCCTGCGTGTCGTTGGTTTCAAAGGATTTTGTGTGGAGACCCATCCCCTGACCATAGGGTTGGGGCGCTGGATCCGGGCCGGTCAGGCCTAGATCTGGCAATTGCCAAGCAGCCCCGGTATGGGCTCTGAGTGTTTGACACGCGGGTTCGTTCTGCTAGTTGCACCTTCACGGTCCGAGGGCCGGCTGGCTGGTCCGTCCTCTCATGTCCGTTCCGAGAGTCTGGCCGTGGTGGTGTTCGGTCGCATCATGGGCGGGCGATCTCGGACGCCGGGGCGGGGGCACTGGAAGGTGGACTGCACGGGGGACTCTACGACGAGCGGCATGGCGGTGGTGATGGCCATGTTCTTTGGTCGTGCGGACTGCGATGAGCGGGCGACGAGGGCTCCTGACGTTGGTGGTGGAAACTCCTAGATCATGGTGTGGAGGCCATTCTCGGGTTCCTCGACGGTCCGAGTGTGCGGACGTTGTGCGGAGGTTTTTCCGAACGAAAACTCTGCGTTCCGGCGCTAATGGTGGCGATCCTGCGGGTATCGTGTTCCTCCTGAGGACGCTGTTATGGCTACCTTCGCCGCGTTAGGCTCCGGTCTTGGCATTGGCAACGTGTACGTCGTGGCCCTCTTGGGGGCATTGTCGTGGAGCCTCGCCTCTCGGGCTTGTTCCGGTGTCCTCGGTGGCATGTTTGGTCCTCTTAGTTCTTCTTTTTTCTATCTTTGATCTACATCGTAAGCGGTTCCCCTAATCACATTGTATCGGTTCGGTTGTTGGTCTTTATTTATAAAGTGGAACGAAAGCTGTTTCATCCATGAGCTGGTTGGAAAGCACTCGATAAAATTTGAAGGTTGGTTCTACGCTGCATATGGTACGGTTCAATTGGAGAAGGTTGGTTCTACGCTGGATTGAAGTAACTCTTTTCTCCCCTTTCCCCACCCGAGAGCTCCTTGAGAGTCAACCGCCCGCCCCCGCCAGATCCGGCCACCCTCGCCGTCGGCGCCTACGCCGGCTGGTGTTGGGATGGAATAGGGTGCCGGCCCACGCTGTATAGCTGTAGTATAGGTTGTAGATTTTCGTTCTTGTTGTTGCTTGTTGTTGCTTTGAGTGCTGGCGCTATGCCGAGGAGGTTGTGCGGGTGGTCGCCACCGAGCGGTGGCTGCTCGTCTTCGATGCGGCTGGCTCTGCTTGCTGTGCTCCAGAGGGTGGAGACGAGGGTGGGCGGAGAAGACATCGGTTCCTCCATCAATAAGCTCGAAGATCATCTCCTCGATTTGCTTCAAGGATGTGATTTATCTTGGGCAGCGGTTACAGGTCTGGATCCTCCTTCCTCTGTTTGTTTTTCTAGTCATGGCGATTGGGAGAAGAAAGAGGAGGGTCGAGCTGGTCTGGTTGCTGCTGTCCAGCGGGAAGCGATGGGGCATATCCTGCGTGCCCTGGATGCGGTTTATCTTCCCCAACGCCGGCGTCATACTGGAGTTGGCTTTGTTGATGCATCCTTCAAGCTTCGAGGGAGGGTTCTTTCGGTACCTTCTGTTAAGTTACTGAATTTCATGGCTGAATGGCAGCCCCTCCTGTCTTGTTCGCTGGCTGAAGACTGGCGCAAGGTTATCAGAAACCTCCAGGCCAAGGTGCCGTCATGGAGGCCTTTCTTCGTTGGCGCGGTTGGCTCCCGCTGTACCTATCCAAGTGGTTTCGTCCCCGGAGTAGGTGCGGTTGATCGCCGTCGACGGTTCTGCAGCAGTGGTGGAGCAGGAGCGAGGGGACGACCTGGTCTTGATTGCGTTTGTGCGTTTTCTGCCAGGGTCCTTGCTGTAAAAGTTCAGGGTTTTTTCTGCCATTTTTTGTTTAGGCAGGGCTCTCTTTGTAAGTGTACTCCACCAGTAAGTTAATGGATGTCTCTCGGGGTCCTTCGAGACCCCTCTTCCCGTTCAAAAAAAAACAATTGGAGCTCTCAATTCTGGTTGGGGCCCTCAATATTTGTGGTTGGGACCTACCCGAGGACCCGTCTACGGAGCTGGACAGCGTCTAAAGCTGGGAATATCAGGTGAGCTGACCAACGGCAGGCTTGATTAAGGGGCAGGTTAATTGGTTGCTTGAAAGAGCAGGGAGAGCTGAGCTGACGCTGATGGAGGCCGACCTATACGCGCACGTTTCCTGATCACGTGACCGGCCCCGGGGCCAGATGCCCAAAGGACAGTGGTGGGCAACGCCCTTGGATGCTGTTGGAGGGTGTTGGCCATGTGGTCCTCTTCTCTCCAATTTTTCCCCTCTCTATTTTGTGGCAAAATTAAATTATGGAGCGCGAGAGGAAACTACACGTCATAGTTTCTTGTTCTTATAGAAAAAAAATTACTATTATATAAACGTGTGCCATTTTTTATTGAGTGTTACTAAGTAGATGCTCATGTTTAGTACTACTATATGCAATGTTCCTAGCTAGGTGTCAGCTTATGAGCACCTTTATGTTGTTGGTGAGATGGATAGATCCATCGATCTCAATTTTTAATCGTCAAATCAGGAGCACGATATGAGTTTATATTTTAATCGGGTAAAGAGAGTGACGCCCGGCATACTCAAAACCCAAGTCAACCAGATGGTAAACATCATCAGAAGCTCGCTAGCTAGGCTCCATAAGCGTACCAATCTGCGTAGCGAGCGAGTGAGTGGTGCTTGATTCAGAATGTCTGCCCATGCCGGGAGGGCATCCCATCCGGCCGCGAGCGACGGCACTGCCTCCATCAATCTACACACACACTATTTGCCCGCCTTTCTGTGCTAGTAACTTTCAGCTAGGAATGGAATACATCGATCTCTCTCCTCCTTAAATGAATCCTCAGACCGCCATGCATAGATGCCAAGCTGACTGGACCTGCCGCTGTTTCACAGAATCTATCAATCCATCCATCGTTTCCTCTATTTTTTTTCTTCCTCTGCCGCCGCAGCAGGGTCAGCCACAAAAAATATCATGCCCTCCGCTGCCGATCTAGCTACAGTGCGCACTGCACTGAACAAGCGCCGCATGCATCGCCTTCGGCCGAGGGGATCGGATACGTGACTTGCCTTCACTGTGTTCTGCATGCCTCTCGGGTTTGGACAAGCCACTGTAGATAGTCACCATCTCTCGTACATATAGGTGTTAAAAGTTTTACTAGCCAGTACAGTGTTGGTAAATAAGATGTTCCTTTTCCATATTCACACATATCTACATGTATCTAGACAGCTTTTAGTTATATGTTCACTCATATTAGTATGTATCTAGACAACATGAATAATAGCTACAACATGTTATATTTAAAACGGAGGGAGTAGTACTTTTCAGAGTGATAATTGTCATCCTCTCATTTTCAGTCCAATCGGTACCGAAAATGGCCATCCAAGCAAGCTTTTTACATATCGGATAAATCCCCATCTGCTGCAAGAAACAGGGATAGGGCACAGAACTGTACATGGCACGCTACTCTGCTGAAGTGATCGAGCGGCCGGGTTTATATCGCAGGAACATCTCATCGGGAGAGGGGAATCAACAGAAAGTAACGCGAGAAAGAAAAGGAAAAGAAAAGAAAAGGAAAGGAAAAAAAAAAAAGAAAGCAACAGGAGGTCCCGTGTGAAAGGCCGAGGAGAAAGAGGAATAACCGAAAAGCGCTCCCCATTTGAAGCGCCAGATCGATTACTCTTCAACGATCGACGAACGCAACGCTGTGCTAAGCTGAGCTAAGAGGTTAAGCTAACAATAACAATGGTGGATTCCGTTCCGTGGAGCAAACCGTCGACATCTTTTCCTGGGGGCCCTACGCCACGGGCGGGGAGATAGCCGCGCGCATGATCACTGTGCGCGACTAGGATCGAGTTTGGTGGCGGGTCCAAATCACAGCGGCCCAATAATTGATCGGGACGCCACTGGAAGCGAACGGGCGGACGGATGCTCACCCGCTCTCACCGGCCGACAAGCCCCGTCCCGTGGCTCGCGCGCTGGACCACCGCCCCGGCCGCCGTCCGATCCCCATCCCACGGCCGCGGCGAGCCGATAAAGACGGACCATCAACGAAAGGCAGGCAACACGCGCCCGAAGCAAACCAGGCGAGCGAGGCTTCCCCGGCCCTGGCCTGGGGCTCACGCCGGCCGGCCGGCCGGCCAGCCACCCTATCTTCTCCTCTTTTAAGCCGGAGCTCAGCGCCTCGCCGCTAGCTAAACAATGACTAATCAGCCCCTCCCCCTCTTGGTCTTGTGATGGAGAATAGTCAGAGACGGCCGGGACAAATGTGGCTTATAATTAATACCTCCTCCGTTGTTTTTGTGATCGAGCTTTCTCTCATCTTTCTTTCCCAACTGCCTCTTAATTGCTATACTGTTAACGCAACAACGTCAAGCTACTAGTGGATTTTAAAGGCTTAACAACAAGCACTCGAGCAACTTCATCGGGTCAACACGGGAAAAACACGGAAAATGGGCAATAAAAGAAGACGCTCGAGTGGTTCGTACGGGCTGTTAGGGAGATGGATTAATGAGGCCGGCGCGCAAGCTGCACTGTGAATTTGAAGCAAGATCGAGATCGAGGGTCCAGGTTTCTCCACGTACGCGGGCGTACGTACGTATACATGGGAAGAGCTGCGAATTTCATTGCTCCATCAGCTGGACAAAATTAAAGGAAAAAAAAAAGACAGAGAGTGACGGGAGGGTTGCACCCACCAAGCTGTAGTTAGCCAGTGGTACATTTTCTTTTTCCTGTCTTTTTGTGTGTGTTGCAATAACAAAAAGGTTGGAACGGAATGTGACATACGGCGCCCGTTTTAAGGCACATGAAAAGTCTTGGAATTTGCTGCCTGCCAGGGTCAATTTGCTCCTGGCCCCGGTCGAGTGCTAGTCAATTTCGAAATGAAAAAGAAAAGGCTGGAAAGATACAGAGAGGGACTCCTCCTCCAGCCTCCTCGCTTTCTTCTCCCATCCCCTGCCTGGCCCCCCTCCCTGCTTTACCGATTTATTTCTGCCGGATAACGCACAACATCTCGCACGGAAATCATCTTTCTATCTATATACTCCCTCCGACTCAAATTAATCGACTTAAATTTGTCAAAATATGGATGTACCAATACACTAAAATGTGTCTAGATACATCCATATTTTGACAAATCCACGACAATTAATTCGAGACGGAGAGAGTACTAGCATTCTAGCAGCTGATATATGTACTTCCATGGATACTTTTATCTTAACAATTATATACGTATCCACCCACCCACTCACCCGCCGTTTTTCGACCTGGGGGTGACAGTTTCCAAGCCGTGTACATAGCCCAACTAGACGAAATTTGACAAAATTTAACCAAATTCGGTCGAACATAGGCGACTTGATAAGTTTTGGACAAATATAGACAGTTACATAGGTGATTTAAACAAAGAAAATAAATCTAAACTAGTTGATGCAGAGGAGGTGGTAGAAGTCGGTGTAGTCGCCATCGTCGTCGCTTGGCGGCTGTTTCGAGGCGGCGTAGCTAGGGGCGGCCCATAGCCCGGGCAAAAGGGGCAACCGCCCAGTCCCCCCGAGTGGAAGGGCCCCCAACCCATGAGCTATCTACTACAATGGGAATACCTCACAGCCAGACGCAAAATTCTTGTTTTGTCTACAAAAATAAAGCGCCAAACAGGCCTATGTAAGCCTCCCAAAACAATGTTGATATTACTCTCCTTCCTAGGCTAATGGCGTGATTTTGTCTACCCTATAAATTTTCTTCTTCATGTCTCAAAGGTCTTGCTCACTTTGTCTATCAAATAACCATTTATTTTGCTGGTCTTCTGCATCTCGTGTCGCTATAGGATAGACAACTATTCATGTCGAGATTTGAACCATGTTTTGACTTATTTCCTACTTAATCCTAGTGTCCAGAGGTGTTCATTGCGTTTTAGAGAAGTTCTGGTCAAAGACTTAAGAGAAAGGAAGAAGGTTTGGTAAATCCATGAGACTTTTGGTTGGTATCTTCATGGATGATTCTTATTCTTACTTAAAAAATTCATGTGCATTTGTTTATTTCCTCGACCATTTGTTACATGTTCATCATTCTCTTTGGTGCTTCAATGTCTAGTAGAAAATATTCATCTCAATGTGAAAAGGGAAGAAAAGAAAATATGTTGACGAGATGGTAAAATACCAAAAGGCAGCGATTGCTAAATATTATACAACAGATAGTACCTATGTGGATTCTCTGCAATTCGGCAAATATAATGTTGAACAAAAACCAACTGAGAATTCACAAAAGGACCTGAAAGTCCTAGTGTTGACGAAAGAACCAGCTTAGAGTTTAAGAACTTGTGGTTGTGATGATTTTTATCCTACAATTACAATGTAAATTAAAATTTAATATCTAATAGTTGATGAGGGCCCCAAGTCACACTTTGCCCTAGGGCCCCCAACTTGTGTGGACCAGCCCTGGGCGTAGCTACAGCTCGGCCCTGGGTCGCCGCCACTGACTTCTTGGGCGACCGCGGCAGCTCCCCGTCGCTGCCGTCGAGCAGGATGACGTCTCACTCCTCGTCTGCGCAGCGCCGCTGGGTGGCCTGCTCCTGGGCGCGCTTCTCGGCGATGTCCTCTAGGAGCGCCGCTGCCGTGTCATCTCCTCCGCCAAGAAATGCACCTTGGACTCGGCGAGCACGGACTCGATGTCCTCGGTGGCCATGGCAGCGCGTTCTTCCCTCCACGTCGCCGGTTTCTTCTTCCTGCCAACAGACTCCTTCTTTGGCCTGACGACGGTCTCCTTCTTCGGCCTGACGAGGCGAAGATGGATGCGATGCGCGGCCACCCTCGTTGATGACCAGGCTGCCGCCACGGGTGCATCGTCGAAGGGGAGCCTCATCTGGCTCGGTCTGGACGGGGGAGGGGGACTCCTCGGCGCCGAGCCCGACGAACGGGAGAGGGAAGTCATTGGAGCCGAGCCCGACAAACGGGAGGTCGCCCCACTGAGGACGACGAGGATCTGGTGGCCATATCCCTTGGCATCCAGGACGCTCCTCGACGCCGAGAAAGAGACGGCCGAGGCCACTCAAGCGGCGGGGAGTTGTCGGCCGGGATGTGGGCGAGGACGGCCTCGAGTGTCCGCCCGGGCTCACCCCAACAGGAGCGTTTCCCGACGGAGTTCATGCCCCCCCCACGATAGGCGCGCCGTTCGTGGAGGTCAGGCGCTGCTTGCAGCGCTGGTGGAAGTACGTCGTTAAGACGTAGTGGCTGTCCGGCTCCCAACGGGGGTCGAGCTGGGCGTCGAGAGGCATGGAGCGCGGATATCTACGATCTCCGCCATGCAGTCCGCGCCGGTGGAAATCGGCGCCACGGGGACGCCTCCGATGCTCATACGCCAGGTGCAGAGCACGCGGACGTCGGGTGGCGTGGGGTAGTCCGCCGACTGGAGAAGGCGAGCTTTCCATTCGTGCAAGTGGCGTCGGCCAAAGTCATTTGCCGCTGCACCGTCGCCGGGGAAGCGCTCAGCCATGGACTCAGAGGAGAGGAGACTACGAGAAGAGAGGAATGCGCGGGGATGGTGGACGGGAGGATGTGGCGGCCGATGGCGCAGTGGGCGGGGCATTTATGTCGGCCGAGTGCGCGGGAGCGGTGTAGACGCGTGGACGGAAAGCTCGGCGGTGGAACGTCATTATGCCGCCGCGTGGGCGATTGGACGGCTCGGCCAGTTTGAAAGGCTGCCCGGCACGCATTGAACAACGCGTGGAATGAGGCGGTAAGGACGAGAGAGGCGGTGACTCGATGACTCGGCGGACCCGCGGGAGAGGGAAACTTTTTCGCGCCATTTCCCTTCATCCGGCGCCCGCAACTCCGCCCGGTGCGCTAGGTTTGGCATGGGTTCGCCGGGCGCTAAATTGGCCCAATCCGGCGCTATTTGACCTCGTGGGGGGCGACTGGGTGAAAAACAGCGTACCAGCGCTAAAAAAGCAGTCTTCGGGGCTCCTGAGGGGCGACCGGCGATGCTCTAAGCAAGACACTAGCTAGCTAGCGGAGAGTGGAAAAAGGATGGGGAGAAAGCAAGGGGAGACAAATAAAAAAAGGGTACGACATCAGCAGCACCAACAATAATAACTTAACCATACCACACAACAACGACGCTGATTATTAAACGCACAAGTAAATTAGAAAAAGAATAAAAAGAGAAGGGGGTGATACCAAAGGAGTCGAGCGAAGTGAGAGAGAGAGCGCAACAGCGACGTTTTCCTAGCTAGCGCCCCCTTTGTTTTGGGTCGGGCTCTGTCCAATTCCGATATCAGCAGGAGGGATCAGCAGCAGCAGCAGAGAGTTTTTTTTTTTCTTTGTGTGCAGCCAGAGGCAGTACCGGGCTGTATATTAGCCTCCCTGCCCTCCCCCTTTGAGTCGCTAGCTCTTCCCTTTCAGAAGGCGATTGCACAAGGCGACCAAGAACTGCTGCTGCGCCTGACCGGACAAAGGGAGAGACGGAGAGGAGGAAAAAAATATAGAGTCAGTCACTCACAGCAGAGAGGGAGAGAGAGATAAAGAGATTTCGAGAGAGACAGAGCTGGCTGGCTGGAGAGGAGGAGGTCTCTCGGAGCCAAGCCTTTCACCCCCTCGCCGAGATAACGATGTGCTCCTCCTCTTAGGTAAGCCCTGCGCCGACGGAAAAGCTAAGCTATATTTGCTAGCTACCGCGTCGATTCAGTTCGATTCAAACTGTTCATACGTGTATTTCAATTGCGTGCCGAAATTTGGGGTTTCTGGAATTCAAGACATCGGGATCTTCTTGTTGTTGTTGTTTTCAGTTTTTTAATTTCTCCGGCTTTGGATTCTTATTTTTTGTTTGGTTCTTTAATTTCCTTTTTATTTTTTCTGATGCCGCGCGTGGTTGTTGCCGATATGGACTTTCTCAGGTTGCTGCGGGACAAGGGGATTGATTTTCTTGGCGCCGACGACGATGATGACAGTGGCGCCGCCGGTATGGGAATAGCGGCGCCACCGTGTCAGACGACCGCGCACGTGAGCCAACCGAAGAGCAGCAACACGGCGATCTACGACGACGGCCGGCCGGCCACCGAGAATTCTATGTCCCACTCCCAGGGATTCCACAGCGGCGTCTACGGCTTCTCCTCGGATGGCTTCGACCGGCCGGGATCCAGCCAGGACCAGCAGCAGCAGGAGCAGCAGCACCACGTGGCGCAGCAGAGCCGACGCGACAAGCTGAGGGTCCAGGGTTTCGACCCGACCGCCACCGGCTTGCTCCCCCTCGATGGCGACGACCACGCCGAGCCGGGCGCCATGTACGACCCCGCGGCGGCCGCCGGGGCCTCCAACATGCTCGCCGAGATGTTCAACTTCTCCGCGCAGACGCCGTCGGGGCCGTCCGCCACCGAGCTGCTCGCCAGCCAGATGAACGCCAACTACCGCTTTGGGTTCCGGCAGGCGCCGGGAGGGGTAGCCGGCTTGTCGCCCGGCGACGGCAGCTGGTTCGGCAGCGGCGGTCCCGGCCGCGCTGGCGTGGTCCTTGGCGGCGCCAACTTGTTAGGTGAGACGTCCTCGCCGAAGCAACAAGGCGGCATGGCGGGCCTAGCCACTGACCCGGCCGCCGCGATGCAGCTCTTCCTGATGAACCCTCAGCAGCAGCAGCAGCAGCAACAGTCGTCCCCGACGTCGCCTCCGCCGTCGGACGCGCAGTCCGCTATCCAGCACCACGAAGCGTTCCATGCATACGGCAACGCCTCGAGCTCGTTCGGCGGCGGCGGCGGGCCCGGCGTGGTGGAAGGCCAGGGCCTCTCCCTCTCCCTGTCGCCGTCCTTGCAGCAGCTGGAGATGGCGAAGCAGGCCGAGGAGCTAAGGGTCCGAGACGGCGTGCTCTACTTCAACCGGCAGCAGCAGCAGCAGCAGCAGGCGCCGTCGGTGCAACAGCTCCCGATGGCATTGCACGGCCAGGTCGGCTCGCTGGGGCAGCAGCTCCACGTCGGGTACGGCCCCGCCGGCGTGGCTGGCGTGTTGCGCAATTCCAAGTACACGCGCGCGGCGCAGGAGCTCCTGGACGAATTCTGCAGCGTGGGCCGCGGGCAGGCGATCAAGGGCGGCGGGCGCGGCGCCGGTGGCTCGGCATCGAACCCTAACGCGAGCAAGGGCGGTGCCTCCAGCTCCGGGGCCGCTCAGTCACCGTCATCGGCGTCCAAGGAGCCTCCGCAGCTCTCCCCCGCCGACCGGTTCGAGCAGCAGCGCAAGAAGGCCAAGCTCATCTCCATGCTCGACGAGGCACGTACCCGCAAACACACACCCACTTCTCACTCTTTCTCGTTCTCTCTCTCTCTTTCTCATGCATGCATGGTGTCCATAGCTCCGGCGGTGACGCGTGCGGTGGCGCGCGCCTGCCGGCGTAATTTAGGTAGAGTCATGTAACGGACGGTAGGTAGCCCTGCCGGGTAGGGCTAGCTCGTACGGCCGTCCAACTCCAGAACGAACGAACTGGCTGGTGTGTTTTTTACCAAGCTAGCTAGTGACCTGGAGTGGGACGTGGCATGCACAGCGAGGCGGCGGCCAATGGCATGCATGCAGTGCAGGGCGTGTCAGGACAGAGCTTTTGGGTGGATTGTCACGACGCAAACTCCAAGGGGGATATTGAATCCCCAATCATAGTAACATCCCGGCCGATTTTCTTTTTGTGCGGTTGTTGCCGTGATAGCAGCTGTTGCCGCAGCATTCATCGCCTCCATTTCTTTATGTTTTTTTTCTTTTTTGCTCGCTTACATGCACTCTCTCTTTCCATATCTTCCACCACAAAGGGAAAGAAAGTACGGCCACCCGTTGATATTATTATATTTCCGGCGATCCATCCATCCACGCATAGACCGATCTTTCTGTCACGTCATGAAAGTTTTGTTAATCATGGACTACTGGCCAGTGTGTGTGAGCTTAATTATGATTCTTCTAGCTAATCTAGAGAAGTAGCTAGCTAGGTGTGGTACTAGCTATAGCTAGTAAATATATCTGGATCAGGGCTGGTACGGTGCGAACAACAACTGATCGAAGCAAGCACATATATTCATCATGTGTGGTTAGCTTAGCTGACTAGGTAGCTAAATTTTAGGAAAAACGTAGTGAGCTCAGGTAGCTTTGTGTGGGGATCATATTTCTGTTTGAATTGGAACAGTGGTGAGAAAGTACGAGAGTGCTAGAACACTCACATGTCGCTGGATACTATATATTATTACTACTCCGGTAGCTAGCTACATACTCCCTCCGTTCAAAAATAGATGATTTCCATTTGTCTAGATATGGATGTATCTAGACATCTTTTAGTATCCACATACATTTATATCTAGACAAGTAGAAGTCATCTATTGTTGAACGGAGGGAGTAATTGGCAGGAGATCGGGCGATCAACAGCACGAGCACAGGAACAAAATCGGCACATGCATGCAAGTTAGATGCATGTGTGTGCATGGCTTTGCTGTTGCCAAACGGCCGTGGGCCTGGCGCTCCGTTTGTTCCTTCCACCCCCATTTCTCATAATTGTGCCAGCGACACATGATACGCCATGCCCATGTCTTAATTGCCCGCACCCAAAGTTTGTTTCTTGTGTAAATTTGAATTTTCCGCCATCGATCATGCATCCATCTCTTAGTTAAACCACATTCTGCACTGCATGCATGCTGGTGATTCTTTCTTCCTGTTCTTTAATAACCATGAGATGGATGATAAAATTTTCATCAATGCCTTTTTAAATTTATACATAAGCTTAAAATAATGAGTCAATAAATCAGTTTGTTGTGTGTTGTTTCAGGTGGATCGGCGGTACAACCACTACTGCGACCAGATGCAGATGGTGGTGAACTTCTTCGACTCGGTGATGGGGTTCGGCGCGGCGACGCCGTACACGGCGCTGGCGCAGAAGGCCATGTCGCGGCACTTCCGGTGCCTCAAGGACGCCATCGCGGCGCAGCTGCGGCACAGCTGCGAGCTGCTGGGCGAGAAGGACGCCGGCACCAGCTCGGGCCTCACCAAGGGGGAGACGCCGCGGCTGCGCGCCATCGACCAGAGCCTCCGGCAGCAGCGCGCCTTCCACCACATGGGCATGATGGAGCAGGAGGCGTGGCGGCCCCAGCGCGGCCTCCCCGAGCGCTCCGTCAGCATCCTCCGCTCCTGGCTCTTCGAGCACTTCCTCCACCCGTACGTGCCGCCCGGACCCCTCATCCATTCTTGCACTGTTCCCTGCCCACTGCGTACGCATACACATGCTGGCTAGCTAGCTGCTACATGAACGTGCATGCAGATATACATGTAGTCTGTAGGTCATACATGCATGCATGCATGCAGGCGACTGTTCTTCTGTTGGTTCTAGCTAGCCCGGCCGGCCCCCGGCATGGACGACTATGCTTAGTATGCTTTATGCATGGGATCGATCGACCGAATGCGGCCACCATCGGCCGGTCGACATGGTATGGTAGGGGGTACTATGCACTCATCACAGGCAGCTTCTGCTTTGTTTCTGCACCCGCTCTCTTGTTTGCTGCTTTAGCGAAAGCACTAGTTTTTTTTCGAGATCCACGCTAAAAACCGGCCAGGGCCGGGACTGACAGGCGCCATGCCGGGGACTGTGCATATTCCTGCCCTTTTGCCCCTCCAGGATTACTTTCCCATCATTGCAGAAATTTAACTTTCTCCAGTTAATTTTACTGCGGATCGATAGTGGCTGCTGCAGCAGTGCTAGATATGCATACTGCCGGTCAGTGTACGTCGGCCAGCAGCTAGCTCACGTAGCAGCAGCAGCAGCGCAGGAATTCTGCGCATCTTTTGCCCAAGCTTTTCACGCGCGCGCAAAAGCTTACTACTACTAGCTGCACCACGTACGCTGCCGCCGCCTGCAACTGCAATTCTTCATTCCTAGGAGCCTTTTCTGGCTAGCTTCTGCATGTAGTATCAGCATGGGCGAGCTAGCTGCTAGCTCCCTAGCTTTAACATGCAAGTTTATATCCTGGCCGTGATGTCCCGCGATCGTGGATGCATGCATGCCATCTCCATGCTCTGGCCTCTGTGAGAGATCAAGTGAGCTGACAAAGAGGATTTTTTTTTTTCGACATACTGACCAAGAGGATATTCATCTTGGAATCCGCTTCACTTTGGTTCATGCATGCTGCATCTGCATGCATGTAGGTATATGTTGCTAGGATCAGTGCGCGTATAATTCATACATGATTGCTGAATAGTGCACTGCCCGCGGTAGGTGCACTGTTCCTGCTGCTGCTACTGCTACTTGACTGCTTGGGCAGTAATCCAGCAGCCTTAACGACGGACGTCCCTCCCTTTTGCATCTTGTATGTATGCTGACGCGTGGTTTTTCGTGCCTTGGCAGGTACCCGAGCGACGCCGATAAGCACCTGTTGGCGAGGCAGACGGGGCTGTCCAGGAACCAGGTTTGTGCCACTTCCCTTTGCATGCACACTGTGCATGCATTACATACTGTATACATGCATGCATGGGATGATATTTTTCTTGGATGCGCCCCGGGTGTTGCACTGTTGATCTTGCAGATTATTGTGCTTTTTGTTCGCTTTATGATTGGATGCGCGCACACGCACGCACCATTATTTTTGGCATCAAACTGCAAATGCATTTGCCTTTTGGGATAGGCGTTTTTAGCAATCATGCAGGCCCTAACACATTTGTAATGTGAAATTAACAACAAGAAAGAGGTGAACTTGTGCAAGCTATTTAATTAGTCACATTCTAAGCTCTAGCACACGCAATTTGCTGGTCATTACATATCACAATATAATGAACCATCCTAGCATAATCAACTTAAAGGTAGCATACGGAGAATATATGTGCTTTACATAAATAAATAAAATAACATGTGTGCTAAAATCACTATAATTTTCTACTCAACAGTCCAATGCACACTTTTGAAAAAGGTCAATTCCCAAGGCTTTGTGCCCAAGGCATACTCTATAGGATCATAGCTTAGCAAGTAGGCATTGGTCGAGTTCTAGCTTCCCTCCTCTTTGCTAGGATGATCGGGTGAGCATCCCATGATCTGCTGCAGTTGGGTGCAGTTTGCTTGGGTCTGGATGAACACACGATTTTCTTCCCTAAGTTCGACCTTGGGTCGTGGCCTGGTCAAGCCTCCATGGCCCCGCTTTTTCTCTAGATGGAATGTGATCCCCGCATATTGCAAGGATGGAGCAACCGATTGGGGATACTATAGAAGAAGTCGATGATGAATGATGATCTTGGGTGTTGGCGCCTGAACAATGCCTAACAATGTGAGCGAAGCCTTAGAGCGGGGTGGTAATTTTCTCGCCTAGAGTGTTTCTCCTCATGTCGATATTTCCTCCCTCTGTGGTTGGGTAACACCAAATCATGACATGACCTATAAAAAACTATGACTGAGTCATCATTCTTCTGCAACAACGGCTTCAAGAAGGGAGAATACATTAGTTGTGACATCACCCGTCAAAAATTGTGATGGCTAAAACAAGAATTTTCATCTCAGATATTGAGTCCAACCAACCAAGGACAAAACAACATCATGAATACAACATATTCAACCAACAAATGAAGAAAGTGTGTCATTTTTGGGTTTTAAAGTACAGATACCGAATTCTCACTCCGGAACAAATGATGTTTCAGTCACCATCTTGACTGTGGATATTCCAAGAGCTATCATACCTAACACTGTGCATGGAACAACTACGGTCACAACGATAGCAAGACAGAATACCACGACCAAAACTCGTGATGGTTCACCACAATATATAGGTCAGATCTAGTAATTTGGACGAACCATGTATATTAGAGAAAGCCACTAACCCAAATCTTTCCAATGGAATAAAGCCATGTCGCAGTTGTGAACAACAAGGGTAAGGTGGAAAGTTTTGCAGATGGTGAGTGGGACACCTCCTAAACCGGCCGCTGCCATCGACAGCAGGAGACGTCGATGCGATCTCGGACCCAGAGCCTCCTCATCCCGAGGATGAAGGTGATCATGCACCTTGTGCAACATAAGTCACGCGGGTTGGACCGTCGGTGCCACCATCATTAGCGCGCCAATGCGCAGACCATGGTGATGGGGTACTTGTCAACGCTCCTACCCGCCCGAAAGGAGTGCCTCGGCGCCACCATCAATCATGAGCTTTTTCTAGCAGTGATCCCAGTTGTGGGGATGTGGAGGTGTGAAGGAGGGGGAGGGAAACAACAAAGTATTATTTCCTAAGTCGCCATAGGATGATATGGGGCAAGAGAAAAATGGTATGTGTCAAGTCTTAGTGCACTACGCAAGAGAGCATGATTCTTTCTAAGGGCCCCTTTGATTCAAAGGAATGCCGTAGGATTTTTGGAGAGTTCAATCCTATAGGAAAATTTCCTATATAAGTTGTTTGATTCACAGGATCATATCCTATAGGAATTAATCCCATAGGAATCTTGTAGTGTAAATCCTATAGGAAAAAATCATTAGGTCATACCTCATGGAAAAATTCCTTCACTACAATCAAATGGATTTCCTCTTCCTATAGGAATCAATTAGCCATGATATCCCAAACCTACAAGTTTCCTATTCCTGTGTATTTCCTATCATATGTATCAAAGGAGCCCTAACATAAACCGAATCTAAATATGATCCTTTAGGAATATAATTGTGCAAAATGTTATTTTAGTTAGGATGATCCCAATATATATGAGCTGGTAAGTGTCTAATAATTTTGAAATTCAGTTAATTTCATGGTTAAATATAAGAATATAGTTGGTTAGACCGATTCTTTTAGCAACACGTGTCTAGATTTTGGCAGCATTATCCTAACTAATAATAAAACTGAGGTAAGTAGATATGATAGTCATCTGTAGTTTATCTTGTACGTACGCACTCCGTCGACATGCATATGGAATATCTCAAGTTCTCAACGGTGCATGCATGCATGCATGTCCACATATTGGGCATGTATATATTCTGAAGCGTACACTAGCTGTTCGTATATATGCTTTTATCTAACAGTTTTTATTAGGAATCTGCTTATCTTTCAGTTCATCTCTCTTTTGTACCTTTCCTGGACATACTTGGTCCCTTCACAGGTACCCCTCATGCATGTCCTAGTTAACCCACACCCTCTCTAGATAGCTCGGTACAAACTTTTCCTTTGCTGATTGCCCAATGCGACAACGCAAAGCCCGGCCTGACCCTCTTCAGCTCCTTGTCGCTCGTTACCCCTTTCCGGGACTCGTGAACAAACTCTATGCAACGGACTGCGCAGATCGATAATCCCGCTCCGTGAACATTCTTCGTATCGTAGCTTAAGCATTTTTAAAATGAAACCTACTGTATTTTTTTGCGAACGATTTTTAAAGGAAACCGTAATATTATTTTAATCTCGTTTGCGCGGTAACTTTGATGAAGAAGTAAACTTCTCCGGAATTGAGCTTATTTAATAAGATCTAATTAACCCCTCGTTAGCACCGTATATACTTCTATTGTGTCCGGTCAGTAGGTACATCGTTTATTCCAAGCTAGCCATCCAACACTTTTCTATGTATAGCTAGAAATTGACCAGTGAACCGCCTTGATTTGGTTCCGACGGAGAATCCCTGCTTCTAAATTTATCATCTGTGGTCCAACTTTCTCGGCCAATTGTTGATTTCATAAGGCTTTGATTGCATCAACATTGTTGTAATCGTGTATGCATCCACACACACACTTAATCAGTATGCAACTAATTAATGGTACCTTCTATGTGAACAACCCTCGTGTGTCTTGATCTTGAAGCAAGACGTTTAATATATTCGCTTTTGGTTTATCTCACTGATGTGTGCCCCCTAGCTACCTTCGCTCTCAAATTTCTTTGTGCAAATAACTAACTAGCTAGGGTACCTGGGATACTTAACAATCACTATCCAACATAGAAAAACCCTTTTACGCCTTGGTTGTAACTATGGGCCGGAAGAGCACCGCAAAGTTAAGTAGAATATTTTTGACATGGTCAATATTGATCAGTTCCCAAAAAACAAGAATAAACTTCAGGATAAGAAAATGTGATTCATGGAGCTAAAAAATAGCAGAAGGAAAATGATTTTAAGTATTTGTATAAAATTTTGGATCCTTAAATCATCTCATGACATGCATGAAACAAAATACAACTTATATTTTTCCGCATGTTCCATTGGCACCGAGATTTTATTGAATTCTACATGTTCTTCGTGTTTCTTGGATATTCTTTGGCGTACTTAATATGATTGATGAAATATATGCACCCCGGAAAATTATATACACAAATTTTATCATGATATATCAACCTAATTTCCATTTTTTTAATGTAAAAATAGCTCATCATGCTTGGTATAAACTATCTTATACCGAGAGAGAGGCATTTATTTGAATACAAACCAATATTAAGGATGCAATGCAATATATTCTGTGACCTAACATTCGTCCATGAGGTCGTACATAATTCCTATACTAGTTGTAGCGCACACCCTTGCCCTTTGAAAACCATTTACAGAATTAATATACATGTCACTACACAAACTCACAATTAAAACACAAATGAAATTATCTAAATGAAAATTAGCATCCTAGTTACTATGTAAGTTAGTCTTTTTTGTTGTTGTTTAGATTGATCATGTGGTTTCATATCTAGCTCTAATTTTTTTTTTGTCCTATTTGTTTTCTTTAGAATTTTAAATTGTTTTTATATGGTTGGTATAAACTTAATTTATGATTGAAATCCGTCCCCCATTTTTCTTGGTAATAACAGTTAACATTTCAAATTCAACACGGAAAAAAAATCCAAGATGAAATATATAGAATGGTATTCATAAAAAATCATTTAGAAACTATATCTTTGGGAGGATGTATTGATAGTGATCTGGGATTGTAGATATTCATATATTTTTTTATGACTTGGTAAAACTTAAGAAGCACGAACTTTTGGTTAAATTTATTTTGTACGGCATATATTTTGGGACGGTAGGGCTATAGCTGCATATGTGGAGAAATTTCGCTTTTAATCGCATGTATCTTTTCTAAATAATTTTCAATGACATATTTGCAAGGGATAATATGAGACATTGGTTTATTTTTATTTATTTTTGCTGGTGGAGAGCCTGGTAGTATGATAATTTCACTTTATTTCCATTTACCATTTGATTATGAAGCAACAAACCAGAGACACATACATAAAGATCATCTAAACAAAATTTCATGGTGTTGGATAAGAACTATACTAATTGACTAATACAAAGCATAGAACACAAACAAAACATGACAAATAAACATGGTAAAACTGAAAATGACAGCGACCAACCGAGGAGCTGTTGAGCTAGGCTACCCTACACGTCCCTGTAAACATGCATGCATGCACGCATGCCGCATTTGCTCTATGGGCCCTGCCTAAGCCTGCAATAATTCCTTTGATTTGCCTTTGGATCAACTCCAGGTCTCGAATTGGTTCATCAACGCCCGAGTCCGGCTATGGAAGCCCATGATCGAGGAGATGTACCAGCAGGAGACCAAGGAGCTGGAGGGCTCCTCCGCCGGCGGTGGCGCGGGCGGGCCCGAGTCCGGCAACGACCCCTCCGGCGCCGAGGACATGCACTCCCCGACGACGACCGGCGCGATGCAGCACACGCACTCGCAGCCACAAGGAGTAATGCTGCACGGCGGCGGCAGGTACGGCATCCAGCAAGAACACGGAATGGTCGGTGTCCATCCCCACAAGCTCGACCCTGGCGCGGCGGGGCCCTCGGCGGCGGACGCCGCCTTCGTTGGTCTCGACCCGGTGGAGCTCCTCGGCGGGGACGCGCATGTCGGCGTCGCGGACGACCTGTACGGGAGGTTCGAGCCTGGGGTGAGGATGAGGTACGGGCCGTCGACGACAGGTGCGACCACCGGAGACGTGTCACTTACGCTGGGCCTGCAGCACGCCGGCGCCGGCAACCCGGGGCCGGACGGCAGCGGGCGGTTCTCCTTGAGAGACTACAATGGTTGTTGATGCCTACACACATATCTTTGATTATTCATTCATGGCTCATGCGCATGCATTGCATTATCTGGAGTAGCATTGAGGAGATTCAAAAGAGCAACAAGAGAGAAGAGAGGGGTCGATCGAGATCTAGAGAGATAAATTTACACGGTGCCTGGAGGCTGGAGGTGATGCATATGCATGGGTTGGGCTATATATTAATATATGAGACACGAAGAAGTCTCTTGATGATCATCTTCAGTTTCTTCTTCATCCTCATATGATTCTTAATTTAGCTAGATTAATTCCTTTTGTTAGGCATTATTGTTGGGGGGGCTAAGGAAAATCTGTATACAGGAAAAGAGAGGTAGGAAGTGTATGTTATAGATTGTTTTAGTCACACACACACTCTCTTTTTTTGCTTGTTCCATGTTATGTTTTTTTTTAGTCTCTTGATGTACCTACTTTTTTTCTTCTTCTTCTCTCCTTTCCCATCTGTAACTAAACATAAGAGAAACATACACATATACATACATACATATAAATGCATATATTGGGAGGACATGTACAGGTGTACGTACAGACATGGCTCCGGGCTAAAAGAAGAGATGAAGAGGAGGTGTGCATTTGCATACATACACTCCAGTACGAGTGTGGTCACGGCTGGGCTGGCTGGCATGTACCTGCAACTTGTGCGTGGCTCCTTTGGTTCTGCCCCCACCTTTTGGGGAATCCAATTGATGCCATGTCGGGGCAAGCTTCTGGTCGATCTCCGATCGCTGCTGAAAACAGCATGCACCCCGGCCAGCTGCTGCGAGCGAGTTTAATTTTACAGTAGAATTCATTAGCAGTAGCAGGCCTGATTTGACAAGGGTCGGGCCTAGCTATCGACAAATCAATGAGTCAATCGGCTCTTCCATCAGCGATCAGTCTATGAATAGAGCTTATAACTGATTAGCAGCAGATAGTAGTACGTACTAGTAAGCTGTTCATTGATGGAGTTGAGCAAGCGACCGTCTTCCAAAACGGTAGTTAGCAGGAAATCTTTTCCCGTGAGGACGGGGAAAAGGGACAGAGCAGCGACAGTACGTTGGGTGTACCATCAGGTGGAGCTAGCTTCCCCCTCACCACCGTTTCATGATGTCAGGTAAAAGAACGTTAACGTACGCCCGTGGCATGAGCGGCGGTGTCGGCGAGCGTCGCCGGCGGGCGGCTGCCGCGCCGTGCCGGCCGGCCGATCGGTGGACGCACGCACGTACGTCGTTGAAGGCGATGGACATGATTGGGCGGGCCCATTAATGCGAGAAATTGTGGTTGATTGATGGGCAGCAGCAGCACGGACGACAGGGACGCACAGGCTTTCGTAGATTTGGTTGCCAGAGGGAAGAAAGCAGCAGGCGGATCAATCCGTCACTCAATGCGTCCACCGCTCCAGGAAACCGTCGCCCATCTCCTCCGGTCCGGAAAGCACAGTGTACCAATCATGATGGGCTATCTCTCTCACTCTCTCTGGTTAATCTAGTGTAGCTAGCCGCTCGTGTGATGGATACATTTTGCCGCTGCGGTTACAGGTTGGTATCGAACTGCAGCAAGAGGAAAACTGTTTCAGTTCGTACGTGTTCCGGCACCGTCCAATCGAATGCTGCTACTAGTTCGGTTGGCGAAGCGGGGGCCGACCAGAGAGGTGCGACCAGCCTAGCGCCATCTTTCCGCCTATTTTTTCCCCCTTCCACCTTTCTGGATGATGCTTTCTGACAACGGATTGGATGTGCAGTCATTAGCATGCCAAATTTAATCAGCTCAAAACCGACGTACGTGCTCCAGGTGCTGCTGGGGCACACGGGGTGATGGCAACTTCTCGTCAGGGCATGCGACGGAGTGATGAGATCACCTGGGAAAAGGGTCTGAAGCTTGATAAACTACAGTGCCTTGAGCCTGCCCCCAACTCTGAAGATCAAATAACGGGGGTAACCCCTGCTCTTCAGGCTCACCGTTTCTGCTTAGGAAAACGATGTGAATCACCCGGGGGAACGTTTCGTTCCGTCCCCCGGGTCCGTGTCCGTTCGATGCGTGCGATGTGGGCGGTTGGATTAGGACGCACGACCCCGCCGGTTTCGCTTAGATTAGGACAGCGCCCCGTTTTGCTCCTTCGGTGGTTTCCATTTCTGCCCTTGCCGTTACGTTTCTCTCGCGCGAGTTGAGCGACGTAGGCGAGGTGGCGGCGACGGTAGGATTCGCGGGCGGCGACGAGAGGCGACGCCGTCGACGCGGTCGCCCTCTTCCTCCTCCTCCTCTCCGGCTATCCCCTGAGGTATCTCCTATTCCTTTCGCCTCCGTCCTCCTCTTCGGCTCGGCCTCCCTCTATCATCACCGGCGTCATATCGGAGTTTAGTAGCAGTCACGAGCGCCGGCGGGCGGCGGAGCGGTCGCGTGTCCTTGCGCACTACGGCGCCCCCTTGACCGCCCCCTACTCTGCTCTCAGGCGCCCCCCCCCCCCCCCCCCCGACGTGGCCAATTTCCGCTTATTCTGCATCAACGCCGGTAGCTAGGGTTTCGCCGCCGATTCGAGCGGCGTCGCTGTTGCAGGTTTGCGAGGTCTCCGGCGCTCCCCTGCCGCGTGAAATTGATGTCTCAGGCGACCCCCTTGTACTGTTGCTCCATGGTTTTGGTTTGTGAGCAGAAATTGCTTCCAATTTTGCTTCAATAGCTTAGTCTGCAACTTCTTGAGGAGAAATTGTTTGGATAAAATTTGCTCCACTGTTCTGCACTTTCCATATGCTTATTTCCTGTGTTGTGCACAATTGTTAGTTGTATATTTGAGCAAATTGCAAATTATTTTAGCAGTTTTTAGACCTTTTTAGCATTTTTTTAGTTGCTCAACCACATTCGACACCCCCGTGTTCACACATCCGTGTTTTGTAGCAATTTCCTGTTCTTTTTAAGTTCGAACCGTACGTACGCAAGTAGTTGTATTTTTCTGAACTTCATCTATTCTTTATTGCAGCTTGTTTGGTGATCGTACTTGGCCTCCTAGTGTATTTGCTTTCAGTTTCTAATCAGCAGCTCAAATGGAGGTTTGTTCTATTACTGCATTTGTGTTGCTTCTGTTGTACATATTGTGTGCTACTTTTGTTTCCTTTTTTTGTTCACAGATTTGATCTTTTTTTTTGCTGATCAGGGGCAGTATTGGGTCAGCAAGGACCGGTTCGCTGCCAAGCGTCTGCTCAAGTGCGCAAATGATCTCTCGCCGCGAAAGCGAGAAATTATTGAGCAGCATAGCGCTTTTTCTTCCCTTCTAAATATCTCTCCTTTCAATGTCCCCAATGAGCTGATTGATTTCGTTGCTGTGAACACCGTTGTTGAGCTTCGTGAGTTTCATCTTGGATCTAAACGGATTGTTTTCACAAGGGATATTATAAAGAAGGTGTTTGGTCTACGCTCAGGATCAAAACCTGTTGAGTTGCTCACAAAGAGTGTTCATTCCGACATCAGAGAGGCTTACAAAGGCTCGTTGGGGAGGCTCCCCATAGAGAATGCAGCGAAGATGCTGAAGGAGCTTGACGATGGTGAAGAGGATTCCATTATCAGGACATGGGACCTCTTATGCTTTGCCACCGTTCTGAACCCATCCACGAACAACATGATGTGCCTAGAGTACATAGGGTCCATGAGTGACCCAAAGAGGACGCACGAGTATGATTGGGAGGAGCACATCCTAGAGCTTCTGATGTATTACATTGAAAAATTCAGAAGAAGAAGGAGCAACCTCTCGAGCTCGATGGCGTTGCCGTTCGTAAGGGCAAGCAGAAGGTTGATACCGACGAAGCTCCTGGTCCTTCGAAGAAGAAGACGAAGGTGAAGAACATGTTTGAATTCTGGATGTCTGGCCCTTTGCCTGTTCTTGCTGTAAGTTTTTTACTTTTACTTTACATATTGCTACTTTACTTAATTTTGTTTGCTCCGTTAGTTTTAATTTATTGTTCCCTTAGTTATTTTCTGTTGCTTCATTTTTGTTTTGTTTCTGTTATTTTTGTTATAGGTTTAAGGTTTTTACATTTTTCTGTATAGCTTTGCTACTTTTCTTATTTTTGTTTGCTCCAATAGATTTAACTTTTTGTTGCTTTAGTTTTTTTTTGTTGCTCCACAGTTTAGTTTTTGTGTGTACTAGTTTATGTTTCTTATGTTCTAGCTGTAAGTTATTTGCTACTTTACATAGTTTTTGTTGCTCTTTTAGTTTTATATTTTTGTTTCTTTAGTTATGTTCTGTTGCTCCAAATGTTTTATTTTTTCGCGCGAATTCTTGTTTCTGTTTTTTAGTTGCACTTTTTTTACAGCTGAAGGTTGATTATTTTTGTGTGTTTTGTTTTCCATATGCAGCTGGTTTACATGGACCACTTGCTAATCCCGAAGAACGAGCACTTCATAAACAATGGGATTCCTAGGGTTTGCTTCGTGACAAGTGAAGATTTCAGTTTCATTGTCAAGATCGACCGCGACAACAAAATATTGATGAACAAGACCGTCTTTGGGAGGCGCCCTGTAAGTAGACTCACATTTGTTGTTTTCTTTTTTTGCTCCTTCGTTGTTTGCGTTCCGCTGCCACGTAACAATTTTGTTTTGTTTGGATCTCAAAGATGATTTGTTCTTTTGTTGTGCAGTTCCTCCCGTTATCCAAAACAGTGTATGCGCCTCCCTTGGACAGTTCATTGCCCGAAGATATTGATGTTAATCCGTCCGCATCTCTCAATGAATGGCTTGTTTTCCCGACCTTCGAGCAAGTTGAGGTTTGTATAGTTTTCCATGTGTTGTTTTTTGCAGGTCATTTTGTTTGTTTCATATAGCATTTTTTTGTTTTCTTCATGTGTATCAAGGTGTATTTTCCCCACAATTTGCTACTTTACTTATTTCCCTTTGCTCCATTAGTGTTTAAGCAATGCTTTCTTAGTTATTTTATTTTGTTCCATTGTTTTTATATTGTGCATACTTTTTCTGTTTTTTAGTTGTTTTTACATGACTGCTACTATATTAATTTTACTTTGCTCCATTAGTATTTTTGTTTTGTTCTGTCAATGTAGTTGCTCAGTTTTTGCTGTTTTTTTGCTTCTTTTTTGAATGTAATCCATGTTTCTTCTTCATCTCAGGTTCCATCTCGCTTCAAGAGCATATACGACAAGCACAGGGTTAGTTTCGCTTCAAACGTTGATGCAACTCTCAAGAGTCTCGCTGTAGGCTTAAAATCAATGCAGTCCAAGCAAATGGCTTTGCTTCTCAATGATGTTGAAGCTGTCATGAAGGAAGACGATGGCCCTAGTGTTGTCTTTCCAGCTGCTGGGGTAGGTCTTGACGGGCAGGGCAATGTGGATGGCGACAAGGCTGATTCTGAGTCCGATGATCCCGATGTTGATGATGATCTTGTTGCTGTGGATCCTACGGACTGTGATTCTAATGTTTGTGGAGAAGGCAATGCAAGGGCGGCAGCCAATGAGCAAACCAATGCTACGGAGCGCAATGATGTGCCGCAACCAGCAGTTGTTGTAGGGACCTCTCAGACGGACGCTGATGGCGAGGAGCAGGATGCTGTTAGTAGTCCGATTAGAGGTGCTGTTGGTAGCCCGGTTCTAGCTGATGTTGGTTGTCCAGTTGTAGTTGCTGCTGTTGGCAGTCCAGACAAAGTGGCTGCTGCTGGTAGCCCAGCCATCCCTGCTGCTGTGATTCCACCCATGCCCACTGCCATTAGCCCACCTAGAGTTGCTGCGGATCCTATGCCGGCTTCTCCCTCACCTCGGCGCAACATACCAGCAGGCTACTGGGATGACTGTCCGAAATTCAATGTGTGGAGCCAAGACAATGAATCCTCCCAAGCCGCTGACCAGACCGATGTTGTGGAAAAGGTCGTTGATGTTGCTGCTCCGATAGGTGGAGACAAGGTTGCTCCATCGTGTATGTTCTCCTTCCCCTTTTTCCCTATTTTGTTACATTTTTGCATTTTTCATCTTTGGTTTTTGTGTGCACTGCCCGCCAAAACAAGCCTTTTCAAAGTTTTTCTTTTCTGATTCACCTTTTGTTGTTGTGTAGCTTCCAAAGCTTGCCTTGGCGCCGCCATACCGGAAAATTTGGAGGAGATTCCGGAAGCTGCAACACCGGATCATGGCGACAATACAGGTTTGCCTCGCTGTTCTTTTCTGCTGGTTTTCTTTTAAAAAAATTATTGTCTTAGTGTTATAGTTTTGCTTCATTAGTTAATTTTATTTGCTACTTTAGGTATTTCTGTTTGCTTCTTTAGTTAATTCTGCTTGCTACTTTATCTCAGTCTGTTTGCTCCTTTAGATACTTATGGTTGCTACCTTAACCACTTGCTTTCTTTTTGTTGGTTTTCCTAGACATTGGGGGCAGCTCATGTGCTGAAGAGAAGAAGGATGACAGCACTGGCTTGCTAACTTTTCAAAGGAGGACTAGGCGCAAAAGGGCTATGAAAGATGATGTCAAGGCTCCGGTGGCGAAAAAGATGAAGAAGCCATCTGTAGATACCGTTGCACTGTACGACAAGTTTGTGCGCCATCCGCGCCATCTCAAGCCTTTAAACAAGGGGAAAGATGACCCGTGAGTCTATTTCTTTCTGGCATTTTTTAGCACAGTTTTTGTAATTACGTGACATTCTTTGTTTTGCTACTAGCTACTCCTTTTTTTTGCTTTTTACTTTTGGTCATTTGTAGCAAAATGGGGCACGACTGATTAGGTTTTATTGTTTTTCTTTTTACAGTCCTCCTTTCATTGCGATTGGGGGCTCTCACTGTGACTACAGGAGTTTCCACAATTCACTAGGACCGAGGAAGTATCTAGACACTCAGGTTATGTGTGTTTGGTCTGAGAGCTTCAACAAGGATGCCAAAAGAGAAGAGGATGGCTGCTCAACCGCTTTGAAAAGATATGTTTTCAATTGCTACTCAACGGTTAGTTCTTTGTCCTTAGACCTTTTTAGATGCATGCCTCAGTTTTGTCCTAAGATGTAATTCAATTTTTGCTCCTTTTCTGTTTTGTCATGAGTAGCAAAAGCTCATAGTTGACCCAAAGAAGTTCAACCCTGCTGCACTTGCGAGAGAGTTCAAAACGCAAAACGCGAAGTTCAACATCATGAAGAAAGACCTTGTGAGCTATGCTTTCCCTGTTTCTACATTTTTGCTTTTCGCTACGTTGTAATTTCATTGGTATTTCTTTTCATGAACCAGTTTTTTTGTGGACAATTGTATAACTTTCTGTTTTTTGGACAGAATTGCTCCCATTCCTAGTTTTTTATGCTCTTTTAGAAGTTTTTGCTTGCTTCAATAGTTTTAAATAATTGCTACATTCAGATATCCAGTGATTGTACATTTTCTAATTTGGTTTTCTTTTTGTTCCGCTTGCATTTCTAGCTTTACTTCCCTGTGGTGAAAAGCAATCACTGGATGGTTTGCACTGTCAATTTGATCCACGACCAGTTCCACGTGTTTGACTCCCTGAGCAACAAGGACAAGAGCTTTCTCGAGGAAGCAGCAAACAACCTGGTTTGTTGTTACAACTGTCTACAAGTATTACATTTTTGTTGTCTTGTTTGCCTATCACACTAATGTCTAATTTTTTTGCTATTTTCCAGTTCATTAACTTTGCTGCACTTTGCAAAGCTTCTGGAGTGTCGAACCACATAGACATCGACCGCTACACACTTTCCACACCCCCACACCCACAACAGAAGACTCTGTAAGATTTGTTTCTCCTTTTTTGATGCAGTTGTACCAGTTTCTGTTTTGGGGACAGAATTGCTCCCATACCTAAGTTTATATGCTCTTTTAGAAGTTTATGGTTGCTACAATAGGTTGAACAAATTGCTACCTTCATGTTACCATTCATTTGCACATTGCTTTTCGAGTTTGCTACTAACTATGATCATTTGTTTTCTTTTCTCTTTTCTGTACAGCTTTGATTGTGGCTTCTTCACAATGCTCTTCATTGAGCACTTTGATGCTAAAACCATGTTGCCTTTCAACAAGGAGGATATTCTGTCATATCGCATGGCTGTCGCAGCAAAGCTCATCGAGGAAAGAGAGAACAAAGACAACATTGTCGACATCATGGAGGCTGCCTTGGAGGCCCCGAGGGGGGTGTAGAGATTTGTAGTTTCTGTAGTCTAGAGTGACAATCCCCACTTGTACATTCGCCTTTGCCTCAATTAGTTTCGTCGTAGCCTTGGATGGATGAAAGAACCTTTCTATTTGTGTTACCGTATTGTTTATCTGCGGTGGTATCTACTGATCCACGGTTTGTGTCAGTTTGTGGAACAAATTTATGTGGCTATCAATGACAAAGAGTTGACGGTGTACCTTTTTAACCATGTGAATTAATGTATTTTTCTCACCTGCTTGGTTTTTATCCACTAGTTCACATCAAATGAAATCTTTTGTAATTTCCTGGCACCCTTTTATGTGTGTTTTTTGTTTTTCCTGGAGTTGACCAAGTTTTTGCTTCAATAGTTGTATAGCTTTGCTTCAATAGGTATTTTCCAATGCTACAATAGTGAAATCTGGTTGCTACAGAACACCTTTCTATTTGTACCATACAGAGATTTTCTGAAACCCCTGGACAGGAACAGGTTTTTGCTCTCGCAGAGTAATCCATTTGCTTCAATAACATATTTTCAATGCTTCAATTGCAATAAAAAGTTGCTACCATCATTTTTTACACAAACAAAAGGTAATAATTTTATTTTTTTGGCTCCAATGCTGACCACATTTTTACATTTGCTCCAACGCAAGAATATAAGATATCCACAGAATAATTATTTGCTCCAATGCAAGGTAACTATGTTCTAAATCGTTCCATACCAATAGCACCAATGCCATGTACAAGTAATATCTCCACCCTAACAACTTAATCGTAGCAACATGTTTACAAAAACATCATGACAAAACAGCTACAGCCTTAGCTCAGCCCCTGCAGCAATTCTTTCATCCTCCACTTGTTTTGCAACACAATCTTTCACCGCATGTCCCTCCTCATGACACCATGCACACTTCATTGCTCTTTTCTTCCTTGGTTGCTTGGGCTTCTTCACCGGTGTCTTGTTTGTCGCTTTGGCATCGTTAGCTTGCTTGCGCCTCTTCAAAGTTTCTTCATCGCGTAGCTCAACCAAAGTCTTCCGCCTCTGTTCTTTCATCGTGGGACGTCCTTTAGGTTTTACCCGTTTAGGATTTTTCAGAGTTTGCTCGCCGGTAGCAAATTGCCCGCAGTCACCAACCATTGTTGTTGGTTCATCTTGTGGTGGTCCATTTTGTTGCTCTTCATCCAATCCTGCATCCTCTTCTTGACCTCCTTCAACAACATTCCTTTTTGCTCTCAAGATTGCAGCAACCTTTTTGCTAGCCTCACCCACCATTCCTGAAACAGCCACATAAGCTTCATCCACAAAACAAGCATCAGAGGCAAGCTGATTCATTTTCCTGCATAACGCGTTGTATTTGAGTGTATTGGTTGGTGGGACACCAAATCTGAGCCCGTTGTCCCCAGGATCAGGTGCTGGTGTTGTTGCTACCGAGGACCATCTGTAGAGCAAGTACCTTTCTGGGATTTTCTGGACATTTAGGTGGACCATGACCCTGATGATGTGTGGACATATCAGTCCACACATTTCAAACCCGTTGCAGCCGCATGAGTATAGTCCCTCCTCAAAGTCAACTTCAACCCGGTATGTTCTCACATCTAGCCCAGGGTTTGGAACTAGATCAAAACAAAAGCCATCTACCTCTGCCCGTAGTGGATAGAACTTTGTTGATGCAGCAACATGCTTCTGGTACCTTTCAAAGATTTCTGCTGTGTAGAATTCCTGTCCTTGCTTCTCAATCGCATAACTGCAAAACAAGTTTTTTGCACCATTAGTTTAATTTTAATGCTACAATAGTATGTTTTGGTTGCTACTTTAACTGTTCTGGAATGCTACAAACACACAGCAGGCAGAGAAATTTTTTTGCACTAGTTGCTACACACTACCTTTACTTTTTTTTTGTTTTCTTTTTGGTGTGCTACAATGGGTGCTGTTTTCATTTATAGAAATGCTACTTTGCTTTGCTTACCTTCCCCAAAGCGATCTTCTCGTTGTCTCCATTGCAAACCCGGCGTTATCCTCCCGGTCAAGCATCAATGTTTGGCAAAGCTCATATTGTTGCACAAAATTGTACACCGAGTCCCCTGGCCGTATCAGCGTTTTGAAGTATGAATTCAGTCCTTCAGACCTTCCAGTAGTGCTCGTGAATGGGAAGAATCTTTTCCTGAAATAAACAGGGGCCCATGTTGTTCTAGTCTTCCACATGTTTTGCAGATGAGTGTTTTCAGACATGCCAAACTCTGCCACCATATGCTCCCAACAGTCCTCAAATTGCTTCACTGTGTCCGTTCCATATATGCACCCATAGAAAGCATCACTGAAAGGATTACCTTCCGCCAAGTTTGGTCCCAACTTCTTCCTCGCAAGATGCAGGACATGGTAGAGACAGCACCTATGTACCGATTGCGGGAAAACCTGACGTATTGCCTCAGCCATTGCTTGATCTTGATCTGTCATTATGTTATCGGGGTGGACACCATCCATTGCAAGCATCCATTGCTCGAACACCCACTTGAAGGTTTCTATCTTCTCATCTGCTAACAGAGCACAGCCTAGCACAATCGTGTGTGAGTGGTTATTTATTCCGACTATGGGAGCAAAAGGCATATTGTATCTATTCGTACAGAAAGTTGTGTCAAAAAAGACACAATCCTTGTACTTATGATACAATGACCTTGTTCGACCATCCACCCAGAATAAGGCCCTCACAGCACCATCCTTGTCAACCTGCGTAGCAAGCAGAATTAAGTAAAGTAGCAAGCAGAAATACCTAAAGTAGCAAACAAAACTAAGTAAAGTAGCAATCAGAAATGAGTAAAGAAGCAAAACCTGCGTAGCATAAAAAAAGTTGTTGTTCTCAGCTTGCCTTTGCTTGAAATAATCCAATGTCAGCTCCATGTCTCTTAATGTTACCTCATTGCGCAGCATTGTGCGGATGTTTGAAACATCCCTCTTAACATATCCCAAGCATCTTGGGTCTCCACCGTGCACACTGCCCAGAGCCCCCATCAGTTGCGCTGTGGTTATGTTTTGGTTATGCAAAGTTTGTATGAACTGATAGTCCTCTTCCGGCACCTTCCTGTGTGAGCGGTAGAACCTGCGCCTCCCCACTTGCTTCACCAAGGCGTGTGTGTGATCTGCTCGGAAAACCGTCACTGTCCAAGCTCCATTGCGCACGCCAACGACCATGTGGGCTTTACAATCATGGCGAATGTCCTTCATTCGCTGCCGTGTGTCCGACATTTCAACTTGCTCCGAGGCTTGCTTGCTTCTAGACTTTTGCGCGCTGTGAACGCTCATGTCATTTTCTTCTTCAATTGGCAATTTGCTACCAGCATTGCTTCCATGCTTCTTCTTCTCGGACGGAGGTCTACCTGTGTGCACGCACTCAAACACCCTGCTCAGAATAGTATCCGGAGGAGCATTTCTCGCTTGGCTGTACTTCGTGTTTCCAATGCGGGTGCCAAATCCCAACTTCATTGCATAGTCATTGTAGACCTTTTGTGCTTCCTCGATATCATCAAAGATCATCCCAACATATGGCTCCACTGGTTGTGATGTTATTTCCTCGCCAGCTTCCTCAACAGCATTTGAAACAGAACCACTATTCGCGCTACGAGGCCCATCAACGAAACCATTCGGAGCACTGTCCCGACAATCATAGTGGTTCTGATCCTCTCCTTCAGGGGTGGCGTTAAGGTCAAATCCTTCCAATATTGAGTCCGCAACAAATCCCTGAATCAAAAAACAACAAAATATGAGTTTTCTTGCCGATGCTACAGAACACACATTTTCTTGTTTGAGTTTTGGAGCAAAACACCATGCCAATAAGTAGCAAGTTTTAGCAAAAATATGTGCATCAATCTAAGCTTGCTACATATAATGCTACAATGAACCAAACACTCAAGTTGATCTAAAACAATGGTAGCATACTTTTCTGTACAAACATCATATAAAACAGAGCATTTTTTCTTGTACAAGCAAACCATCCCAAAAAAACACACCAAGTGGAGCAATTCATAGCAACAGCAATCACACCAAGACTGATACTCATAACAAGTTGTAGTAGCATTTTTTTTCAGGAGCAAATTCAAGTATTAATTGGAGCAAATTTGTGAGCAATTCATAGCAACAACACAGTTTGCTTCCAATGATGAATTTCCAGCAACAATTTTAGAAGGTTTTGCTCCCAATGATCAAACAACTTGCAGGAGGAACTTATTGCAGGAGCATCCATCACAAGATTGGGGAGCAATTTTTTTGCAGGAACAAAAATTTTGAGCAAAAAAAACTCACAGATCGTGGTGGTTCCTCATTGTCCGGATCTTCATTGAAGAAGGATGGAGGATTTCGGACCCCTTCACTCGGGCGCGGAGCAAACCATGCTCCCAGGCCGCCGTCGTACACGCTGGTACTGCGCCTCCTTCGCCGGCTCGCCGGAATCGCTCCCGAGCTCGAAGCTGCCGTCGATGGTGGGGGAACGCTGTGAGGTTGGACAGGAGGTGGGTAGAGCACGTGGTTGCGGACGTGGTGGGCCATCGCGTCTGTTTCGCGGCGCGCCGCCGCGTCGACTGCCGCCGGGCGCCCGCGTCGATCTCCTACCGCGCCGCCCCCGGAGTTCACGGGAACCTGCCCCGATCCGCGTCCTGTCGGGTTTTGCTCCAATTGCGCGCCTTTTTGCTCATCGAAGCAAAAGCGGGGGCTCGTTTCCTTGGGAGGGCATCGTGCGGCCCACGTCCGCCCGATCGGACGGCTGGCGACCCGGGGGATCGGGATGTTTTATCCCCCGGGGACGCTCAGCGCGCTCCTTCTGCTTATGCCGACGCTGCACATCAGATTTATTGCTCCAGCAATAGTCCTGTTACGTGGCGAGCAGGTCCTGTCAATACTGTCCTAGCACTATGAGCACGCACCTTGGCTGCTAAAGAAAAATCGTGGTGATCGCAACCCTAACTGAAACCAACAGCTTCGATGGGCACCTATCATCATGGCCTGGATTGCTATGTGACCCTTGGGAATCAGCTGATGCTAGCGGTTCAGACTGCTGTTAGCTGTCTTTTATTTATGCCAGACATCAGGTTCTCCCCTTTCTGCTTTGCCACCAAACTGGTCGAGTGCGTGCGGTACATCTGCTGCCGCCCCTACTTCTCCACCAATCAAACAACCAAATGGACCATCCATTTCGATGATCTGTTTGGAGGTCGCCTCTATCAAACTCGAGAGGACCAGCTTCTCCATTATGAGTTGATGGTTAGGCATGCGATTGGTTGAACATGACCCACAACTAACAGATGATACGCCTAGGTATCATGGAGTTTCTGCAACAGCATCTCGTACAAAAAAGCTCACGAAACACAGCTCTGCAAAATTGCAATATGAAGTTATGAACAGGCACGATAACATCTGTATTCATGGCAATTATGGAGCAGGGGGCTCCAAACAGTCTATTGATTAATTCAATCATACACCGTAATCCCAATGCCATATGCAATGAAACAGAAATCACTGAGTTGGATTTGTTCAGAAAATGTATTAATTCTGACTTCTGAACCACTAACAAACAGTTTGGGGGCAATTCTAGTACCAACACAGAAGGCCTGTTATGGTTTCTCCATATTAAAAGATATATCAAAGTGTTGGGTTAACTGCCGAAAATAAGAAAAAAAATCAGTATATGTAATTATGTAAGAGCCCTATATATGGAAGGAAATAATCATGCCTGCTGCAGTGCTGCAATTGATAGAAGAACATCCACACATCAAAGACTTCAAAGCTACTACGGTTATCTTATTCTGGCCAAGAGCTCTACATATTTAGGTCCTCACAAAGAAAATAACTGTCAATTGGCTGCTCCATTCTACAGTACTTGTTCTGCATCTACACAGGCCCAACACACTTGCCTCGACATGATACATATTTCTCATGCATGTATTATGAGCTACAGATCTCTATCACTCAGCACAAGTAGAACAAGTTACTAACATCGGCAAAAGTTATATCATGTGTCCTTGGGAATCTCAGTGATCCTTTGGCTTGTCCTTGGGAATCTCTGCATCCAGTTTCTTCGGAGGCGGAACTGCTTCTTTTGCAGACCTGCAGCATTGTTCAATTTAACGATGAGCTGCAGTAACCGGGATATAAAATGTTAATCCTAACAACAGAAGTACAACATGTGTTGTGCATATCAACCAATGACCATTAGTTTAGTAAACGCACATATCCCCTTGGTAATATTGTTTGGCACTGTTCTGAAAAACTCATCAGTGGAACTCATGATGTGGTGGGAGGAACAAGGAAAATTTGCTACATGCTACTGAAAAGCAAACTATTAGTTCTTTGAAATGATTTAAGGCCAACTAAGAGTAGCGTTTGGATTCGTCGTATATGAACTGCACAACAATATAATAATGCTAGTTCAGATGGACCTTTACAACTTGATGCAAATAGGACCTAGAACCGATTTATGAGTAGCTTAAAATCAAGCAGTAACTATAGTTAACCAAGTGGTGAGACCAGTCAAATACGTAAGCAGTGGTGTAATTACATAAACATATCGCCATATATACGGGACTACACATTACAAAAGGACAAAGATAACAAAAGTATTCAGTATAATCAAAAGTTCTCGGGAACAGGCTTGGCGTTTGTTGACAGAGCCATACTTCCCAGACACCAATTTCCTTTCTGCACAGAAACCTAGAGCAGCCTCGTTCACATAGCGTTCAATTTTGGGAGAAAACTTCTCATGAGAAGTTTGATGTGGAGAGTGGGCAATGGCGCGTCGATACGTATCTTGCAGGATAGTTGGATTCACTGAGTTGGATTTGTTCATAAAATGTATCAATTCCGACTTCTGAGCCACTAACAAACAGTTTGGGGGCAATATCTGGTTTCTAGTACCAACACAGAAGGCCTGTGATGGTTTCTCCATTTTAAAAGATCAAAGTCTTGGGTTAACTGCTGAAAATAAGAAAAGTTCAGTATATGTAAACATGTAAGAGCTTTAGATATGGAAGGAAATAATCATGCCTGCTGCAGTGCTGCAATGGTAGAACATCCACATATCAAAGACTTCAAGGCTACTACGATTATCTTATTCTGGCCCAGAGCTCTACATATTTAGGTCCTCACAAAGAAAATAACCGTCAATTGTCTGCTCCATTCTACAGTGTCCTGCATCTACACAGGCCCAACACACTTATCTCAAAATGAAACATATTTCTCATGCATGTGTTATGAGCTACAGATCTCTATCACTCAGCACTAGTAGAACAAGTTACTAACTTCGACAAAAGTTACATCATGCGCAAGAACATGTCCATTTCAGTGATCCTTTGGCTTGTCCTTGGGAATCTCTGCATCAAGTTTCTTCGGGGGCGGAACTGCTTCTTTTGCAGACCTGCAGAATCGTTCAATTTAAAGATGAGTTGCAGTAAACAGGATATATAACATTATTCCTAAATAACAGAAGTACAACAAGTGTTGTGCATATCAACTAATGACCATTAGTTTAGTAAACACACAGATCCCCTTGGTAATAAGGTTTCGCACTGTTCTGAAAAACTCGTCGGTGGAACTCGTGATGCGGTAGGAGGAACAAGGAAAAATTGCTACATGCTACTGCAAAGCAAACTATTCGTTCTGGGAAATGGTTTAAGACCAACTAAGAGTAGCATTTAGGTTCAATATACATGAACTGCACAACAACATAATAGTGCTGATTCAGATGTACTTTTACAACTTGATGCAATTATATAAGACCTAGAACCGATCTACCAGTAGCTTAAAATCAAGCAGTAACTATAGTTAACCATGTGCTGAGACCAGTTAAATACGTAAGCAGTGGTGTAATTACATAAACATGCAGAGGGAAGTTAGGTATACTGGTAAAGAACGAAGTAAGAACTAATAATATATACAGGACTACACATTACAACAGGTTAAAGATAACAGAAGTGTTCAAATACAATGAAACATACCTTTTTATACACTACTTAACTTATCAGTTTAAAAGTATGAAATCTGGATCTAATTTGAACTAACAAAAGTGTTGAAGAAGGGACAGAATCTTAATTGCAAAAGAATGAGAAGGCAGACATTTTTAGGTCATAATATGGGAACCTTCTCAACACATAGTTTCTTTATAAATGTATCATGAGAGATGAAACTGAGTGTTTTTAGCTCTGGGTACCAACATGTATTCAGTATGATTTGCTAATTTTTGCAAGAGAAATATGACATATGACCGAAGCCCTGGGCCAACACAGAACACTCCAAGCCTAATTTAGCTAAGCCCAACCGGTCCTAAACAACATTGAAAACTGGTCTCAACCAAGCTCAATCTTAATTTTTATAACAATGCAATGAGGATAGCATGTTATTATGCTTATCAGATAGCTGATTGGACAATGGGGCACAATATGTAGGAACACTTAAAGAGAAAAGCATAATCTATACCTCCTCCGTTCCAAAATAGATGACTTCCATTTGTCTAAACATGCATGTATATGTCTACATACATGCATGTTCGGACAAATGGAAGTCATCTATTTTGGAACGGAGGGAGTGGTTCTTTCAACAACAGTATATCTAAATACAGATCGTGTCTTTTGATAAAGCACATATTTGACTATTCCCTTGAGCAGTTAACACAGCAACTTCGAATATATTATGTGCATCAGCAAAATCGCTTGAAAGATCATAGATTGCTACAGCACCAACAATTAGAAAAGTATCAGAACATGCTACTCTTGATGCTCTTGGCTTTACTGTGAGGTTTGCGTTCAGAAAATTAAACCTGAACTTCCCCCAACATGTTTAAAAATATGCCTTTTGTTTGTCACGAACGAAGTAACATCGAAAACTGGTCTCAACCCAGCTCAACCTCGATTTTTATAACAATGCAATGAGGATACCATGTTATTATGCTTATCAGATAGCTGATTGGACAATGGGGCACAATATATAGGAACACTTAAACAGAAAAGCATAATCTATAGTTCTTTCAACAGCAGTATATCCAAATACAGATCGTGGCATTTCATAATGCACATATTTGATTATTTCCCTTGAGCAATTAACACAGCAACTTCGAATGTATTATGCGCATCAGAAAAATCGCTTGAAAGATCATAGATTGCTACAGCACCAAAAATGAGAAAAGTATCAGAATATGCTACTCTTGATGCTCTTGGCTTTACTGTGAGGTTTGGGTTCGGAAAATTAAACCTGAACTTCCCGAAAACATGTTTAAAAATGTGCCTTTTGTTTGTCAAGAAAAAGTAACATCGAAAACTGGTCTCAACCCAGCTCAACCTCGATTTTTATAACAATGCAATGAGGATACCATGTTATTATGCTTATCAGATAGCTGATTGGACAATGGGGCACAATATATAGGAACACTTAAACAGAAAAGCATAATCTATAGTTCTTTCAACAGCAGTATATCCAAGTACAGATCGTGTCATTTCATAAAGCACATATTTGACTATTTCCCTTGAGCAATTAACACAGCAACTTCGAATATATTAGGCGTATTAACAAAATCGCTTGAAAGATCATAGCTTGCTACAGCGGCAACAATTAGAGAAGTATCAGAACATGCTATTCCTGATGCTCTTGGCTTTACTATGAGGTTTGGGTTCAGAAAATTAAACTGAACTTCCCAAAACATGCTTAGAAATATGCCTTTTGTTTGTCCAGAACGAAATAAATTCTTTAGCTGGATTAAGCCAAATCCACCCCATCCGTACTGGTCCCTAGCTCCTCACAAAGTCCCTAGCCACTCACGATTCATATCCACCAGTCAATAATAAGCTTTCCCACGGTTACCTCAAGAATATCAACCAAACATATTTAAGCCCACTACTCAAAGCAGTTGCTGTGGAGAAGAAGTTAAGATCGTTTACTCGAACACTACACCAAGACTAGAAAATGGACAACATGATCACACTCCAATTCCCAATTTTTATCTCCTATTCTAAACCGACTCCTAAGTTTAAACCTAGACAGCGAACCCTGATAAGACAAGAGGCGTGCTAAAACTAGCATCCACATCTAACCCCCCTAAGTCCCTAACTAGAACGGTACAGCAGCAGGCAGGCAAGACAGTGAGCGGGAGGTCGGTTTTGCGGCCTTACTTGGATGCGGCGGAGACACTGTCCTCCTCGAGCCAGTGTCGGATTTGGCGGGCGTTGCGGCGGAAGACGGCGCCGGACTTGCGGACGTCGGTGGTGAAGAGGAGCACCGCCGCACCCACCGCCGCCACCGTCACGATGAAGTTGGTGAGCGCCATCTCTTCTCCGTCTCCTCTCCCTCTCTCGCTCTCGTCGGTCGGGGTGTCGTCGCGGCGGCCGGACTGGAAGTCCCCCTTTGCCTTCGTGGATCCTGGGGAGGCCGAATCTCCTCGGAGGTCGAGCAATGTGTGAGGCTCCGAAAGTCCAACTTGAATCGGCCCATTACCTATGCGCCCTTTATTTTTATTTTTAACTGTTTTTTTTTTTACAAAATAGGCTTGCCTCGCTATATCTATCTATACTTCTTATAAAGCAAAACCCCACTAATATGCATTAATGATTTTTCTATCTCAACATGCAAGCTATCCACATCATCTATCCTTCTAGCCAATCTATTGTCCATGTCATCTCCACTAATATTTATGAATTACTACATGCAAACTACACATCATCTATTTTTTAAATCATTCAGTTATTCATATTAATAATTTTAAAAATATATACTATGATCAATTGTATCACATCTCTTATAAACTTTACAATGTACTGTAGTTCGTAAAACGATCCCCGCAGCAATGCGCGGGGTATTCTTCTAGTTAACTAGAAAGACACCCCGCGCGTTGCAGCGGGGATTGCTTTAGAAACTGCAACATATTGTAAATAAACTGTATAAGAGATATGATAGTATGATACATTATGTTTTCTAAGTGAATGTGCAAAATTCAATTGATCATTGAATATATATTTTCAATTATATAATATGAATAATTGGATGGTTTAAGATATGGATGATGTGTACATAGTTTGCATGTAGTGATTAAGGGCACGTACAATGATGCTATCTTAGGGACGCCACGTCGAATAATTGCTGAGTTGGAGGAGAGAGAATCCAGAAAAAGAGGTTTGCCTTCTCTTAATTAAGAGATGACCTCTTAGCAACAATTGTCTCACCACTTTTTTAGCAACTAAGAGATAATCTATTGTACACCATGTTTTTTTAGTCTTATCTAAAAATTTAAGATAAGACGCCTTATCAACCATTGTACATGCCCTAATAAATATTAGTGTAGATGATGTGGACAATTGATTAGCTAGGAGAATAGATGATGTGGATAGCTTGCATGTTGAGATAGAAAAATTATTAATGCATATTAGTGGGGTTTTGCTTTATAAGAAGTATAGATATAGCAACCACACCATACAACCTTAGGACCAACCCTGGGGCAAACAGCACAATAAGCTCAAGAAGAAAAAAAGAGAACGAGAAAAGGAAATAATGCGAATAGCGCCGGTTCGACAACTACGACGATGACCTGCCATCGTTAAGCCCACGGGTAAAATCCACCACACGCCCATGCCTCCGAAATGCCGCGTACCAAGCAACATCTTCAAGAAGAACTACAACGACGACATCGCTGCTGCCCGGACTTCTCCTAAGATTTCTCCTGGTACACGGAAGGGAGTGGGGTAGGGGTACACCCGACGCCTTCAAGAAGGAAGGCGACGCCAACAGGCGTCACTACGCCAGTGCTGGCAAGAGCCGATAGAGATTTCTCCCGACCCCTAACAACGCACTCCCCAGACACATTGTCGGCTCCACCATGCTCACTTCCCACCTGCGCCATTGCGGTCTTAAGGCCATCATGGTCGTCTCACCATGGTAGATGTTGCGAGGCCAATCGGGCCGAGAAGGAACAACCACGGAAAAGGGACGGCGGTACCGCAGCCACGTGGGAGGGAACAACCTCCACCGCCCGTAGCAGTAGCAGACCGGGTCAGCAGTAGGAGCATACCAGGCCAACAGGGCCCGACCGGGCCCGTGAAGCTCTCGCCAACACGATGCAGCAGAAACGGCGCCATGCCCGCCATCCCCACCGCGAGTTGCTTCTGAGCCCCACCGGAGTCGTCACGTTAAAGCACGCACCAGCCCTCCTTGACCCAGATGAGGCCCAAAGGGCCCAAATCTGGGCCTGTTAGGGCACCACCGGCGGCAGCCCCCCAACCAGAGGTCCCCACCGCCAAAAAGCAGTGGCGTCGCCTCCGTTGCCACCCAGTCGTGCGCTGGAACGCCGCCCGCCTGAAGACACCGCCACAAGGAAAGACCTCCCCAGCCGATCACCAGCGACGGGGAAGGAAGGGCCCGCCGTCGTCGGCCATGCCACAGCGTCGCGTGGGCAACGCTCGGCGACGCTCGCCGACGTCAGCGGCGAGAGGAGGTTGAGGAGTGGGGCGGCCTGCGGCGGAGGTTGGGGTGGAGCCGGCCTGGTCACCTCGCTAGGGGAGACGGCGCGGGGTCCTGGGAGAAAAGAGCATTTGAAATCAACGTACCAGACAGAACTTTTGAAGAGGAACACTTTTTTAGGATGTACGCCCGCATTTGTATTCATAATAATTGTGGGGATACAAATTTAATATGCATACAAATAACATAAAACTAGTAGGATACAAGTGAGTGTACTACTGCATACCGACCTCGCCGCAACAATCAAGCATGCAAAGCCGGAGAAGAAAAGCAACCATGGTTGGTCCATATCTTATGCTGAAGAAACACCTAGCAATGAGGCATTAACAAGCCACGATAGCCAGCAGTCTCGTAAGATTGGATCTAACCCGATAAAAAATATCGGTCGGAGGAGTCCTCTTGGCCTCTCCAACACTGGATCCAGAGCCAATGCCACCCTGCCCTTCATCACGCAGCCGAATGCTCCACCGTATTCCGGTAATACACAACAGTCAACACCATTGCACTCCAAGAGAAACCTATCACCACCTCCCGCCAAGACGCAACGTCAGATTCAAATCGCTTCAACGGCTTGGACTTCACAAGCCTCTCACCGGAGCTAGCAACATCTTCGACAAAGCATGCGTATGGGCTATAAGACCATTATGGCTACTAGAAGCATTAGCATCTGCTCCACCATGACACCGATAGAGGAATTAGAAAACTAGAACTAAAGATACACACGAACGAGCGACAGAACTCCCCTCCCCCCACCTCAAGGCCAAGACGGTGTCGAAGGGGAAGGGAGCGGCTGTAACTCTGGCGATCTACAAGAAGTGGAACCGCCTCCGAAGGCATGGAGCGGCTGAGAGCAACACTATTTTTTTTTATTTATACACACTTGTGAGTTTATGCTTGCATATTATCACCTTGTGTTTCATATTTTTACTTGTAGGGATCTTTACGTAATAGAATTTTGCTTTATATATTTCAATGTCGAGCTTTCTCAAATTCTCTAACTCTTCATGAGCAATCAAGTTGGATGCACACCCACTAGTTCCATTGTGGAGCTCTTTTATACATTCATAACTCTAGTGCATCTATTGCATGATAATTCCTACTACTTGAATCAGTTTCGACTCTTTCAGTTGGTGTGGTCTTCTTCATTTGACCTTCCAAAAGTCCATCATTATTCTGTAGTTTTTACCATCTAAGTGCTAAGACCAAGGCTCACACTCATTTGTTGAGTGTATGTTAGGGTAGGGCATAACTAGAACACCCGATTTCCTCCTGATTTTGTAATCATAAGAATTGTTTGACACTGGGTAGAAGAATTAATATTACTGATTTTTTATGCATCTTGACAATAGTTTTCTAAACCTTAAGTAAGGAAACATATCTTCAATACATTGAAATGCAATGCGTTGTTTATTAATATTATTTCTCTAGTTTTTGTTTTATGTGAACTATAGATAATTCCCTTGAATCATATTCGGTTCATATGGATTACATTACTTGATTAAAACCGTATTGGGTAGCATTTACAATAAAAATTATATTGTTATTATCTACCTAGTCGAGGACCAATATGGATTAATCTTGGGAAGCTGATACGACTCAAAGTATCTATAAATTCTAATTGATCCATGCTATTTGTTGGACATATGTCCTAGAGATAATAATATTCACTTATTATTCATATCCAGATCTCATTATTAAGTTTATATATTTGTGCTATAACTGCGGTAGGTACTTAAATAGTGAGTATGCAAACGAAAACCTACAAGAAGGTGTAGATATATGAGCAAATAATTGTTTCTAATCTTGTCTCTAATATTAGTCTGTTTGGTGTGATATGATCACGTTTTCCTGATCATGGGCTTCGATAAATCAAGCAACTATAAGAATATATTGTTCAGATAAAAAGAGTATATGATCTTTCTAAAGAGACAAACTAATGTTCTATTGTTTTAGCAAAGTGAGTATGGCGTTATCATTAGCTAAGGTCCCATTATATGAGAATATCTAGTGACCACACATCCACAGTTGTACTTTGGATATCATGAACCATCTATTGTAACAATAGATTATAATGATGATATTTGGGTATGATCTAGAATGTGTAATGGAACCGATGGTACGTCTCCAACATATCTATAATTTATGATGTTCCATGTTGTTATTATGCCATTTGCTACATGTTTTTATACACTTTATATCATTTTTATGGATTTTCTCGGACTAACCCATTGACCAGATGCCACAGCGCCAGTTCATGTTTTTCTACAGTTTTTGGTTTTAGAAAAGTTGTTCTGGAAATATTCTCGGAATTGGAAGAAACAAAATCCCAGGGTCCTATTTTTCCGTCACGTACCCGGAGTCCGGAGGAGAACCGGAGGGGTGTGCTCCGAGGCGGCCACACCATAGGGTGGCACACCCCCTGGCCGTGCAGCCACATGATGTGGGGCCCTCGGGCAGCCACAGACATCGCCATTTTCGCCTATATAAACTCTTCCTCGGGAAAACCATAAACACATGAGCCTCCATCCACGAAAAGTTCGCAGCCACCATTGTCGTCAACCCTAGTTCGGGAGGGTTATGAAGCTCTCACCAGCACCCTGTCGGGAGGGGAAATCATCACCGGAGGGCTCTATATCACCATGTCTGCCTCCGGAGTGATGCGTGAGTAGTTCATCCTTGTACTACGGGTCCATAACAATAGCTAGATGGTTGTCTTCTCCTGTTTATGCTACCATGTTTAGATCTTGTAAGCTACCTAACATAATCAAGATCATCTATATGTCATGCTACATGTTTGCTTGCTGCCATTTTTATTTCAGATTGCTATTATCACTTATTATCATCGATATTACTTGCATTTTACTATCTCTTCGCCGAACTAGTGCACCTATATACCTGACAAGTATATTGGGTGACTTCTTGTATCTTGATTGCAGGGTTGCTTGAGAGGGATATCTTTGACCTCTACCTCCCTGAGTTCGATAAACCTTGGGTGATCCAATTAAGGGAAACTTGCTGCTGTTCTACAAACCTCTGCACTTGGAGGCCCAACACTGTCTAAAAGAATAGAAGCGTGCGTAGACATCACCTGCCGTTGCTTGTTGCTGCCGAGGGAGATAACCCCGAAGCCCTTGTGGGTCCATGACTAGGAGCGCATAACAGTATGTATACCTATGGGTCCGAGGTCTGACAAGTCATGGTATCAGATTAGGATTGCCTGTAGGAAAACCTTACTTCTTAGTCGATGTTGAATCTAGTGTTTGTGAAAACTATTTTGAAACTACAAATGGATTGTGAAAATTATCTGTATGATTATTTTTTCTCCTTATATGGTATCGCTCTAACTCTAGGTCACCTTACCTGTTTTGATTTGAAAAGGTTTTGCTATGTATTCTAGTCATTCAAAACCTAGGTGCCTTCTTTGACAATGACATCTTTTTCCCAAGTTGACCTAGTGTTAAAGTTTCTAGAGTCGTGTGTGTTCTATATTCCATTATCTCTTGATTCAACTGGGTGATTTCATTTCCATCATAATCTCTCATATTTGTGTGGATTCCACATTCCATGTCCTAGAGTATCAAATCTAGAACATCGAGATTTGCTTCCATCTCGAATGTATCCTTTATCTTTCGCTCCAATTCCTCCGGGGTTATGTTTTTCTTTTGAAAGATACTTTATGATTGCTACTCGTAGTGTCCTAAGGCACTCAAATAGTAGTTGCTCCTTTGTCTAGGTTTTTAACCCTCAGACTTGAATGGAAGGTCCCGTAATGTGTTGAATTGTGGTGGGTTGAATCATGTGGTTCTAACAATGTGATGCTCACGCTATCAGTACATGGTGCTGACCTCCAACCCAAGATATGTTCTGTTGATCCCGAGGAACATGTTCTACCTCAGGATGGCTAGGCAATTCCAACTCTCCTAGCCATAGGTTCTCTTTTGGAACCAAAAGGGATCACAACAAGAGTGATCATCATGGTCTCCACATCTTTGTTCCCGATTCAGCTATATCAATATTTTAGTAGGGTTTTTACAAAAGGTATCACCCCCGTGCACTCCTCGTGATCTATGGACTCTTCGGAGCATGCTAGTAATTTTAATTTGCTTATGGATCTTCATCCATTGTTTTGAAACCAAGTTGCATACGTGTGTTGGAGTTCTCCAATGCATGTTCCTCTTGTGTTCCATAAAAACATTCCACCTTGGAGTGTCAGGATAAACAAACTCCAGTACCTCGTTCATCTCTAGCACCAGGTCAACGTTTTGTATTTCTCACGATCAAGAGGCTTCATTAGCTTTTGTTCTGTTCCACCTTCAAGTATCACACTCTTATATATCAAGAGGCCGTACTGAGATTCATGGCTTTACTGATAAATTTATGCTCTTACACATCTTTACTCACCTTCCTCCAAGCTTGAATGCTCCAGTATGTTGGGTGTGCATTGATGTGTGTATCATATATTTCTATAAATTCTTATTGCTTTGAAAAATCAAAGAAACATTTGTATCATTCTTAGCACTTACCTAATCTGTTCATTCCAGTGCACATTCTTGGTCAGAGAGTTAGGTTCATGCCGAAGCTCTCAATATCATATCGGCTGCTTTAAAAAGCAGAACTTCTTTCGAACTCCGAGACATATCAGTGATTGTGATATTCTAGATGTCTTTCTAGAAGTATCACTAGGTTTTCACCTGGATGTGATGTCTAAATAAGGGGTAACTTGAACTACTCCCTTCTCGAAGAAACTATGCTGGATACCCTGGACTAGTTGGTTGTGCTTAAGCAATAACTTGGAGAGTTGAAAGACAAGAGCTTTGCCTAACTTGTTCCCCCACTAAGGGATGTCTAGTTCTTCTCGTGTTGAAGTAGAATAGTATCTCCTTCGTGGACATGATATCTTATCAACCTTTAATTTGAGTTGGGCTATCGTCAGATCAAGTTAAGATTCAAGGACTATCTTGTTGGTGTTTCTACTCATGGTGTTCCACCTAAGTATACCTTCATGTCCTTTAGTCTGACCAATATTGTCGCACCCTGACTTCTAAGGGATACTCATCGTACGAACTGGATAGCAGGTGCTTGGATTATGGGGCATAACTGCTCCCACGTCCCAGCTTCCTGGTAGGCCTGCGCTTATGCGCGACAACACAAGCCCTGCTATTCCACCGTCGACGTAAACTATCCATTAGGAGTCATAGGCACTACTGTCGACGTACTTCATATCAAGCACGCACGGTACGTCAACAGCTTTGAACAAAGGATAACACAACATGCCTCTAAGACACAAAAGATGGAAATAAGTTTGCGAATAGCCTTCACTAAGGCAGAGATAGCAAAACACTCATCCAGAGGACACATGTCCAAACATATCATCCATTACATTAGCGGAAGCAATCAAATGGGTCTGAGTACAGACAAATCCAAGGCTTAAGAAGCCGGAGAAAATAACGAAAAACGAAGCCCATCCACGTAGGTCCTGGATCCTGCCCGGGGTCTAGCCAACTACTCGTCTGCAGTGTCGTCAAACTCCACGAAGTAGCCATCCTGGTGATCATCGTAGCCGTAGTCGTACTCTGCGTAAACCACAGCCCCAACGGGGTCAGTACATCCAAGTACTGGCAAGCAAGACTCACATTTCATCAAGGAGTTACCCGTCAACACAAGCCGGGATGCTTGGGATCAACGGAAGAAGATAGGTATTACAAAAGCTGCAGCGGGCTGCTCTAACCAACTACAGAAGACACTAATAGTTCCGGCTAATAGAAAAGATAAGATCGAGGAATTGTAACCAACTGAAAGATAACTTCAACCAAACCCATCCTGGATCTCGCCCCTTATCCGAAGAAGCAATCCGAGGATAACTCACACCGTTGTAATCAGGTGAATCAAGTTATTGTGTGAATAATCTATTACTAGTCAAGTTATTATTCTTTGGGTGAAACATGGTTGTTATTATGTTGAAGTTGTCCTGAGTACTTGTTAGCCAGTACTTTCACCAAGTAATCCATAACCGCGGAAAACACGGCTTCTCGAGAAGATTTATCCCTGCAGGGGTGCACCATAGTAACCGTACACGTAAGAATATCCCGCCAGATGGGAATCAAACCCACCAAGCGAGACACTCAACACAACCAACTGTTCTTCGCATCAAGCCCAAAGCACCGCGTGCTGTGCGTGCGCGGCTAATCGAGCCCCCCGAAGAAAAGGAGGACCCTCATAGCACTGGAAGACCACGCCGCCCTAAATGCCGACTACAAAAGTTCCACCCTGGCCTCGGGTTCGTACCTGCATATGATGCAGCAAATGGAAAGCCCGAACTAGTACGGCGATTTGGACGAGATGCGAATCGAGTCAAGTTGAGGGGGGCGCCCATACTCGCTTCCCACATGCGGGTAGTGCGCTCATCATGGATCAGTAGACAAGACCCTTTTCCTATTAGGGTCGACACTAGCAGGCCTCAAAACCACAAAGGGCCTCCTGCCGGTGCCTTATCATCAAATTATTATTAACAGCAGCATTAACAGGATTGATTGATTAACATTCGAGCCCTCGGTACGATAACAAATAATAATAGTACGATAATAAAAGAAGTAACCGACAACAGGCTCGAGCAAAAGCAACCCTAAGCATGCTAGATAAGAACAGGCACAAGCAATGGCTGTAGGTAGGGAGGTGAGGCAATATCATTGGTTCAGGGAATCATGTGATGGGTTCGGAGAATAGCAACGATACATAGGGCTAGCAATAGTAGACAAAAGGATAGTATCGACAACAAGTGTGGAAAAGAACTCGATGATTCATGTGAGTGATAACTTGCCTGGAAGCTCAGCAGCCGGGTACTGGGCTAGGTCCTGGGTAGTGGTGTCGTAAGGCTCGTCGGTACCAACGTCGTCGTCTAAGCGAGAAGAAGCAAAAACAACAACGAAGGAAGACGGCAATCAATACATGGCATATGTGCACAAACATTGGGATGATGCATGTCAGGTTTAATAGATGCACCAAAATAAACTAGTGGATATGATACACAAGTTTAAATGGATTCCATATGCAAAGATTGCATATGGCAAACCCATGCCTTAGAGTTGAATTAATTGTTCTAACACTAAGCATCAGGTGTTGGTGAGTTAGCATGATGCATGCATGATGAATAACAAGAAGATAACAATTTAAATGCAATTGGAATGATAGTTAACCATTTTTAGAAAACATTAATCAAGTTTGGAAATTATTGTTACTTAATGGTGTTAAACAAGTAGTGATTGTTTTCATCAAGTTAAAGGGTGCAAAACAAATAACAAAGTTGATATTTGAAAAGGTTATCAAATTTTAGTTGGATTACATGTTTCACATTTTGAAATTGGACTTTGGATTATTTAATTATGAATTAAACAATATTAAACAATTTTTAATTGCATTAATCAAGATTTAAATTGTTTAGGCAATTTAAATTATTCAAACCAGAAAACAAAATTTATATTTGGAAAGTACATGAAAAGTTGATTGGAAAACATATTTAGTTTGTGGAATTTGGAATTTTTATGAACAAGTTATGAATTTTGCAAGTTTAAGTGAATTTGACAAGTTTTCAAATTTTGCACCAATTTAAAATATTCAAAACAGTAAACAAATTTTATATTTGGATAGAGCATTTAATTTTGGACAGAAAACATATTTAAAAAGTGAAAATTGGAGTTAAAATGAATTTGTTATGCATTTTAGAATTATAGGGTGCAATCTGCCATTTTAATGCATCTAGGGACTTAGGAAAAATTTTCCAGGGGCTAGAAATAAGGGCCAGGGGCCTATGTGTGATTTGCTAAACGTTCCAGTACCAAAACCTTGCAAAAATAAAACTTTGTTTTATTTGGGAGAGAGGGGACTCGATCCCTCCACCTCCTGGTTGCAAGCAAGGAACAGAACCATTCGGCTAGATGCGCTGGCTTGGTGGGAATGCATCTCGGATGGGGATAAGCTGTTGGTGGCGGCTGTACCGAATTAAAACAAGAAAAGGTGCAGGAAAAGGGGTGGGGATGGGATTCGAACCTGGGATCTGCGGGTTGTGCTGCGCGCGCTCCAACCAGTAGGGTAGGCTGCGCTGGTTGATGGAATAGGGTGCGGGTGTGGTTTTGAAGCTCGCAAACTGTCTGTTACTGAACCTGCAAGCGCACGAGACAGAAGCTCGTTACTGTCTCGATACAGAGCACGTACAGCGATCTTGCAAGGAAGAAAACGGTGACCAATCCGCAGGGAAAGGGGAGGGGAAGTGCGGGAATGGAGAGGTGGGCTCACCCTCTTCGCAGGGGCGCCCTCGGCGCGGCCGGAGGGGGACGGGTGCGGCGGCGATGTGCTCCGGCGAGCGGTGGCCGTGGCACCAGTACAGAGGAGGATCTCCTCGAGGTGGCGGCGGCTGGGGGAGATAGGAGGGAAGAGGAGCGTCTAGGGTTAGGGTTTAGATGCGGGAGGGAGAGGAGGATATAAAGGAGGTGGGGTTTCCATCGGGTGGTTGAGGAGGAGGGGCAGGTCGCTGTCCTCCATGGGACGTCATCCTCCGTACGGAGGTAGGAGGAGACCGAGCGGGCTGCCCCTTGTGGGCTGGGCCTTCTCCCCCTCCTGAACGTTTTTTTTCCTTTTTTTTTTATTATTTCGGTTTGTGTTTTTTTTTTCCCTGCTGAAATTGAATTGGTAAGAAAAGAATAGGTTTGGTTGATGGAAAAATTTGGAAAAAAAATTGGAGAAGCTCCTTAGGTCAAAAACTAACATGTGGCAACTTATTTTCAAAAATTTAAATGTTTGATGGCTTTTGAAATTTGAACCAAATTTAGGTGATATTTTTAATATTAAAGATCATTAACAAAACCCAAAATTTTAAATAGGGTACCCCTAAGGTAATTAGGCAATGTTGAAATAGTTTGATTTGGTAACAACATGAATTCAAAAATGGTTATGTTTTTGGGTTTGCAAATCTTTATTTGAAAGAAAGTAACAGACAAGTGTGAAAACAGAAGTTGATTGAGTTGGCCTTTTATTAAGAAAACAATGCAAACAGAAATAAATATGGGGATGATGACATGATGCACTGCTTTAAATAAAACAAGAAGTAAACAACTAGGGGTTTTCATACTTGGATGTTACAAAACGCCCCCCTTGAAGGAATCGCGCCCCGAGATTCCCTACTGAGAAATGAAAAGGTCCGGATACTTCTTGCGAAGATCCTCTTCGGTCTCCCACGTTGCCTCTTTATCGGAATGATGTGACCATTGGACTTTCAAGAACTTGGTGCTCTTGTTGCGAGTCTTACGCTCGGTCTCATCGAGAATACGAATAGGGTGCTCCTCATAAGATAGATCATCTTGCAGTTCGATAGAATCATGATCAACTGCACGATCAGGGTCCTTGAAGCACTTCTTGAGTTGTGACACGTGGAACACATCGTGCACCTTGGATAGCTTTTCTGGAAGTTCAAGACGATAAGCATTTTCTGCACGCCTTGAGAGGATGTTGAAGGGACCAATGTATCTTGGTGCAAGCTTTCCTTTCACACCGAAACGATGAGTACCTCTGAGGGGAGTTACACGGAGATATGCCTTGTCACCAGGTGCATAGATCATATCCCTGTGCTTGCTATCATAATAGCTCTTCTGACGAGACTGAGCAATCTTGAGATTGTCACGAATGATACGAACTTTCTCCTCGGCTTCCTTAACAATGTCAGGTCCTAGGAGTGAACGTTCACCAGCTCCAGACCAATTGATTGGACTCCTGCATCTGCGGCCATACAATGCCTCAAATGGTGCCATGCCTAGGCTTGCCTGGTAGCTGTTGTTGTAGGAGAATTCAGCATATGGAAGGCAATCCTCCCATTTCATGCCAAAGGAGAGACCACATGCTCTGAGCATATCCTCGAGAATCTGATTGACTCTTTCGACTTGCCCTTGAGACTGAGGGTGATAAGCTGTGCTGAACAGAAGTTTAGTGCCCAATGCATCTTGGAAACTCTTCCAGAAATGAGAAGTGAAGATACTTCCACGGTCTGAGCTTATTTCCAATGGAACACCATGAAGGGGAACAATCTTTGCTGTATAGAGCTCTGCTAACTGGCTAGCTGAGATAGTTTCCTTGACAGCGAAGAAGTGAGCAACCTTAGTGAGACGATCAATAACAACGAAGATTGCATCGTTGCCCTTTTTGGACTTTGGAAACCCAGTAACGAAGTCCATTTCAATCATGTCCCACTTCCACTCAGGAATTTTCAGAGGTTGGAGTAGACCTGCTGTTTTCTGATGGACTGCCTTAACACGTTGACAAACGTCGCATTCAGAAACGTATTGAGCAATTTCACGTTTCATGCCAGGCCACCAATACAGAGTCTTGAGATCCTGGTACATCTTTGTACTTCCAGGGTGAATGGATAGGGGAGTTTCATGAGCCTCCCTGAGAATGATATCCTTGAGACTTTGAACCTGAGGAACTGCAATGCGTCCTTCAAAGAACACAGTTCCTTTATCATCAAGTGAGAAAGACTTGAATTTCTCCTTGCCTTCCTTGATGTGCTCAACCATCTTCTTGATTTCAATATCACGAAGTTGTTGAGAACGAATCTTGTCCTCGAGAGTTGGACTGGCTGTCAAGCTAGCAAGGTATCCTTCAGGAACAAGACCAAGGTTCAGCTTCTGAAATTCTTCATGAAGTGGAGGTTGGCTTTCCATGATCATGAGATTATTGCAATAGGACTTGCGACTGAGAGCATCAGCCATAACATTAGCCTTGCCTGGAGTGTAAGAAATGGTGAGATCAAAGTCTTTAATCTTCTCAATCCATCTCCTTTGCCTGAGGTTCAGATCTGGCTGAGTGAAGATGTATTTCAGACTCTTGTGATCGGAAAAGATTTCAGTTTTGTTACCCAACAAGTATTGTCTCCATTTCTTGAGGGCAAACACAACTGCTGCAAGTTCAAGATCATGAGTGGGATAGTTTTGCTCATGTGGGTTCAACTGACGTGAAGCGTAGGCCACAACTTGGCGTTCTTGCATAAGAACTGCTCCCAGACCTTGGAGAGATGCATCACAGAATATCTGGAAAGGTTTGGTGGTATCTGGGCCAACCAGAACTGGGGTAGAAGTGAGTTTAGTCTTCAGGAGGTTGAAACTCTCATCACACTGTGGAGTCCAAATGAACTTTTTGTCCTTCTTTGTGAGATCAGTGAGAGGTTTTGCAATCTTGGAAAAGTTTTGGACGAAACGACGGCAATAGCTAGCCAAGCCAAGAAAACTTCTGACTTGCTTCACCGTCTTAGGGGGTTTCCAATCAACAATTGCCTTAACCTTTTCCGGGTCAATGGCTATGCCTTTGGCAGAGATGATATGACCAAGATATGCAACTTCTGGAATCCAGAACTCACATTTGGAGTATTTGGCATATAGACGATGCTCGCGGAGTTTCATGAGAGTGAGACGAAGATGTTCTCCATGCTCTTCCTCGGATTTTGAGTAGACTAGGATATCATCAAGATATACCACAACGAACTTGTCGAGGTATTCATGGAAGACAGAATTCATCAGTCGAGAGAAGGTCGCCGGTGCATTGGTGAGACCAAAGGACATTACGGTGTATTCATATAGACCGTACCGAGTGGTGAAAGCTGTCTTAGGAATATCTTCCTTTCTGATCTTTATTTGATGGTAACCCATCCTCAAGTCCAACTTTGAGAATATTGAGGCTCCAGCAAGTTGATCAAAAAGATCATCGATACGAGGAAGTGTATACTTGTTCTTGATAGTTTTCTCGTTGAGAGGACGATAGTCAACCACGAGTCTCTTAGTTTGGTCCTTCTTGGCTACGAACAGAGTTGGGCAACCCCAAGCGGAGGAACTAGGCTGAATGTAACCTTTCTCCATATACATATCGATTTGCTCCTTCAACAACTTCAGTTCAGGAGGAGCTATCTTGTATGGATGCTTAGAGATTGGAGCAGTACCTGGTTCAAGCTCGATCACGAACTCAACTGCTCTATCCGGAGGCATCCCTGGCAACTCTTCTGGAAAGACGTCAGGGAATTCACAAACCACCGGAACATTCTCAATTGCAGGAAGAGGTTTTGCATCTAGGTTGAACAGCTGAACAGAACTTGATTCACTTGGGGAATAGACTATCTGGCCGAAAGGGTGGAACAGAGTTATTGACTTCTTAGCACAGTCAATCGTAGCTTTATTGGCCTTCAACCAATCCATGCCAAGGATGACATCAATGTCAGAATTTCCAAGCAGGATGAGGGAAGCAAGGAATATGTGACCTCCAATTAAGATCTGATTCTCATGACTGATCTTGGAAGTTTGCATAGTTGCTCCAGGGGAGTTTACTACTAGCGGGGAACCCAAACCAACAAAGGGGAGTTTACTAGTTGTTGCAAAGATCTTTGACACAAAGGAATGCGATGCTCCGGTATCAAACAACACTTTAGCTGGGTTAGAGTTTACGGGTAATGTACCGAGAACAACGTCGGCAGATTCCTCAGCAGTGTCAACCTTGACGTGGTTCACCCTTGTGGTCCTCCCAACAGGCCTGTTGTTGGTGTTGAAGGCCTTATGCGGAGGAGCGCGGACCATCGCCTGGTTGGTGTTGGGGCGAGGTGGTGGAGAAGGCAGCATCCTCTGAGTGCACTTATCAGCGTAGTGCCCAGTCTCCTTGCACTTGAAGCAAGTGACGACACGCGGAGGATCTGGCCTTGGCTGCGCCATTGCAAACCTCTGCCCATGCATCTGAGCTGGGTTGGGTGGGCGGGGACCAAAGCCTGGAGAAGCTTGGGCATTTGGAGCCCTAGTGACAGCACTGTTTGGCACCCAGATGCGGCGCTTCTGCGGAGGGGTGGTCATGTTGGAGGAGGAACCACCCTCACGCGAGTGCTTGCGCGACTCTTCGAACGCCTTGCGCCCATTCTCCTCATTGAGCGCGGTGTTCACGAGCTCGACGAAGTCCTTGCACTTGATGTTTGTGAGAGCGTACTTCAGTTCCGGGTTAAAACCTCGGCGGAACCTTGCCATCTTCTTGGTCTCAGTAGACACCTCGTCTCCAGCATACCGAGCGAGGCGATTGAACTCGTTCTGGTAGCCGATGACGTCGAGCTTGCCCTGCTTCAGCGAGCAAAACTCTTCACGCATCCTCTCCATGAGACCATCGGGGATGTGGTACTTCAGGAAGGCATCCTTGAAGCAACCCCAAGTGATAGGATAGCCAGCTCTCATGGCCTGGTAGTTCTCCCACCACGAGGCTGCCTGACCCTTCAGTAGGTAAGCAGCATAGTTGACCTTGTCCTCTTCCGCAACATGAGCAATCTCCAGGGCTCTTGCTACGTCACGGATCCAGTCATCAGCATCCAGAGGCTCGCGTGTTGCCACGAAAGCCTTAGGGCCCACACTGAGGAAGTCCTTGATGGTGACCCTTGGAGCAGTCTGGTGGTGGTGGTTCTGGTGGTTCTGAACCTGGACCATCTGAGCCATGACCTGAGTCATCTGAGTCAAGAGCTCAGCGATCGGCGGTGGCTCAGGCGTGTTCCTTGTTGGAGGCATCCTGAACAGAAATGCATTTTAGCACAACAATAGGAAGGGATAAACTCAGCAACCGAAAGAGAGATTATTCCGACGCATGAATAGATAACCAACAGGTACATCATGAGTTCAAATACATCAGAATATCCAACAGACCAATACATGGTTCGAAAACGAAAGGATAAACTAGACACAGCTAGTAACGGATACATCGGTACTCCCATGCTCATCACGCAGGACGGCGGCGAGTACGGCGAGTGGTACGACGAAGAGGACGGCGAGGAGGAGTGTGCACACGGAAGTAGGTATCACGACGATCCCTGTAGATAGGAACTGCTCTGAGAGCAACTCTCGGGGTGGTGAAGTAGAAAGCGTCTTCTCCCTGTGCTCCATAGCGGGGAATCCCTGTGTAACCAGCTCCGAGGTCGAGAAGTGGGCCTCTGATCGGCTCGTAACCTCCAGCATCTGGCAGAGGAAAACCCAGTGTCTGCTGGAAACGCGCAAAGCGCTCGTCTCCAACGAAGTCTGTGGTGTACGTCGCCAGACGCGTCAACGCGAGGTAGAGCTGCTCCCTGACTGAGGCCAACTCCTGAGCAAGTGTGGAAGCAACGGCGTCACTGTGCCTCACGAACTGGGCAGTGGTGTGCAGCCTGGAGCTATCATCCTCGTAGGTATCCAGGTTGCGGTGGAGAGTGAAGTGAACTCCCGCTGCCGTGATGTAACCACGGGGAATGTGACGATAGATGGAATCATCAAACCCCCAGTAGTCAGCACGGAGGACGGTGAGACTCACGTAAGCGGCCTGCTGCACAGCCATATCCACTGTGGAACCAACGGACTCGTAGCGGTGGACTATGCTCCTGCCATCATCCGACAGAATGTAGACGATGGCTCGGTAGAAAGTCTGCTCGAACTCACGCTGGTGCTCGTAGACCTGGTACTCTGGTGCCCAACGGAACCCCAGATAGGTAACCATGTCCCTCAGCATCTCCGGATAACCGGCGGTGCTCTCGCAACGGGTCATGCGAACCACCTGCGGGTAGTAGCTGAGACCCATCTGCAGATGATTTGGAAGGTTTTGATTAGGCGCCGGTAAGAGAAAAGGAAGTGGAAAACAACAACAAGATTCAATGGACGATAGGTTCTTTAAAAGAACAGGATATCGAAGCAACAACGGGAAAACGAGACCAAAAGTCCTGAGGTACTAAGGAGAACCCAAAACACGTGAAATCCTAACTTGAAAGTTTAGGTGAGAACAGAAAACAACGTTGCACTTCCTTACCAGAAAAGGGTGGGTGGGTGGGGAAAGAAGAAAAATGGCAGAATTCCTACTCTCACGTTTCATTTTTCCTATATAGCTACAAAATAGTTTCTAGACTCAACTGCGACCAGTAAAAAGGGATCCTACAGGCAGACAGGCTCTGATACCATTTGTCGCACCCTGGCTTCTAAGGGATACTCATCGTACGAACTGGATAGCAGGTGCTTGGATTATGGGGCATAACTGCTCCCACGTCCCAGCTTCCTGGTAGGCCTGCGCTTATGCGCGACAACACAAGCCCTGCTATTCCACCGTCGACGTAAACTATCCATTAGGAGTCATAGGCACTACTGTCGACGTACTTCATATCAAGCACGCACGGTACGTCAACAGCTTTGAACAAAGGATAACACAACATGCCTCTAAGACACAAAAGATGGAAATAAGTTTGCGAATAGGCTTCACTAAGGCAGAGATAGCAAAACACTCATCCAGAGGACACATGTCCAAACATATCATCCATTACATTAGCGGAAGCAATCAAATGGGTCTGAGTACAGACAAATCCAAGGCTTAAGAAGCCGGAGAAAATAACGAAAAACGAAGCCCATCCACGTAGGTCCTGGATCCTGCCCGGGGTCCAGCCAACTACTCGTCTGCAGTGTCGTCAAACTCCACGAAGTAGCCATCCTGGTGATCATCGTAGCCGTAGTCGTACTCTGCGTAAACCACAGCCCCAACGGGGTCAGTACATCCAAGTACTGGCAAGCAAGACTCACATTTCATCAAGGAGTTACCCGTCAACACAAGCCGGGATGCTTGGGATCAACGGAAGAAGATAGGTATTACAAAAGCTGCAGCGGGCTGCTCTAACCAACTACAGAAGACACTAATAGTTCCGGCTAATAGAAAAGATAAGATCGAGGAATTGTAACCAACTGAAAGATAACTTCAACCAAACCCATCCTGGATCTCGCCCCTTATCCGAAGAAGCAATCCGAGGATAACTCACACCGTTGTAATCAGGTGAATCAAGTTATTGTGTGAATAATCTATTACTAGTCAAGTTATTATTCTTTGGGTGAAACATGGTTGTTATTATGTTGAAGTTGTCCTGAGTACTTGTTAGCCAGTACTTTCACCAAGTAATCCATAACCGCGGAAAACACGGCTTCTCGAGAAGATTTATCCCTGCAGGGGTGCACCATAGTAACCGTACACGTAAGAATATCCCGCCAGATGGGAATCAAACCCACCAAGCGAGACACTCAACACAACCAACTGTTCTTCGCATCAAGCCCAAAGCACCGCGTGCTGTGCGTGCGCGGCTAATCGAGCCCCCCGAAGAAAAGGAGGACCCTCATAGCACTGGAAGACCACGCCGCCCTAAATGCCGACTACAAAAGTTCCACCCTGGCCTCGGGTTCGTACCTGCATATGATGCAGCAAATGGAAAGCCCGAACTAGTACGGCGATTTGGACGAGATGCGAATCGAGTCAAGTTGAGGGGGGCGCCCATACTCGCTTCCCACATGCGGGTAGTGCGCTCATCATGGATCAGTAGACAAGACCCTTTTCCTATTAGGGTCGACACTAGCAGGCCTCAAAACCACAAAGGGCCTCCTGCCGGTGCCTTATCATCAAATTATTATTAACAGCAGCATTAACAGGATTGATTGATTAACATTCGAGCCCTCGGTACGATAACAAATAATAATAGTACGATAATAAAAGAAGTAACCAACAACAGGCTCGAGCAAAAGCAACCCTAAGCATGCTAGATAAGAACAGGCACAAGCAATGGCTGTAGGTAGGGAGGTGAGGCAATATCATTGGTTCAGGGAATCATGTGATGGGTTCGGAGAATAGCAACGATACATAGGGCTAGCAATAGTAGACAAAAGGATAGTATCGACAACAAGTGTGGAAAAGAACTCGATGATTCATGTGAGTGATAACTTGCCTGGAAGCTCAGCAGCCGGGTACTGGGCTAGGTCCTGGGTAGTGGTGTCGTAAGGCTCGTCGGTACCAACGTCGTCGTCTAAGCGAGAAGAAGCAAAAAAAACAACGAAGGAAGACGGCAATCAATACATGGCATATGTGCACAAACATTGGGATGATGCATGTCAGGTTTAATAGATGCACCAAAATAAACTAGTGGATATGATACACAAGTTTAAATGGATTCCATATGCAAAGATTGCATATGGCAAACCCATGCCTTAGAGTTGAATTAATTGTTCTAACACTAAGCATCAGGTGTTGGTGAGTTAGCATGATGCATGCATGATGAATAACAAGAAGATAACAATTTAAATGCAATTGGAATGATAGTTAACCATTTTTAGAAAACATTAATCAAGTTTGGAAATTATTGTTACTTAATGGTGTTAAACAAGTAGTGATTGTTTTCATCAAGTTAAAGGGTGCAAAACAAATAACAAAGTTGATATTTGAAAAGGTTATCAAATTTTAGTTGGATTACATGTTTCACATTTTGAAATTGGACTTTGGATTATTTAATTATGAATTAAACAATATTAAACAATTTTTAATTGCATTAATCAAGATTTAAATTGTTTAGGCTTAAATTATTCAAACCAGAAAACAAAATTTATATTTGGAAAGTACATGAAAAGTTGATTGGAAAACATATTTAGTTTGTGGAATTTGGAATTTTTATGAACAAGTTATGAATTTTGCAAGTTTAAGTGAATTTGACAAGTTTTCAAATTTTGCACCAATTTAAAATATTCAAAACAGTAAACAAATTTTATATTTGGATAGAGCCTTTAATTTTGGACAGAAAACATATTTAAAAAGTGAAAATTGGAGTTAAAATGAATTTGTTATGCATTTTAGAATTATAGGGTGCAATCTGCCATTTTAATGCATCTAGGGACTTAGGAAAAATTTTCCAGGGGCTAGAAATAAGGGCCAGGGGCCTATGTGTGATTTGCTAAACGTTCCAGTACCAAAACCTTGCAAAAATAAAACTTTGTTTTATTTGGGAGAGAGGGGACTCGATCCCTCCACCTCCTGGTTGCAAGCAAGGAACAGAACCATTCGGCTAGATGCGCTGGCTTGGTGGGAATGCATCTCGGATGGGGATAAGCTGTTGGTGGCGGCTGTACCGAATTAAAACAAGAAAAGGTGCAGGAAAAGGGGTGGGGATGGGATTCGAACCTGGGATCTGCGGGTTGTGCTGCGCGCGCTCCAACCAGTAGGGTAGGCTGCGCTGGTTGATGGAATAGGGTGCGGGTGTGGTTTTGAAGCTCGCAAACTGTCTGTTACTGAACCTGCAAGCGCACGAGACAGAAGCTCGTTACTGTCTCGATACAGAGCACGTACAGCGATCTTGCAAGGAAGAAAACGGTGACCAATCCGCAGGGAAAGGGGAGGGGAAGTGCGGGAATGGAGAGGTGGGCTCACCCTCTTCGCAGGGGCGCCCTCGGCGCGGCCGGAGGGGGACGGGTGCGGCGGCGATGTGCTCCGGCGAGCGGTGGCCGTGGCACCAGTACAGAGGAGGATCTCCTCGAGGTGGCGGCGGCTGGGGGAGATAGGAGGGAAGAGGAGCGTCTAGGGTTAGGGTTTAGATGCGGGAGGGAGAGGAGGATATAAAGGAGGTGGGGTTTCCATCGGGTGGTTGAGGAGGAGGGGCAGGTCGCTGTCCTCCATGGGACGTCATCCTCCGTACGGAGGTAGGAGGAGACCGAGCGGGCTGCCCCTTGTGGGCTGGGCCTTCTCCCCCTCCTGAACGTTTTTTTTTTCCTTTTTTTTTTATTATTTCGGTTTGTGTTTTTTTTTCCTGCTGAAATTGAATTGGTAAGAAAAGAATAGGTTTGGTTGATGGAAAAATTTGGAAAAAAAATTGGAGAAGCTCCTTAGGTCAAAAACTAACATGTGGCAACTTTTATTTTCAAAAATTTAAATGTTTGATGGCTTTTGAAATTTGAACCAAATTTAGGTGATATTTTTAATATTAAAGATCATTAACAAAACCCAAAATTTTAAATAGGGTACCCCTAAGGTAATTAGGCAATGTTGAAATAGTTTGATTTGGTAACAACATGAATTCAAAAATGGTTATGTTTTTGGGTTTGCAAATCTTTATTTGAAAGAAAGTAACAGACAAGTGTGAAAACAAAAGTTGATTGAGTTGGCCTTTTATTAAGAAAACAATGCAAACAGAAATAAATATGGGGATGATGACATGATGCATTGCTTTAAATAAAACAAGAAGTAAACAACTAGGGGTTTTCATACTTGGATGTTACAAATATGTTGCCTTGTTCATGTATCATATGAATCCCTCTGCTTCGATTATTATGATAAGCATGTTGTTGAGTCCATCAATGACATTCGTATCCTCTTCAAGTTGCACAAGGTTCATGTTGAACATATGGCACCAATGTTGGAAACTTGTGAGAACCATCTTTGTGTCATCATGAAGATGTGTCCTGGATGTTCGAAGTGACTTTCTCCGGTCCACGTACTCTTGGTGAAAGTTGTCGCCATGGATCCGAGTAGAGTTTTATTGTTCCTATGGGAATAATCCCAAGTTGGTCATGCATGTGTGGAATATTCTTGAGATGGTAGGTTGTTGTCTCCATTTCCTCCATAACTTTTCTTCCACACGAAGCCACTAAATGATTGTCCCTGAAAGAGGAGTAGTCCAAGAACTTTGTTATCTTTGTACCCATCTTCCCAACAAGGACTCCGATGTGTTTCATAGCAAGTATTCCATGTAGATGTAGTCGTGTGTCGCAAGTGGCTAATACATGAGTTTTGCAATATCGCTCATCTTTTTGACCTTGACATTGTAGTCCGTATCTTGAGAATCCAGTAAATGCATCTCGTTAGTAACGGGTGGAACCTCTTTGATCAAACATACTGAGTCTAAGTTATCAACCCACTAACTAGAGCTGAATCTCAAGCAACAATGATGGTTGGTGTTTCCTCAAGTGTATTGAATTAGGTCCATTTGAAAATCTGGCATGGTTGATGTTGTGGTTGACACAATTAGCCAGAGGGCCTAACATTATAACCCTTTTAATCAACAAGAACAACCACTCTCCGTGAGGATTCTTGTGCGGCTTATTCTAGAAGTTTCCTTACCGTTCTTCGAAACCGAAGTTCGACTTTCACGTGGTGACCTATAGAAGGCTTGTCATGAACCTGTTGTCGGTATCTAGAACATCAAGGACAAATTGGAAGTTGTTTTATCCAATGTACCTATATCAATCCTCCAAACCTTTCTTCTAGTGGAAACAATTTGGTCATCAGAAACTCCATCTTGTGGTGCTCTTTAGACTGTCACTATTTAATCCTCTAGTTCCGTTGATTGTACTAGAAGTTATAATAAACTCACACGTTGTGTGAATTTCTCAGTTACTTCAACCCTAGAGTCTTAGTCAAGTGGTAAACGTATTGCTACGTCAAACCTACAACATGAAAGAGATTCCTTATTCATTTCGGTGTTCCAATCTCCGTTGGTTACTCATCCTTATGTTGTGACCAAGAATTCCGTATTTGTTATGGTGTCCCAACATCTTTTCGTTACTTATCGTGGTGGTTTTAAGTAACATCATGATCCTTGACCAAAGTTCTGATAATATTTTATGGAATGAAATTTCTTCATCCTTTGTGTCCACTCTGAAGGGTGAACCTGCCTCTGTTTTCAAACTTTCTCCGACGCATGATTCCATTGTGTTCTTGTGTTCTCTCCCATCATAGATATTACTTTGTGGTATCCAAGACAATCCTGTCCATCTTGGTATTCTTTTTGAAGTAAAGAGTGAAACCTCGGTGTCACAAGTTGTTGACCATTTCTTCTCCATAAGGATTTAAGTTCTTGTGCAAAGTTCATAATCTAAATCCTTTCAATAACAGTCGTCCACAAACTTGAAACCTTCTCTTATTCCCTCCATTGCCTTGATGTCTCTCATGTTTGTCAACTCAAGTGCTATCGTGAACACTTCCCCTATGAGTTGTACATGAGGTACTCGATCTCCATGAAGATCAAATCCCTTAGAGTTTTTCCCTCTTACCTAAAGTGTAGCCGACGTATACCATCACAATGCTACGGATCAACCTCTCCAAGAAGAGAACCGTAAGGTTCGAGAAAAATCATTCAAAACCAGTGTTCCTTCTTTCTTTCTCCTTCGAGAATCTCGGGATGAGATTCTTGTAAGGGGGGTAGATTTGTAACATCCCAACTTTGTGTATAAGGTGGTGTTGTGTTTTGTTGGCATCTCATACATGCATGAAACAAAAATTGAATCATGTTTGAAACTTGAATTTGAGAAATTCCCACAAAATCACTTAAAGTGGCAATCCAAATTTTAAGTTCAATTTTTTTCAAAGTTGGAAAAACATTTACATGGTGAGATTGCAAATTTCACAAGGTTTCCAAAACTTATTTTTGCTAATTTATATTCTTGCAAAAAGAGACCGAAAACAACGTTTTCCTCTCAACTTGTATAACCAGAAGGACCTCTTTGTAGTTTTCCGGAGTTCTAGGGGGTTTTCATAAAATTCCTTTTCTTTTGTTTCTTCCTCCTCTGGCAAGAAGGAAAGCACGCAGCTACGTGGCCGTTGCGGACGTCGCCGTTGCCACGTCCTGCTTCCATCGGCCGCAATCGGATAAGCCGCAAAAGGCATCTCTCGCTGGCTCACTCCACCCCCTCGCCCCTCAGCTCTCGTCTCTCTCTCTTTGTATACCCACGACCCGAACCCTAACCTTAACCCTAGATCCTCCCGGCCTCCACTCACCGTTGGCGTTCCGGCCATCTGCGAGCCCCGTCGTGGCCTCCCACCTCACCGCCATGTCCTCTTGTACCTCCTCGCCAACTCGCCCTCGCAGGGACGCCCGGGAGGACCCAAATCGGACCCCTCTTCCCCAACTCCGGCCGACGTGCCTCTCCCGAATTCCGGCGCCTTCAAGCCTTCTTTGTCCTCCCCGACCTCTCCACTACTTTCATGGTGAGTTGGGGGTTCTCCAGGACCCCTCCCCTGTCTTCCTCGTCCCCTGTACCAACGCGCCCGCGAGTGCCACCGTTCGCCGCCGCTAGGGTGGCCGTCGACGATTAATCTGGTGATCATTTGGTCACCTCCGCCACCGTTCGACTCTGCATAGTCCCCTCTAGATGCTGATCCTCTTCAATTCGTGAATAGCGTGGCAAATCGGCGGATTGATCCGCAGCACTGCACCTTCGGCCATTGCTGACTTCAGCGTGGGCCAGCTCCATCAGGAGTTTGTTTTTAAATAAATGTTTTCTAAATTGGAAAATTTCTTACACGTGGGCACACTGTTTAATTAATTATGGAAAATGATTAAAATTAGAAAATGAATAACTTTAATTCTGTATTTTAGAAAATTCCAAAAAATATATGAAAATGTTCAGAAAAATAAACTCTACATGCCTATAACATTTTCAAAAATGTTTGACTAATTTGAATTTTGACCATTATTTAATATTGTTTAAAATCATTTGAAAATGAAGAAAATATCAATTTATTCAACAATTTCAAAAACTTACAAGCTTTGTACCAAAATGCTCATAATGACAAATATAATGCATTTATGATGTTTTCAAACCCATATGAGCACTTTAACTTCGACTCACTTTCAGAATTGCCCAAAGTGCCCTCCGGGGTCCATTTCGGGGCTAATTTCAGTAAATTTGCATTTTTATCATGTGAACCTTAACAACCCCTTATGATGCTTAGGGCTCTACTTCAATGCATTAACTTGATCATCCATACATATTGCGCATTGCATTATGCCATGATTGATTGTTGTTCTCCCTTTCTGGTATTTGCTTCTTATCGGTAGAACGCGACTTCGAAGTGAAGAGCAGCAATGCCATTGGCGAATAGTTCATCTTAACCGACAAGTCAAGCACTTATTCCTGAAGACTTTATCTGGTTTTCTTGAAGCAAGGCAAGCATAACCTATTATTTGCCCATATACAATTTCGAACTCCTTTTTTTATTCTCGTACATTGCATTCGATTCAAATGTATCTTGTGTCAGTAGTTAGAGTTCTCCCATATATTGCATAGCATAAATATACTCATCCCCTACTCCTAGTAGCCATAGATTTTCTTGTGTGCCTCGCTAGAGCCTTAAATATGCCATGCTTAGCTATACATGCTTGTTTAGCTCTGCTCCATCAGGTTGATGAATCAGAGTTACGAATGAAACTAGTATGACAGGTTGTTGTGGAAAGATAGGAGATTTGTGTTTAAGATGACTTAAAGGTGTGGATGATGAGACCATAGTGGGTATGTGGTGTTTGTCTCGTTCATGACCCTAGGAGAGAGTTCTCGTCTTCGAGCCAAGACTAATCGTGCATCCACACAGGGCTTAGATTCCCCTCGGTCTCAACTTGCCTAGTTTGTTACACGAGTCGCCTAGTTCAAGCTTTCCATTTGCATTTGCGGGGATATTAAAAACGTTTTCAAAACTAGGACGTGGTGGTGTATCGACGCTCTGTGGGTAGATAACCATCGAGCATCGCTCACAATGATAGAGAACCGGCAGGAGATGGCCACTCCCTATTTGCGGACCGTATCTACTTGGAGCGACTCATGGAATAGGCAAAGTAAGGGAAAGGTCGTGGTCAACCACCCTATGCCGGCACTTCCCATAATAGTGCTATCTCGGTGGCACTAAGAGTCGGTTGGTACGTGTGGATAAATTTGTACACCCCTACAGGGTTAAATATTTTCGAAAAATCGTGTCTGCGGTTAAGGACGACTTTGGTGAAGAATTCTGTGATCATCGATAACTTGAACGGAAATGCTAAAACTTGTTGATAACGAATGGAAGGATGCCTCCTCGGAAATGCCGAGAGGGGTTACCTTGTAGTATGAGGTATGAGAACAACTTGAGATGGTGATCTTTGAAGCAGGAGGTGCTAGAAATGATATTGGTGGATTAAAAGATGATGATATCAGTAGTTGAGTATCTTCCTCATCTGTTTTGCAAATACTCCAAGAGAGGTGCTATTCCTTCCTCAACTTGGAAAACAAAGATGGCTTTATGCCAAATAACCTTCATGAATCTTTCTAAAAGAAGCAGATATATAATAGGTTAATTAAGTCTTGTTGAGTACCTCCAGTACTCATGTTTGCTTCAACTTGGTTCAGGTGGAGTTCCTCGCTTTGGTGGTGTTTCAACATGGACATCGACGAGTAGTTTGGGGTTCCCAGGTAGCAGCCTAGAATCTATGGGCTGGGACGTCTCCTTATGTTACGGCCTCTTAGGCCTTTTTGGTTCTTATTGACTAGCAACATAGTTTGCCTTCCGTTTTCTGATGTAATATTGGGTCATGTGACCTCTGTTTGTAAACTATACTCTAGTAAAACTTGCTTTATACACTTTTATGTCTAGAGTGCTGCTTTGATCGGTTGTTGGTTTTGAGCTCATTGTTATATAGTTTTGGCTATGCCTGCGTAGTTGTCGCAATCGAGGGTTGTGGGGCCGATGATCCATTTTCGAGCACGCCTGCCGATGGTTACTCAGCCTGGGCTTGGTAACTCCAATAACCCTCGATTGTTGTTGCACTTCCTGGACACATAGCATCTATGTATAGCTTTGGTCCTATTCCTTCAGTTTCATACGCCTAGCATGGACACAAGGAGTAGTACTACCGATGTTATCCGTCCTGCGTGCCGATGAATCCGGTCTAGATGCCGTTGTTTGTTGCGAACGAGGCTGGTAACCCCGAAGCCCCTGTGGGTCCATGACTAGGAGCACATAACAGTATGTATACCTCTGGGTCCGGGGTCTGACAGAAAGTGCTTCTGTACTTTGTGTTGGCACGGTCGATCTGAATTTTATTTAGGGAAGGATCGTGCAGCTCAAGAACGTGCAACATGTCCCCTCCATAAGAAAGAATCTCATTAGTGGCTCCCTTCTATGTAGAGACGGGTTTATGTTGGTTTTCGAGTCTAATAAAGTAATTGTTACAAAATATGGATTGTTTGTTGGGAAAGGTTATGAGTGCGGAGGTCTGTTCCGCTTTTCCCTCGCGGATTTCTGTAACAAAGTCGTGAACAATATTCATTTGAGTATTGATGAAACAGAAGTTGGCATTCACGTCTTTGTCACATTGGTTTCAATTGCATGACACGGTTAGCAAAATTAAATTTAATTCTAAGTTTCACTTTAGCCAAAGGTTCTAAGTGTCATTCGTGTGTGCAAGCAAAGCAACCTCGTAAGACCCATAAGGCTGCGTAGGAGAGACAACTGGTACTGTTAGAACTCATACATTCTGATCTTTGTGAGATGAATGGTGTGTTGACTAAAGGTGGCAAGAGATACTTCATGATGTTAATAGAAGATTCCACTAGATTTTTCTATGTATATCTGTTGAACATGAAAGATGAGGCTCTACACTACTTTAAAATCTATAAGGCAGAGGTTGAGAATCAACTTGAACAGAAAATTAAACAAATCTAGTCAGATCGTGGTGGAGAGTATTTCTTTAATGAGTTTGATTCTTTCTGTGCAGAACATGGTATTATTCATGAGAGACGCCTCCCTATTCACTTCGGTCAAATGGGGTTGCCGAACAGAAAAATCGTACTTTAACAGACTTGGTTAACGCCATGTTAGATACATCAGGTTTATCCAAGGCATGGTTGGTGGAGGCTATGTTGATATCATGTCAAGTCCTGAATAAAGTTCCGACAAAAGATAATGAGATCACTCCCTATGAGCAATGGAGAAGAGAAAAATGACACTCTCATACTTACATACTTGGGGCTGCTTGGCGAAAGTCAACGTGCCGATCTCCAAAAAGCGTAAACTTGGACCAAAGATTGTGGATTGCGTTAATTTGGGCTACGCTAAGATTAGCGTTGGCTGTAGATTTCTAGTAGTGAAATATGAGGTATCTGACGTGAAGGTTGGTACGATTATGAAGTCTAAAGATGCTACATTCTTTGAGGATATTTTTTCTATGAGAGATATGCAAAGCACTTCTAGACAGGAATCAGAGGAAACTCCTAAGCCTGCCATTCCTATGGAATATTATGAACAAACAAATGATGAACATCTTGAGGAGGATGACGAGGAAACCTTTGGTAGGGAAAGAGATAGAGGAATGCAAAGTATTTTGGTGATAACTTCCTTGTGTACCTTGTGGATGATACTCCCACTTCTATTTCAGAAGCTTATGCATCTCCAGATGCTGGCTACTAGAAAGAAACAGTCTGTAACGAGATGTACTCCATCATGGCTAATGGGACATGTGAGATCACTGAAAGTCCCTATGCTTGTAAACCATTGGGATGTAAGTGGGTGTTCAAAAGTAAGCTTAGGATCGATGGTACGATTGAATAGTACAAGGCTAGGCTTGTGACCAAGGGTTATTACCACAAAGAAGATGAAGACTTCTTTGATACTTATTCACCTATGGCCAGACTGACCACCATTCGAGTATTACTCTCGTTGGCGGCCTCACATGGTCTTCTCGTCCATCAGATGGACTTTAAGACGACTTTCCTGAATGGAGAGCTAGACGAGGAAATCTACATGCAACAGCCAGATGGCTTTGTAATAGATGGTCAGGAAGAAAAGGTGTGTAAGTTACTAAAATATCTATATGGGCTGAAACAAGCACCTAAGCAGTGGCATGATAAGTTCAATACAACTTTAGCATATGTTGGCTTTGTTGTGAATGAAGCTGAAAAATGCATATACTATCGCCATGGTGGGAGCGAAGGAGTTATGATGTGTTTGTATGTTGATGACATACTGATATTTGGGACCAACCTCAAAGTGATCGAGGAGGTTAAGTCGTTTCTATATCAGAACTTTGAGATGAAAGATCTTGGTGTGGCTGATGTTATTTTGAATATCAAGCTGTTGAGAGACAATGAGAGTGTGATTACACTTCTGCAATCCCATTATGTTGAGAAGGTTTTGAGTCGTTTTAGATATTCAGACTGCAAAATTTCTCTAACACCATATGATCCTAGTGTGCGGATTCAGAAGTTCGAAGCCATAACTAAGGATCAGCTGAGGTATTCTCAAATAATAAGTTCACTCATGTACCTAGAAAGTGCTACAAGGCCTGACATCATGTTTGCTATGTGCAAACTGAGCCGGTTTGTTTCCAATCCGGGTGATGTGCATTGGCATGCAATTGAAAGAATTATGCGCTATCTGAAAGGTACTGTGAACCATGGACTTCACTATAGTGGATACCCTTTAGTACTTGAAAGGTATTGTGATACAAATTGGATCTCTGATGTTGATGAGATGAAAGCCACACTGGTGTATGTCTTTTACTCTTGGAGGTGGTGTTGTTTCCTGGAAGTCTTGTAAGCAAACGATTTTAACGATATCGACAATGGATGTAGAATTAACAGTATCAGACACATCTTATGTTGAAGCAAGATGGCTTCGAGATCTTTTGATGGACTTGCATGTGGTTAAAAAGCAAGTACTGGCTATCCTTATGAACCGTGACAATCAAACAATGATTATCAAGGTGAAGATTTCAAAGGACAATGTGCAGTCCACAAAGCACATAAAAATGATATTAAAAGTTGTCACACATTATAAGAAACTCCGGAGTGATAGCAGTGGATTATATCCAGTCAGCTGAGAACCTGGCGGACCCCTTTACTAAAGAACTATCACGTGTTGTGATAGAAAATGCATCGAGGGAGATGGGTATGAGACCCACACGAGTTCCCATGGCAACACAACCTATGTGATCCGAGATCCCGTAAAGTAGGACTTTCGAAAACAAGCTAGTGGTGAACTGAGGAGAGTAATTTTACTAACCCACTCTGCTGAAGATGCAATACTCTTGGAAACTGTATGGCAGGTTAACTTTTGTGTTAATATGTTTCAAGACTTGTATAAGCAAGATGCTATTCAACAAAGCAATCATTTGAGGTACACACCTATATGAGGCCGACTGCTGGTCACAGTCTATGAGATAGGGTGATCTCTAGTAAGCTCATGAATAGGTCAGGAGTGTGACTAATATGCTTCACCCAAGGATTCGGCCTTCGGAAGTCTAGTACTGGCAAGACATTTAGTGAAACTATATTACACCAAACTTAGAATTCGAGGTATAGTCCATTGTTTAGTTGTGATGGAGCGTAGCCATTTGCTTTAGGTGGATGTTCAACCTTAACGGGTCTCTACTGAAAATGTCGGTATATTAAAAATGTGATTGGAATAGAGGACAACATCATGGGAATTCGGGATCTAGTAGGGGATTGCTGAAATTTGGGGTGGGCTTTAAGCCCACTAGACAATTTCCATTTATCGGCCCATGCTGCCATAGCAAGTGGTGGAAGTTTAGTCCCACATTGCTAGTTGTGAGAGTTTTGGATCAGCTTATAAGGTGAGATATCCCCCACTAGTATGAGTTGGTATGAATAGAGAGGAGTTGTGGAGGTGTTCCACAAGCTCGTTCCTCCTCCGCCGCCCGCCTCGTCACGACGCTCCGCGGGTTGCGGGAATGAGCCGAGTTGATTACGTTATTTGGCGGTCAGAAACGGAGAGTCTGCAACAGAAGCGGCAATAATATGAGACGTCATATTGATTGATTGTCGTCTGTTAATTTTCACATTAATTTTGGTAACAACCACAATACACGCCACATTGATCTCGTGGTAATGGCTGTAGTAAACGCCAATTTATCGTGAGCTGACCGTTCTCCTACTTGAACGTGTATAAATATTGGAGGCTTGGGCGGACACAAAAACACATCTCTCTCATATGCTTTGCCTCCCTGCGCCCATTGTCGTTCCACTCGCTGCAGCTGCCGCCGGTGATCCCGTCCTATCTACCCCGTACACGGCTGGCAGGAGAGAAAGCCTCTGAAACCCCGCTGATACGTCTCCAACGTATCTATAATTTCCAATGTTCCATGATGATATTATGCCAATTGCTACATGTTTTCTCCCTTCTTTATGCCATTTTTATCGATTTTCCGGACTAACCTATTGACAAGATGCCACAGAGCCAGTTCCCTGTTTTTTGTTGCTTTTAGTTTCAGAAAAGTTGTTCTGGAAATATTCTCGAAATTGGAAAATTCAAAGCCCGGAAGTCTTAGAATTCCCGAAGGTTCCACGAAGTCCCCAAGAGACCCGGAGGGGGGCCTCACGGGGCCCACACCATAGGGCGGCGCCCCCTTGGCCGCGCCGGGGGGTGGTGTGGGCCCCCCAGGGCTCCATCGCCTTTGCCCTTTCGGCCATATATACCCCCCGATGCATAAACGCTAGGAGAATCGTCCTTTCCCACCAAAAACATCCTTAGCTCCGCCGCCACCGCCACCTACAAGTTTCCGGGGACAGATCTCTGTTCTGGCACCCCGCCGGGACGGGGAAGTGCCCCCGGAAGCCATCTATCGTGGGATAATCACGGCAGACGTTACCGGGGGTAACTTACATTGGGGCAAATCGACTCTGGTGTTTGGGAGAGGGTTTAGCTCAAGGGAAACCATAATGATATGCGATCTGGTAGCCGGCAATCAAGTCGCCGAGTCTACGATCTAAATATATTATCTCGATACTGGCTTTACAATGGATACTCGAAATCTCTCGATCTGGCGATCGTGTTCTTGCTCACGTAAAAGCTTGTCTAACCCTAACCTAGGGACCGGCTTATATAACATCCGGACCCCCTGGCTTACTCTCCAAGGCGTACTCTGAATCCTACCCGGACACTGCTTACAAACCCTAAACTCCCATATCGGAACCCACAATCCGGGTTACGAGGCCTAAGCTCCTGGGCCTTCTAGAAGCTCCCTTATCCTAAGCCGGGTCTTGAGCAGCGCCCTTTGGGCCGAGTTACTCCTTGGCGTTAGCCTACCGGGTTACCATCCCTCCATCAGTAGTCCCCAGAATAGCTTGGGCTTCACGAGATCCTCCTTGAAGCGCACGCTATTCCCTGCAAAAATAATAAACATACAAGTTCATAGAGGCCGGGTTAGGTTGCTTTAATAAACAGCTAGGCCTAACTCCAATGGTGGTCCATATAATAACCCGGCTTTCTCTAAGTCCATCTTTAACTTTCCGGGTCAATGCCCTGGCGAAGATGCCAAAGATCCGGCTCACTTCACTCGTTAATTGATCCGAATATCACGGAAGAGATTCCCTTCTTATCTTGTCCGGATATTGCTCTCAGGCACTTAACGCATATCCCCAAAATCTCGGACGGGTATCCCTTATCCCGAAAATTTTGGCTCCCGCCCATTGGCCTAGGTTTCCCCACCCGTACCTATATATAGGCACCTAGGGGGTGACCTAACCCCAACGGTCCATTGCTTCCATTTTCTTCCTCCTCACCAGCGCATCCCCGTTCGAGCACACAGAGCACCACCACGGAGATCTCGCGCGCGTTGCTGGAGCAAAGCCGCCGCCGTCCGCGTTCATCCACAGCTCACCCCGCGCCACCGCCAAACTCCGCCGCCGCGCCTCCAAACTGCCCACCGGGAATCGTACGGGGGCACCACGACTGCGCCATCTGCCCCGTCGCATCCTTCTTCAATCCACGCCGGTAAGATCCATGTTCCCCTTGATTCAACCTTGTAATTTCTCTATTTGGACCTAGATTGGATCTTGGTCCTCCGCGAGCCATTTCTTGCTCCCCGCCGGTTTAGGTCGTATGTACCCATGCTAGCCTGTCCAAATGCGCAATAGACGACCACACATCACTCCCCTATTGCTCATAGTCATCAATTTCTCCGCGAAATCGATAGTGAAATTTCCAATCTAGATTCAGTCCGCCCAAATTTCCCGCGGCTGCTATTGACACCCGGAAAATCCACTTTTTCCGGTTCTTTTACTTGCGCTAGATACATAGGCAATCAACCTTCTTCCACAAATGCTTGCTGATACGTAGATATCCCATAGTTTCTGTACTGATACTCGATACCCGGATAGTTAATAATCCTCATACTGTTTATCGATACTCGGAGAATCCATGATTGCCGAGTCTCATGCTTTGTGTCTCTTTGTCTTGTACCTTTGCAGATTGAACCAATGGCTCCCAAGACCAAAGGGAAACAGTCGGCTAAGCCAAGGATGACCCAATCAATATCCGCTAACTGGGCGCGATCCACGGTAACCAAGGCCAAGCTGGAGGAGCTGGCCGAGTTAGGCGTCCTCCCCCCTCAGGAGGAGATCCGCTGGAGGGTGCCGGGTGACGAGACCCGGCCTTCCCCTAACTCGGATGAGGTAATATGCTTCGTCGAACATGTGATCCGGGTGTTTCGCCCCCCGGGTCACTCTTTCTTTCATGAAGTCCTCCGCCATTATGGCCTCCGGGTGTTCGACATAGGGCCTAACTCTATGTTGAACATAACCCATTTCATCGTCCTCTGTGAGTCTTATTTGTGCATTCCGCCAAATTTGGCTCTTTTCATAGAACTCTTCCAATGCAAACCGTGCCGCGAAAGCGGTGACGGGGCGCTGTTAGCTTGCGGCGGGGTCTCTATCCAGCGCCGCAAGAATTCACCTATGCCGACTCTTAATTTAAACTCTCATGTTAAGCATTGGCAATTGTCCTTCTTCTACTGCAGAGACACCTCCCCACCCGACAAGAGGAAGTTGCCGGGTTACTCGGAGGGTCTCTTAGATCTCTCCGATACCTTCAACGCTTTTCCCCCTGAGTCGGATAGGGAAGCAATCCAACCTCTCCTATCAAAGATAGCCGTCCTCTCTGCCCAAGGTCTCCTTGGGCTCAATCTGGTTAAGACATGGGTCAACTTCCGGATCCAACCCAACTCCACTCGCTCGAAACTGATGTGCGAGTACTCGGGGCACTCTACGGATTCTCTCCGATATTCTTCGAAGAATTACCCGGCGGGTGATACCAACAAGACCATCAAGATCTTCTTGACGGAAAAATTGGACGTCATCCGGAATATAGCCGGACTGGAGCCTTTCACTCACGAGAATCCGGCTCCTGCGGTAAGATCCGGCACATATACCTTCATTTTCATGCTTTCACTAGATCCAATTATTAACCCTTACTTTCACACCTTTGTCTCAGGCTGATAACGTCTTTTGGAATGTTGAGACCTCCCCTTCCTCCGGAGACCCGGAAGAAGATGAAGAGCCGGCTGATAACGATGAAGGTATTATCCGGATCTTCGATCGACTTCACTTATACCATTCCTCTTTCACATATCTCACTTTTTTTTTGACTGTACATTGCCGGCATTCAGGGTTGGAGGGTAAGGATGATAAAGACGAGGAGGACCCGGAGGCCACCGAGTCCGATCAAAGCGAAGCTGAACAAGAAGTAACAGTTGGGGCCAAGAGGAAAACCAGAGGGGTAGTATCCAAGGTTCCCTACTCCTTCGTGTCCTCCGAACCTTATTATTTTGCTAACATGTGTAAACTTAACCAACAACTATCCAACTCATCACACTTGAAGGACCCTCTTCTGGCCAAGCGCAGGGTGACCCGGAGTTCCCCGGGTGACGATCCCCTCAATCCGGGCATCTCCAGATCCCCAGTTCGCCGTGCCGGTACCCCTCCACCTCAGCCTTCCAACTCACCTCAACGTCACCCTTCCCCCAACCACCCGTTAGCCGGACAGTTCCGGGTCCCTCTATCGGGTCCAGTGACTGCTTCATCCACGTCCAGCAGCTCGCTTCCGGCGGATTTCGTGGTGAATGCCGGGTAAGTCATACTCTTGGCTAAGTAATACTCTAGTCCTTTTGATAACCTTTAATTTTCATTGCTGATTTCTCTTCTTTCCTTTCCTTAGGGCCCAGGTCACGCTTAGTGACCCGGATATTATGGATACGGACAACCGGGAGACGGAGGAGCCGACTGACGATATAGACGCCGCGACTGGCGGTGATGCTGAAAACCAGGAGCAAGACCCCTTGGCTGACCCGGCTCAGCAGGAAGCCGGGTCTCCCAAACCCTCTGAAGAGGCTGAGGATGACGAGGTCGAGATCCTGGACACGAAGATGGGCTCTCCCAATCCGGACACCCAGACGGTCCGGGTTTCGACCCCAAAGTCGGAGAAGGTTCGCCCGCCGAGTGATCAAGTTGCCGGCTCTTCCGGTGTCAGGCCCGAAGACATGACTTTCTCCCAGATGCTTGATGCCCTGCACAACTTGAGGGCCGATGAAGAAAATATCCTGGAGGCTTTGATAGCCAAACATGAGGTAAATCCGAGTAACATTATCATTATCCTTGTCCAGTCCCCAAGTTCCAAGTGAACTTATTGATAATTTGCTTGGAACTTCGTAGTATATCCGACTAATCCTTCCTTGTGTCTCCACGCAGGCCTTCGTGACCCAGTCTGAGAAAGCATTAGCAAAGGCCACCAAGCTAGCTGAGAAGGAGGCGGCTCTGCGTGAGTCGGCTGAAGCTGAAGCTAGAAGGAGCGGGAAGATCACAAGGAAATATAGGAGGAGGGCTCATGCAGCAGAAGATGAACTGACCAAGCTTTCCGTTCAAATTTTCGATACATATCGTGCTTTGACTGGTACGATTCCTAATTTGATAATTATAACCCGGATTCTCATTCTGATAAATAGTCGGATTTTCCTTACTTGCTGCTTTTTCCTATTTTCTGTAGGTCCGGATGAGGTAATCCCGGACGAAGATGAAATCACCAAGCTAAAAACCATCAAGAGCACTATCCGGCAGCTGTGCGCCGGAACCAAATGGATCCTTTAGGAGCTGAAGTGGCCGGGTTTCGGGCATGGCAACCCGAAGATGCTGCTGGACGCTTGCTCCTCTGTCCCCGAGTGGATTGGGCACTGGAAACGCTCGTCCTGCCGGGTTGGAGTAACCCGGGGGCTTGCGCTGGCTAAGGCGTATTTTCCCAAACTCGAGCCGGCCAAGCTTACACGCGGGTTTCCTGAGTTTAACCACGACGGGTCCAAGTTCTCCGTGAAGAATTTCAAGGCCATCCAGAAGGAAATCCGTCACCCGGCCAGCATAATTGCCGATGGTTTGGACCTTAGTGTCATTATTCCAGCATATGATTCTGATGACAAGGCTATCAATTCGGATCTTCCCAAGCCATACGATATGCTGGCTCGATGGAAGGCGGAGGCTGCCCAGTTGAGAGAGGAGGTCGCGAAGAAGAAGGCTGAAGCCGATTCTGCGCCTGCTACCTCCACTCCAGTCGTCCCTCCTCCCGCACGGGCCGGCACTACTGCTGATCCGGGTGCTGCCGCCGCCAAGAATGCTGAAGAACAAGCCAAAGAGCAGGACCCGGCTGGCAAGGGCAAGGGCAAGATGGATGCCTCAACCCAAGATGCCGAGTAATTTTTACTATCTGCTGTCATCGAATGCGTCATTCGGCCGATGGGCCTGTTAAACAGTTATTTTTTGATGGTGCGCCTGTGCACCTTTGATACTACTATCGCGGCATGTAATACATTTTGAAACTTGATAGCTTTCGTGGCCCCTCTGGCCTTTGGATGAGTTTAATATCTATCTGCTTTTGAGCTTATTCACTCTTGATATTCCGACTTTCTTTATGGTTCCTTTTGTGAGACTCGGTTTCCGGGTTTCGTGGGTTTTGACAGGTGGACTTTTCTCTAAGTCCCCAAGACTCGGATTTTTGGGTTTTTGAGCTTAATAGCTAGATGACTTGTTTCTTGTTTCAAATTCCCCAGTCCCCAAGGCCCGAACTTCCGAGTCTAGGGTGTTAGGTCTTTCAAAGAGAACAAATCATTTTTGCTAAGCCCAAAACGTAGAGCCGTTTCACATAGGTTTTGAAGTTATGCTGAATAAACTGTGAGTTTCCGGTTATTAACCCTGTACTCTGCATAACTTGTGGTTTAGATGACCCTTTTGGCTCTCTTGTACTGTAAGCCGGCTTTCGCGTGGATAATCATGTTGCTACATCTATACGAAGACAGGGTCAGGCAAGTCCCATTGGGCATCATGACTGATTGTGATCATATGCGAGCAAATCATGCCACTTTAGTGCGAGTCACATCAAGCTTAAGTAAGAAAAGTCAAGAAAGTTTGGCTCCTTTGTCCGGTTATAAGCTTGCAGCCGTACTCGTTTGCGAGTAATCGGCCCTTATAACTCATAGGCATCATGGACGGGTCTTTGAGTTTGTAGCTGTGCTATTCAAGCAATCAGCCCCCAAGACCTAAATATATGCAAACTGCTAAAGAAGCTAATGTACTAAAAAACAATAAACAATACTTACCTGGAAGAAAGATAAAAAACATAACAGGAATAAAAATTGATAAAAACACATGAAAAGGAAATAATATATTGTTTAACCATCTCTTTATTGATATGAGAAAAGTTAGGTCAGTAGGCCGCCTCATTAAAAACCTTCCAGTCCCCTTAGGTACCCTGGATAGGAAAAGAGTGCGTCTGAAACTTGCTGCCTGTTACATCGTGCAATTCCACTTTGTGAATCTAGCCTATACTAAGTATAGTAGGGACGTAGCTGAGCCACGTTCCATGGTCTTTCTTTCTCTTGCATAGATGAAGTGGTATGAGTGGTGTCATTAACCGTGGCCGACTCTTCCCTTACTTCTATCAAGTAATATGATCCATTGTGCATATTCCGGCTTATGATGAACGGTCCTTCCCATGGCGGTGATAACTTGTGTTTTCCTTCTTTTGATTGTACCAGGCGCAGAACCAGGTCTCCTTCCTGGAAGACCCGGGTTTTCACGCGCCGGCTATGATATCTCCGCAAATCCTGCTGATATATGGCTGATCTCTCCAGAGCTTGTTCCCTTTCTTCTTCTAACATATCCACGGCGTCTTGCCGGGTCTTCTCGTTCTCCAACTCGACATAAGCCGATACTCGAGGCGAGTCATGAATAATATCACTCGGCAACACCGCCTCTGCACCATAAACCATAAAAAACGGTGTCATCTGAGTAGATTTGTTAGGTGTGGTGTTGATACCCCAAACCACTTAAGGTAACTCCTCAACCCATGCACCAGCAACTCTGATACACGGGACTCGCAACCGTGGCTTTAATCCACGAAGCAACTCCTGATTTGCTCTCTCCACTTGTCCATTAGCCTGTGGGTGGGCCACTGAGGCTATGTCCAAACGAATGCCATTGTTTCCACAGAACTTCTCCATCTCGCCAAGGGACATGTTGGTTCCATTGTCGGTAATTATGCTGTGGGGATACCCGAACCGATAGATAATCCTTTTCAGGAACTTGACTGCTGTAATTGCTTCACTTTTGGTAACTGGCATGACCTCAACCCACTTGGTAAACTTATCAACAGCCACTAATAGATGTGTCTTTTTGCAAGGTGACATGTGGAAGGGGCCAACCATATCCATACCCCAAACCGCAAACGGCCAAGTTAACGGGATAGTCCGCAATTCCATAGCCGGCACATGGGTTTGGCGAGCGTACCTTTGACATCTGTCACACCTTGCCACCAAGCGCTCCGCGTCTGCTAGGGCCGTGAGCCAGAAGAAACCATGTCGATAAGCTTTGGCCACAAGGGACCTTGTGGATGCATGATGCCCACAATCACCTTCATGGATTTCCTTGAGGATCTGTCGGCCTTCTTCTGGTGCTACACAGCGCAAAACGACTCCTGCTGCACTTCTTTTATACAACTCCCCATTGATGATAGAATATCTTTTTGCTCGTCTCAGAATTTGTATTGCCAATACCTCCTGCTGTGGTAACTCGCCCCGTGATAGGTAGGCCAGGAACGGCTCTGTCCACTCGGGAACATCACGTACTGTGGCCACGAGCTCCAAATCCGGGTCTTGACTTGCCAATTCTTCTTCAGACTCGGTTTTAACTGATGGTCGCCATAGTTCATCCAGGAAAACGTTAGGTGGAACCGGCTCTCTGCGCGAGCCGAGTCTGGCGAGTGCGTCTGCTGCCTCGTTTTTTCTTCTGTCTACGTGTTCCACCTCATACCCGGAAAAACATCCGGCAACCCTGTCCACCTCTCTGCGGTATGCTGCCATAGTTGCATCTTTTCTATCCCAAGTTCCTGAGACCTGCTGTACCACAAGGTCCGAATCTCCAAAGCATCGTATCCTCTTAATGTTCATCTCCTTGGCTACCTTTAAGCCATGCAATAGGGCCTCATACTCGGCCACGTTATTGGAACAATCAAAATGAATCTGCAACACGTAACTTAACTTGTCTCCTTTGGGTGATGTTAGCACCACTCCAGCTCCTGATCCCTCGTACTGCTTGGAACCATCAAAGTGCATTATCCAAGACTCGGAATTTGGAGCCATGGTGGGCATGCCTGTGTGAGTCCAATCGTTAATGAAATCAACTAGAGCTTGAGATTTGATTGCTGACCTGGGCTCGTAGTTGATGTGATAATCTCCCATCTCGATCGCCCACTTGGCTATTCTACCCGTTGCATCCGAGTTTCTGATGATATCCGACATTGGTATAGAGCTAACCACTGTTATGGGGTGTTCCTGAAAATACGGCTTCAGTTTCCGGCTGGCCATGAAGACCCCGAAAACCAGCTTTTGCCAATGTGGGTAGCGCTGTTTTGCCTCTGATAATACCTCGCTGACGTAATAAACCGGCCTATGGACCGGGTGATCTTTCCCATCCTCCTTGCGCTCAACGACAACCACTGCGCTAACCGCCCGGGGACCGGCTGCAACGTATAGTAACATAGGCTCTTTAGGACCCGGAGCTGCTAGGACTGGTGCCTCAGATAGTTGCTTTTTTAGTGCCTCGAACGCCTCGTCCGCCTCTTGGTCCCATACGAATTTATCAGATTTCTTCAAGAGCCGGTACAAGGGTATTGCCTTTTCTCCGAGTCTGGATATAAACCGGCTAAGCGCTGCTACGCACCCTGTGAGCTTCTGAACATGCTTCAAATTTTCCGGCTTTTTCAGACTCTGGATAGCTTTGATTTTATCCGGATTGGCCTCAATTCCTCTCTCAGAAACGATAAAACCGAGTAATTTCCCGGCTGGGACTCCAAAGACACACTTTGTCGGGTTAATTTTCATCTGGTACCTTCTCAGGTTCTTGAACGTTTCCTTTAGATCATCAATAAATGTCTCCGCTTTCCTGGTCTTGATCACCACATCATCCACGTATGCGTGAACATTGCGTCCAATTTGGTCCTCAAAGCACTTCTGAATACACCGTTGATAGGTTGCGCCAGCGTTCTTCAATCCAAATGTCATGGTCTTGTAACAGAAGGCCCCAAAAGGGGTTATGAACGATGTTTTCTCCCAATCTTCCTTCTTGAGCTTGATCTGATGATACCCGGAATATGCGTCCAGGAAACATAATAGGTCACTTCCAGCTACTGCGTCTATGATCTGATCTATCCTTGGTAGTGCAAACGGATCCTTTGGGCAATGCTTGTTGAGACTTGTGTAATCGATGCACATTCTCCACTCATTGGTCTTTTTCATCACGAGAACCGGGTTTGCTAGCCACTCCGGGTGAAATACTTCCATGATAAAGCCGGCTGTAAGCAGCCGTGCGATTTCTTCTCCTATAGCCTTCCTTCTTTCTTCATTCATTTTTCTCAGGCCCTGTTTCACAGGCCTGGACTTGGGATCAACGTGCAAACTGTGCTCTGCCAGTTCTGTAGGGATACCCGACATATCGCTGGGCGTCCAGGCGAACACATCCTGATTCGAACGAATGAACTCCACAAGTGCTTTCTCCTGCTCGCTGTCCAAGTTAGATCCTATGGCAAATTGCTTAGAGGGATCACCCTCGACAAAAGCAACCATCTTGGTGTCCTGCCCTGCCTTGAACTTCGCTCTCTCATCTTCAGTATTCGGCCTTTTTAACGTTGTTCTGTCATCCGGGTCTACTTGAGACCGGTAATACTTGAGCTCCTCTTTTCTGCAAGCTTGTTCAGCCATTGCCGCATCTCCTTCATCGCACTCAGCCGCTATATCCCGGCTCCCATGTATGGTGATGGTCTGCTTGGGACCCGGGATTTTTAGCTGTAGGTACACATAACACGGCCTGGCCATGAACTTAGCATAAGCCGGCCTTCCGAATAGCGCGTGATAAGGGATGCGCAACTTGACCACCTCGAAGGTGAGCCACTCAACCCGGAAATTGTCCTTCGATTCTCCAAAAGCTACCTCCAATGTGATTTTTCCCTCGGGGCACGCTGAGTGACCCGGTACTATCCCGTGAAAAACTGTTGAACTGTTCTGTAGCTGGGACTCCTTGAGACCCATGCGTAGGAAGGTTTCCCAATATAATATGTTGATGCTACTACCGCCGTCCATTAAGACCTTTTTCAACTCATAACCATTAACCTGCGGCGCAACCACCAATGCCAAGACTCCCGGGTGTTCTATCCTTTCCGGGTGATCCCTTCTGCTCCATGTTACATCCTGCTCCGACCATCTCAGGTATCTCGGAACGGCCGAGGCAACTGAATTTACCGCCTTTTTCAGTATATTCTTATCCTTGTTGGAAATTCCTGTAGTATGCACGTGATATTGTCCTAACTGCTTGGGGTTGGCTTGGAATCCTCCAGCTCCCCCTGGTTATTACCCGGATTTCCACCTGCCGGGTTGCCGGCTGGGGGTGGGCCGTGGCCCGGGTTTCCACCCGGACCCGGTCCTCCTCCCCGACCTGCACCTCGCATAGCCTTGTTTATTTCCACGTTGTTCCATCTCTGTAGGTCCGCACATTGCTCCAATGAGTGGTTAGCCGGCCTACCGTTCCTGCTGTGCTTTGGGCACGCCATTCTGAAGATATCCCAATTGTTACCCGGCCTTGGCGGTCCTTGATAATTTCCTCCGTTCTGGTTTCCTCCATTGAAGTTTCCTTCTGCCCTAGGTCTCGAAGACCCGGCCTCTGTGCTAGCGACAAACTCGGAGTTTCCCTCAAACGGGCACTTGTTCTGGTTGTTTCCATTATTACCTCCATTGTTACCCGGCGTTGACCCATTGCCGGTTCTTCCATTGTTACTTGTGTTCGCTTTTGCTTTATTGTCATCGACGTCCTCTTCTGTGGTATCCGTTGCGGCGTGTTTGTTGCATGCATCCATTAGCTCTCCCATCGTAACCTCTGAAGCATTCCGACTGGATTTCATGCGAGTCAACTTTTGCACTAAAGGTATGTACTTGCATGTCTTTGCCATAGCTTGTAACGCATCCTTGGGCTGGATATATGTAGATGAGTGAAGTATCTCCATAACTCGGCGCACCCAGCTGCGCGCCGATTCTCCCTTCTTCTGGACGCACCGTTCTAAGTCATCAATAGTAAACAGTTTTCTGCACGTCCCATGAAAGTGCTTGATAAACGCAGTTTTCAACTCCTCCCATGACTTGATGGATCCTTCCGGTAGATTATTGAACCATAACTTTGCTGCTCCTTCTGACATCATTAAGTACATGAACTTGGCTTGAAGATTTTCAGTTGTGTTGCAAATCGACATTGCCATCTCATAGCTGCTCAACCATGTTTCCGGATCCATAGTCGGCTCATAATTTACTACTTTACCCGGTTCCTTGAATTTATCCGGGTAAGGCTCAGTGTCGGGGGGTTACCCCCGAGTAGGGTAAAGGCAGGTGGTAAAGGCAGCTTACAGAAGGGAGGTTTGGTCGAGTAGCCGACTACCTGGTACTCGCTACCCGGTCGACTGCTACTCGGTCCCACCTCAAGATGACCAGAAGGAGAAATCAAGCAAGTTCTATCTCTTCGAGTAGAAGAGGTAGCCCGAGTAGAATTGGCGGGAACCTACTCGGGCCAGAAAGTCAAAGGAGCCGTTCTGACACAGGATCCCGCGTATCCTGGGTCTGTACTTGGCAGCATTCGAACTACTGTTCATCTGGTACCGGCCTGCCTGACAGTGACAGCACGGAAGCAGGCCGTGGCAGGATAAGGGGGGCCTACTCTGTGCCTAGGTACAGTGATACCAGTCTGTCCCCTAGTTTTGCCCAACGACTTTACGGAAGCAGCCAAGATTAGGAGCCAAAGCTGTCAGCGGGTACTCGGAGAAAGGACGATGTGCACACTATGTCGACACTTGTCTGGATTTGGACGTATCCGGCTGGGCACCACGTATATAAGGTGCCCCGCCGCCTCCTGCGCGAGGCACGCTCATACATGCTCACATTGAACCCTAGAAACCCTAAGTTCTTGACCTAGCTCTACTCGGAGGGAGGAGAGTGGCTACTCGGTAGCAATATCATTTGTACTGTGGCTACTCGGAGAAACATCGTAATACATACAGAGAGGCAGGAGTAGGGGTTTTACCTCCTCACAAGGGCCCTGAACCTGGGTAGATTGTGTTGTTTGCAGTGTATTGTTCTTACCTCACGCGGCTACTCGTCGCGTGATCCCTCCCCGGACACCTCCAGCGTCCATCGTCCCCACATCTTTAGCCATCCCATGGCATCTGCCGTGACACCACCACGACAGTTGGCGCCCACCGTGGGGCAACCAGCGGCGCTGGTTGGAGTTTCTGTTCGGATGGGATCTTCTTCAGCGGAGCGCGTAGTTTGTGGCCTTGTCCACAGATTCGGCTCCTTCGACTTCGTCACCGACAACGCCGGCTGTTTCGGCGGCATGGCCATGCCGGAGGGCGGCTCGGTGATCTCCTTCGGCTCTCATCTCGTCTACGTCGCCACCGTCGCCAACAGCGCCTACCCCGAGCTGGTGCATGACGCGGAGGATCCTCCCGCGGTGATTGCTGCTCGCGGAAGGCCTGCATGCAGCTCTGCAAGCTGCGCTGAGGTGATGGTGACGGGTTTGGCGGCAAACACTGGCGCAGCTGCTACCGGCGCTGCGGCCGTTGTCGAGGAGGTTGACGAACCGCCTGCTGGTGGCAGGAATCACCGGCCCTACGAGAAGGAGAGCAACTTGCCACCTTCCACGTCTACGGTCATCCCCGCGTCTGCTGCGCGAGCTGGTATGCCCACTCCCACCGACATCGAGCTCCTAGCCGCGAGGGAGCAGCTCGAGCGGCAACGCCAGGAGCTGCTTGCCGAGCAGGCGGAGTTGGAGAAGATCAGGCTTGAGCTGAGTTTGGACCAGCTCGAGTACAACAAGGCTCACGGCTTCACGCCAGTCGCCAGGAGGCCCAGCAGAGTAGGCGCTACACGGCGTAACTTGGGTGTCGAGATGGCGACAGTTGCGGAGGTGCCCGCGCAGTCCGCCACTGCGAACACCTTCACAAGGCCAAGGTATAGCACACCTGCCAAGACGCTCAGAGCTGCACAGGCCGTGGCTGCCGAGTTGCCGCGCCTGGATGGAGAGGCGCGTCTCAGGCAGCAGGAGAGGCTCAACGAGTTGGTGTTGGAGGCCGCTAGGCAGAACGAGGAGTTCCGGAAGGCCAACCCGGGAGCTGGAGCTTCGCAGGTGGTTCACTCGCACGCGGCTAGATCTAACGATCAGGCCTCGTCTCCGCATCCTAGCCGCGAGAAGAGCCGCAGCGGGCGCTCGGGTAGAGACAGGCAAATGCAGGTGTATGACCCGGCTGCTGCCGCGAAACAGGTTGCTGTGCCGCAGCAGCCCGGGCAGGAACACAACGCTGCAAGAGCAGGCTCTCAAGCCCATCAAGCTCAAAGCCGTGCCCGGGAAGCCGCGCGCCCAGGTTCTTCTCGGCAACCCGCAGCTCAGCCTACTCGGCAGAGGCAGCAGCCGCGCCCAGTGGCACCAGTCGCCAACCCGGTGGAGCAGCCCGCAGCTATGCAGGTGGATAGGTATGATGATGGCTACTCGGCTATGGAGATGGCTGGCTATGATATTCATGACCGTGTTGGTGAGCGCGTGTTGGCGCCTGGAGATGCAAGGCACCAGCTGGACCGTATCAGCTTGTCGGCGCGGCTTGAGAGCACGGGTCCTCCTGGCCCCAAGTGCTTTGGCCCGCGCATCATGAACGAGCCTTCCGTGAAGGGCTTCCAGCTCGCAAGAGGCACCAAAAGCTACAATGGCAGCACCAAGCCTGAAGATTGGCTCAATGACTATGTCACCGCGGTCCATATCGCGAGTGGCAACAGGAGATGGGCGGTGCGCTATGTGCCGCAGATGCTAGAGGGTCCAGCTCGCACTTGGCTCAACAACTTGCCCAAGAACAGCATTAACTGCTGGCTGGACTTCTCGGATGCCTTCATCAGCAACTTCACGAGTACATACAAGAGGCCGAATAGGCCACAGCAGTTGTCAGCTTGCAGGCAGCGAGAAGACGAGACGGACCGCGAGTACCTTACTCGGTGGAGCACCTTGAGGAACACATGTGAGGGTGTGAATGAAGCACAGGCCATCACTTGGTTTGCGCAGGGTTGCCGACATGGCAGCATGCTTTGGCAGAGATTGCAGAGGGAGATGCCGAACACTCTGGCGGAGACCATCAAGATTGCGGATCAGTACGCACTCGGTGATCCCACTCAGCCACTAATGGACTCCTCTGAGCCGAGAAGAAACTTCAACAGCAGCAAGCGCAACGAGTTCCGCAACAAGCGCCGAGTAGATACTCGGTATGACCCTGAGGAGGTGAATGCAGTGAATGTCGGAGGCGGTGGTGGCCAAAGGCAGAAACCTGCTGGAGCCTACGGGCAGAACCAGAACCAGGGCCAAGGCAACAAGAAGCCATTTCGCGCTTCTCAGTCGGGTAGCGGGAACTCCGAGCAGCCGAAGAAGTTTGTCTTTGACGACATGAAGGATGGCCCATGCAGCTTTCACACTCATCATCCCCCGAGGCCTGCTAACCACACCACTCGGCAGTGCGAGTGGTGGGATGTGATCAAGAGTGATGGCTTGCCTCCTCCTCCTCCTCTGCCAGCAGCCAATGCTACTGTTCAGCCTACTCGCGCACCCGCAACTCGGCCGCCAGCATACCCGAGAAGAGAGAATGTGAACCAGGTGGCTTTAGGAGCCAACCGTAACTTCGACAATGAGAGATACCGCAACAACAACAACAACTACAACCGCAACAACAACTACAGGGGTAACAACAATGGCAACAATGGCAACAATGGCAACAATGGGGGCAATGGCTCCAACCAGTACCAAGAGCACCATGAGAGCTATATGATCTTCACTTCTGAGGCAGTCGACAAGCAATCACAGCACAGGCGGGCCATGGAGGTCAATGCAGTGATCCCTGCTGTTCCCCACTACATGTATTGGTGTGATCAGGAGATCAGGTGGACCCGGGCAGATCATCCCAAGGTGATGCCCAATCCGGGTACCTATGCCTTGGTGCTGGATCCTACTTTCCTGGGTCCCGAGAAGAATGTGAGGTTCAGCAAGGTGCTAATCGACAACGGCAGCAGCATCAACATTGTGTACAAGGACACACTCGAGAAGCTTGGCCTGGCCGAGAACATGATGCTGCCTAGCAAGACCACCTTCCATGGCATTGTGCCCGGGATCTCGTGCAATCCGATTGGCCGAGTGTGGATTGATGTGCTATTCGGTACCCGGGAGAACTCCCGCACAGAGCGCTTGCAGTTCGAAGTGGTGGATCATCAGAGCCCCTATCACGCTCTACTCGGCAGGCCTGCTCTGAGCAAGTTCATGGCCTCCACTCATGTTGCATACTTGAAGATGAAGATCCCTGGTCCCAATGGCATAATCACTGTCGCTGGTGACTACAAGAAGTCCATGGAGTGTGCCTCTGCTAGCTCCCAACTGGCGGAATCGATGGTGATTGCTGCCGAGAAGAAGAAGATGTACGAGGTGGTGGCCATGGCTCAGTCCGCACAAGCTGGCGCACAAGGTGTGCCGAGTACCCAGCATGGTACTGCCTTCCAAGCTGCCAAAGGAGACCAAGACAGTCCAGGTCGACCCCCGAGTTCCCCGACCGTGTAGCCATCATTGGTTCCGGGTTGGCGGAGAAATAGGAAAGCGCGCTCATCCACTTCCTCCGTGAGAATCGGGATGTGTTTGCCTGGACCAATGAAGATCTACCAGGAGTCCCGAGGGAGTTGGTTGAGCACTCTTTGCATGTGCGTCCTGACGCCAAGCCCGTGAAGCAGGCTATGCGCCGTTTCGGAGATGAGAGAAGGAAGGCCATCGGTGATCAGATCACCAGCTGCTGATAAGTAACTTCATCATGGAAGTGCTGCACCCGGATTGGTTAGCCAACCCGGTCATGGTCGAGAAGAAAAAGGAAGATCCCAAGGCTGCCACTGCATGGCGCATGTGTGTCGACTACACCGACTTGAATAAGGCATGCCCCAAGGATCCTTTCCCGCTGCCCCGCATCGATCAGGTGATCGATTCCACTGCTGGTTGTGAACTGTTGTCTTTCATAGATGCCTACTCTGGTTTCCACCAGATTGCACTCAACCCTGCTGATCAAACAAAGACTGCTTTCATTACCCCGTACGGGGCTTATTGCTATCGTGTCATGTGTTTTGGCTTGAGGAATGCGGGTGCAACCTATCAGAGATGCATGCAGAAATGCTTGCACGACCAGCTCGGCAAGAATGTGCAGGTGTACGTAGATGACATTGTCATCAAAACGAATAAAACACATACTCTGCTTGCCGACCTGGAGGAAACCTTTGCTAACCTACGCAAGTACAAAATGAAACTGAATCCGAGTAAGTGCACCTTTGGTGTACCGGCTGGAAAGCTACTCGGTTTTCTGGTTTCTAGTCGGGGCATTGAAGCCAATCCTTCTAAGATAAAAGCTATTGAGAGCATGTCTTTACCGAGATCACTGAAAGATGTGCAGAAATTCACGGGTTGTTTGGCATCTCTAAGCCGTTTTCTGGGCCGAATGGGCGAGAAGGCCTTGCCTCTGTACCAGCTGATGAAGAAAAGTGACAAGTTTGTCTGGACTCCGCAAGCGGACGTGGCATTCAACGAGCTGAAAGCAATGCTGGCTAGCGCTCCTGTCTTGGCTAGTCCGCTACCCAAGGAGCCTATGCTGCTGTACATTGCCGCGACTAACCGAGTAGTCAGCGTAGTGGTAGTGGTGGAGCGAGAAGAAGAAGGCAAGAGTGTGCAGCGCCCAGTCTATTATCTCAGTGAAGTGCTGTCCAGTTCCAAGCAAAACTATCCGCACTACCAGAAGATGACATATGGTGTGTACCTGGGCGCCAGGAAGCTGAAACATTATTTCCAGGAGCACCCCATCACTGTTGTGAGTTCTGCTCCCATCTCGGATATCATGGGTAACAAGGAGGCGAGTGGCAGAGTAGCCAAGTGGGCGATTGAGCTAGCCGCGTACGCTCCCGCGTATGCGAGAAGAGAAGCAATCAAGTCTCAGGTCCTGGCGGAGTTTCTTGTGGACTGGGCCGAGATGCAGTATGAACCTCCTGCTCCAGTTTCCAACTATTGGAGGATGCATTTCGATGGCTCGAAAGTAAAGGAAGGCCTTGGTGCTGGTGTCGTGCTCACGTCACCCAAGCGAGATCAGCTCAAGTATGTGTTGCAGATTCATTTCAAGGCATCCAACAATGTAGCCGAGTACGAGGCAGTGGTGCATGGTTTGCGAGTAGCAAAGGAGGTTGGTGTGCAGCGCATTATATGCTATGGCGATTCAGATCTGGTGGTGCAGCAAGTCTCAGGTACCTGGGATGCTTTGGATGCCAACATGGCATCGTATCGCTTCCTGGTGCAGTCAATGACTGGGTTCTTCGAAGGCTGTGAGTTTCAGCACATTCACCGAGCAGAGAACGAAGCAGCAGACGAGCTATCCAAGTTGGGATCTTCTCGGCAGTCCATCCCGGCAGGGATTGCCTTGGAGCATTTGAGGAAGCCATCCATCAAGCCTTCCCCCAACTCGGAATCCATCTTTGTTCCTTCTCTGCCAAGTGAAGAATCTGACCCAATGGAGATTGACTGGGAGAGTACTGCAGGGAACCCGGGGACTGCTGTCCTCTACTCGGGGACTGCCACTCCCTACTCGGGGACTGCCACTCCCTACTCGGGGACTGCCACTCCCTACTCGGGGACTGCCACTCCTTACTCGGGGACTGCCACTCCGTACTCGGGGACTGCCGCCCTCAACCCAGAGGCTGTCGCATTCATTGAAGAAGTTCTCGCCAATCGGTCTGGGCTGCAAAGAAGCGCTCCTACTCCTCCTGTGCAACCGCAAGAGCCTATCCCAATGGAACTGGACGAACCAGTGTTTCCCATACGGGAGACACCGAGTTGGGCTATGCCCATATTATCCTTTCTAAGGGACGGTACTTTACCTGAAGATGAGCTGACTGCGAGGCAGATTCAGAGAAGGTCCAAGGGCTACACTATAGTCCGAGATGTGTTGCACAAGAGAAGTGCCACTGGTGTGCTGCAACGTTGTGTGAGCCCGGAAGAGGGAGAAGAAATCCTGGTGGAGATACATCAAGGGGAATGTGGGCATCACGCCTCATCTCGGGCTTTGGTCAAGAAAGCTTTTCGGCATGGCTTCTACTGGCTCACTGCACTGCAGCAAGCTGAAGATATTGTGAGGAAGTGCAACGGCTGCCAGATGTTCGCAAGTAAGATTCACATGCCTGCTTCCGAGTTGAAAACAATTCCTATCACATGGCCATTTGCTGTTTGGTGCTTGGATATGGTTGGTCCATTCAAGCCGGCTAAAGGCAATATGACACATATTTTGGTCATGGTGGACAAGTTCACCAAGTGGATTGAGGTGAAGCCTATTCGGAAGTGCGATGGGGTCACAGCTGTGAGGTTCGTGAAGGATGTGATCATGAGATATGGCTACCCGCACAGTATCATCACCGACAACGGCACCAACTTTGCAGAGGGGGCAATGGTGCGATTCTGCAGAGATAAGCATATCCGACTAGACGTTGCGTCAGTCGCGCACCCTGCCTCCAATGGGCAAGTTGAGAGAGCAAATGGAATGGTACTGGCAGGCATAAAGCCAAGGCTGATTGAGCCTTTGCTGAAAACACCTGGGTGTTGGCTAGAAGAGTTGCCAGCGGTGTTGTGGAGTCTAAGGACTACCCCTAACCGGTCAACCGGCTACACGCCATTCTTCTTGGTATACGGGGCTGAGGCCGTGTTGCCAATAGACTTAGAGCATGACTCCCCCCGAGTAGCTCTCTACACTGAGGTGGAGGCGAGAGAAGCTCGAGAAGACGACGTTGACCTGCTTGAAGAAGAAAGAGAGCTGACTCTGTCACGTTCGGCTATCTACCAGCAAAACCTGCGGCGCTATCATAGCCGAAAGGTGAACCCAAGGGTTTTCCGAGAAGGAGACATGGTCCTTAGGCTGGTGCAGCGCACAGCCGGGATGCACAAGTTGTCTCCTCCTTGGGAAGGGCCCTTTATCGTGAGCAAAGCGCTGCACAATGATGCATACTACCTTGTAGATGTACGCCCATCACAGGCGAACAGGGCAGATAAAGCTGGAGAGGAAACCAAGCGTCCTTGGAATGTAGCTCTACTTCGTCGTTTTCATTCGTAAGCAAAGATGTGTATGTACCCTCTTATCCGAGTTGAAATTCTACTCTGCAATCTGAAATTGTTCTCGGGGACTGCCCTCGTCCAAAATTGCTCTAAGTGTTTTTACTCGGCTTGATCCTTTGTCTATTCGGTTGCTCCACTTCAGAACTCATAATTGCATTGAGTACTGTGTTTAAACCTATATGCCAACTCTTCGACTCTGCTGCTGTCCGAAACCCGGCTTCATGGCAAGCAAGAGAACAAGCAAAAGGTCAATGAGCACACGAAAATCGCTAAGGAAGAAAGAGTGCAGGAACCGAGTAGATTGTTTGTTACTTTTGTTCCCTGTTTTCGTCTTCTCGGCTAAGTGGTGGGCTGCGTTACCATGATTGTTTCTAGCGGCTAAGTATTTGCAGCCCTACTACTTGATTCTTGTGACTCGAATACCAAAAAAGCGACAAGTCGCGGGTAGAGCAGAGATGAAAAGATAGGGTGAATAAGAAATGCAACTCGGGGACTCGCATGGAAACGCAACTCGGCATTAAGCCAGCGTTGTTCAAATTGATTAATGTCGAAATAAACAGAGTGGGCATAAAAATTGAGTAGCAAGCCAAACAAAGATAGTCTATTACATCTGCTCCCGGCATCCCGGGGATCTGATAAGTGTTCAAGTGAAAAAGTTTGCAGATAAAATCAGGTGGAGGTGACAGTGTTGTCGGTACTGGCATTGGCTGCTGCATCATCAGTGGTGGCCCTGGCTGCCGCATCTTCCTCAGCGCTGGCGTGGGTGGCATCCGCATCCGACTGGATGGTGGCGGACTCGTTCATCTCGACGTCCTGCTCGGTGGTAGCCGGGTCGGAAGTGGCCGTGGCCACCGAGATGGGTCCTGGAGCCGGAGAAGAGCCAGGCGCTTGGCCAGGAGGGCGTACCGTGTCGTCGAGAGCAGCACCTGAGGAGGTGCCAAAGTCGAGTGCGGCGGTGTCGATGTGGGCGTACTCGTCCTCATCGCTACTCGCGACTGCGACGTTCTTCCCCTTCCCGGCCTTGCCCTTAGGAGATTCGAAGAGGCCTTCCAAGTCGGATTCTACTTCGTCGTCCTCTTCCTCTTCCTCTTCGTACTCGGTGTCGGGCTCGGGGAGGCCCTCGATGAAGGTCTCCGTCTCAGCGCACTCCGCGACCTCGTAGGCGATCTGCTTGCGTGTGGCCACGCAGTCGGGATCTACCTCCCACTTGGAATTATTGCGCTTCCCGCGGATGAGCTGCATGTTGAGGTTTTCATACCAGGATGCTATGCAGAGAAGCATCACGTCCGCACCAGCCCGGGCTCCCGAAGCACGCCACTTCTTCAACTCTTTCTTCACATTTTCCAGCTTGAAGGCGAGACCCCGCATGGTTTTTGGTTCAGGATCCTGGGGCCAGGACAACCTGTGGAGCTCGAAGCCCACGTGCACCAAGTCAGTGCCAACGCCGGCCAGCTGCTCGAAATAATCTTTGAGCACCAGCAGGCTGTCCTCTATCTCAGCTCTAGTGTCTGCTGCCTCACCCTTCGCAAGGCGAGCTGCTTGGGCCTTGGCCACAGTAGGCGCGCAATTGGAATCAAGATGAGGCCAGATCTCTGAAATAGCAAGTGACAACTTCAGAATCGAGAAGAGAAGAGCCGGGTAGAGAAAAACCGAGAAGAAAAGAGGCAGGGAGAAGAAGACCTACCGGACAGTTCGCGGCGCAGCCGCTGCAGCTGGGTCTTCCAGGACTCCTCGTTGGAAATGTGCCTTTCTTGGATCAGGCGCAAGGTATCCATCTGAGCGAAGAGATCAGCGTTGGTCTTCTTTAACGTTTCACATTCCTGCTCAAGGGCCCTCTCCTTGGCTCTGAATGTTGTCTCGGCCTTGGCCTTCTCGGCAATTGCTCTATCCCTCTCGGCGCCAATGTTGATGGCATCCTGGAGTGCCTTTTGCAACTGGAGTTGCAGCTTCTCGGTCTCGGTGGCGTGATCCTTCAGCAACACAGCGGCCTGGTTGGACAGTTGGTTCTGCACCTCTGCTGGCTTGACACAATCTTGGTGTGCCTCAGCAAACAACTTGTGATCTTCTGCGAAGAGCCAGACAAGGTCAATAGAGAAGCAGCGAAGAAACAGATTCAAGATCAAGCCGAGTGAACAACAAACTCACCTTCCAGCCTTTTGATGGTGGCTTCGGCGTTCTCCACGAAAGTGCGGCATTTCTCGTGCTCTTCGGCTAGGCTCTTCAGTTTCTCTGCAGAGTAGAAAAGGTTAGCGCAAAAGAAAGCATAAGCGAGCGTAAACAAAAAACGCATGAACCGCACAGCTAAAAGCGTACCTTGCACTTCAGCCAGCTGCTGGGTGCTGTCGTTGGCGTCCTTGCTGGCTGCCTCCGCAACTGCATTTTCCTTCTCTAAAGCAGCAATTCGCCTCCTGGCGATAGAGTGGTTCCAGAGAAGATGGCGGTATAGGTTGGTCCGCTTCAGGACGCTATCCTGAGAAGCGAGAAGAAGCAAGTCAGAAAAAGCAGAGTAGATTCAACCCGAGTAGGAGGCTACTCGGAGAGTACCCATCTACTCGGCTAGAATCTCGGGGACTGGGGGTGATGGTAAGGAGCAGAGAGGCGAATAGGAGAGGAGAAAATTCAACTCGGAAAAGACGAGAAGGACTTACTGCGTACGCCTGCTCGATGTCCTCGGCATTCTTGCGGTGCAGGAACATCTTGGCTGCGAGGGTCGCGGTCTCGGTGGAGACGGACATGGGCTTGTGTCCCAGGTCGACCTTGTTCCAATCCACGCGCATGTGGTCGATGCCGCCAAGACCAAGACCGTGCCATTTCTCCGTGCCGAGAATCCGGCTATCCCACTTGGCGTCGATGAAGCCAATGGTGTCCAGTACCTGCTCAAGGCCCTTGGAAGTTATTGGTTTATCTTGTACCCCCCGAGAAGCAATGTCGACGGATTGGCGTTGGCTTGGATCTGGGGGAGGGGAGCTCATAGCTACAACCTTCCTTCCCTTCTGAACAGCTAATGCTTTGTCCTTGGGAGGGAAGCCGATTAAGTTCTGGTGGCTAACCTCAATCATGTACTCCGGGTAGCAAGGCTGGCCAGCTGCTCGAGCGTCAGCAGAGAGCGCCGCGGGAATTGGGCCGGACTCGTGGATCACAAGTGCCCCACCTGAGGCTGGCGGCGGTATCTGATCTCAGGCTCGCTTCTTCGTTTTCTCCTTCTCGACCCTCTGCTTCTCGGGATCTTCAGCCTTCTTGCCATCAGTTTTGGCCTTCGTCTTCTCGGCGGCTGCCTTCTCGACAGGTTTCTTCTCGGCTATCTCCTGCTCAGCCTTGGCCTTCTCAGCTGTTTCCTTCTCAGCGGTTTCCATCTTCTCGGAAGGGCCTTTCTCAGCAGCTTCCTTCTCGGCTGCCCGTCTATCAACTAAATTCTTCAAAGCATCCAGGGCTCGCTGCCTGGTTACTCGGCCGGCGGGAGGGCTGGATGCATCCTTGGTCTGCGGAGACGAGGAGGAGTTTGGCGGTGTAGGGCCTTGCACAGTGGGTGGCACCACGGATCCGTCGCTTTGTGCAGCTCCTGGCTGGGCGCTACTCGGTGTGTCGCCCGGCTGTACGCTGCTCAATGGATAAGCATATGTCGTGTTGGCATCCGTGGCGGTGGTGTTTTCTACTCGCTGCTCGGTAGCGAGATTCTCTGGTGCATCAGCCCCTGTGGTGGGCTGCTCTTGCTCTGCTTCTGGCCGCTCGTCGGCGGTGTTGTCTTGCATCTCTTGATCTTGGTTCTCCTCGGCATTGCTAGCCGGAGGAGAAGGGGGTCTCTCATGGTGGACGGTAGTGTCCTGCGCCGCTGGCTCTGACTCTGCTCCTTGTGCATCGGCGGTCTGTGGATTGGCAGCAGCAGCGTTGGCGGTGTGGTCCTCATCATCATCGATGTTGATCAGAGGTACTGATGATTCCTTAGCTTGGTCGGACGCGAGAGCTGCGCTCGCATCCATGGGAGGTCTGTAGAGAAGGAAGAAACCAGAAATTAGAAGGAATTTGGGGAGAATAGCACAGCGCGAGAAGGGAGGCGACCGAGAGGAGGGCTTACGCGGTGGTGGACTTAAGCTGTCGTCTGGGCTTCTTCACGACCACCTTCTTCTTATTCTCGGTAAGCTCCTTCTTCTCGGCGGGCTTCTTCCTCTTGGCGGGAGGCGCTGGTGCTCCACTGCCAGTCCGCTTGCGAGCCACAGGAGCGGCAACGGACAGAGGCTCGACGACAAGGGGCGCATCGCCCTCGTTCTCGTCTTCGTCCTCGTCGTCCTTTTCCACGGCTACCTCATCTGAGAATTCAAGAGAATAGAGGAATGAATCAGAAACAACAAACAAGGGATTGGTGCCTCTCGGAAACAAAACAAGGTGAAGATGCTGGTACCATCCAAATCCTCATCAGACCAGGTGCGAAGAGCGTCGCGCTTATCAGTGGTGGGGGAACGAGAGAGGTTGGTCTGCTCCGCGGCATCGAGAGAGGGCACATCGTCCTCCTCACGATCAGGAGACCAGTTGCCCTCAAAAACCTCGCAGCTCTCGATTCTCTGGCGAGTGAGAACCTGAAAAACAGAGAAGGATCACAGACTAGCCGAATACCAGGAAGGAATTCTACTCGGATAGGCGTGCAGGTACAAAGCACACAAAGCCAAGGCAGTTTACTAAGCATTCTACCCGGATAGGCGTGCAAACACAAAGCATACTAAGCCTAAGCATGTTTGCTGAAAGGTCTTACTCGGAGGGGCGTGCAGGTATAAAGCATATCGAGCCTAAGAGTTGTTCTCGAGTAGGCTATCCGGCAAGGCGTGCAAGCACGAAGCACATTAAGCCTACGCAATTCGGCTAAGTACCCTACTCGGTGCAGAAGACGATCGCTACTCGCGGCAGGAGGAGGAATTATCTACTCGAAAAGTAAATGCAGAGAGCAAAGTAAGAAAGGCGTACCCGCTCAATTGGCTTTGTACGGCTGTACGGGACGAACCCGTATTGCCAGTTGTCGCCAAGATTTGTCGTCAAGATGTTCCTTGCGTGCCAGGGAACATCGATGTTGTCGATCTCGATGGTGGTTGTCCTGGTGCAGTCGCGAGGGCCTCCCATGTAACACATGAGATGGCAACGCTCCTGCAAGGGCAGCACTCGGCGCTTGATCCAGCAAGCCACCGGATCGTCATTCTTGAGGCCTTGCGCCTTCAGCCAGCCAAGTCTATCCTCCATCTCGATGGCGTCCTCGTCATTGGCGGGCTTCTCCTTCCAGTACATCCCGATCGGAGCGCGATTGCTCCAAACGGGCAAGTTGATTCGATCGTCCACCTTGGCTCCTTCCGCGGCGGCAACGTTCTTGACGTAGAGGAACGTTTTCTGCCACAGCTTGACGGAGTCCAGCCCCTTGATGCGGGGGTGGTTCGTCCCGGACCGCTGCACCATCATGGCGCAGCCGGTGTCGGTGGCGCGGGCGATGCCCGCGGCGTCTTTCTTCCCGGTGGATTGCTGGCGCAAGTGGAAGTACCTGAGCCACGTCTCCCACGTGGGCCGGATGCCGAGGAAGGCCTCGCAGACCACGGCGTGGTAGGCGAGGAAGACGACGGCATTGGGGGGCAGATGATGCATCTGGATGCCGAAGTGATTGAGGAACTTCCGGAGGAAATCAGAGGCCGGCAATCCGAAGCCGCGCTCGAAATGCGACATGAAGACCACGCGCTCACCCTCCCGCGGGGATGGCACGGTTTCACCGCCTGGCGCCCGGCACTCCACACCGGGAGGAATCCTCCGGGTGTTCACGAGCCAGGCGCAATCTTCGGCGGTGACGGAGGAACCGGCCCAGCCAGCTTTGGCCATTGTTGCGAGTAGGGAAAGTGGAAGAAATCGAAGGAGTTGTTTGGGGGATTGAGTCCGCGGCGGCGCGAAGAGCTCGGTGGCGGAGAAGAGCAGGAGACAAAGGAGGAATAGTGCAAGGGAAGGGGAAAAGGAAGTTACCGGCGGAGGTATTTATATCTCCTCCGCGAGTTTACCGTTACCGTCGTGGAAGTGGGATCGATTGTGACGTGTGGTGGATCCTGTGGCCGGCTAGAAACGCACACAAGCGCCGGTTGCGCGCGTAACGGCCGCAGTTGATCCCACCACCGAATCGTGGCCTATAACTACACTTGATGGGACATGACGGCCGGTGGGCCCACTGCGTGAAAACTGGACACGTGGCAGGTCGTGTCCTGGGCAACGAAACAACGAGGTCGTGGATGCTTGACACGTGTGCAGTTGCTGCGCAAAGGGCTGGATTGTGCTCTGCGCTGCAGAGGCTCAATCTAAGAAATTTCTCTAAGTCTTTTTACTCGGTTACGGAGTAGAAAGCAAGTGCTACTAGGAAGAGAGGAAACTCAAGGTACTTTCCAGATAGCTACTCGGAGGTTCTACTCGGCATCTTGAGGTTCAAGGGCTGAGATGCAAAGGCTGGTTTTAAACTGGCAGAGCCTAGTGAACAAGTTCGCAAGACTCAACCAGCTTCGGGGACTGCTGTCGGGGGGTTACCCCCGAGTAGGGTAAAGGCAGGTGGTAAAGGCAGCTTACAGAAGGGAGGTTTGGTCGAGTAGCCGACTACCTGGTACTCGCTACCCGGTCGACTGCTACTCGGTCCCACCTCAAGATGACCAGAAGGAGAAATCAAGCAAGTTCTATCTCTTCGAGTAGAAGAGGTAGCCCGAGTAGAATTGGCGGGAACCTACTCGGGCCAGAAAGTCAAAGGAGCCGTTCTGACACAGGATCCCGCGTATCCTGGGTCCGTACTTGGCAGCATTCGAACTACTGTTCATCTGGGACCGGCCTGCCTGACAGTGACAGCACGGAAGCAGGCCGTGGCAGGATAAGGGGGGCCTACTCTGTGCCTAGGTACAGTGATACCAGTCTGTCCCCTAGTTTTGCCCAACGACTTTACGGAAGCAGCCAAGATTAGGAGCCAAAGCTGTCAGCGGGTACTCGGAGAAAGGACGATGTGCACACTATGTCGACACTTGTCTGGATTTGGACGTATCCGGCTGGGCACCACGTATATAAGGTGCCCCGCCGCCTCCTGCGCGAGGCACGCTCATACATGCTCACATTGAACCCTAGAAACCCTAAGTTCTTGACCTAGCTCTACTCGGAGGGAGGAGAGTGGCTACTCGGTAGCAATATCATTTGTACTGTGGCTACTCGGAGAAACATCGTAATACATACAGAGAGGCAGGAGTAGGGGTTTTACCTCCTCACGAGGGCCCTGAACCTGGGTAGATTGTGTTGTTTGCAGTGTATTGTTCTTACCTCACGCGGCTACTCGTCGCGTGATCCCTCCCCGGACACCTCCAGCGTCCATCGTCCCCACATCTTTAGCCATCCCATGGCATCTGCCGTGACACCACCACGACACTCAGCCCTGATGTTATCCGACAGACACTTAGGCCCAGCGAGATTAGTCGGAACCGGCCTCACTCGGGAAACGTGTGATCCTGCGGGGGGCGCGGCTGGACGCGACACTGCTGCTGGTCCATGCACCATAGACCCGGCCACGGCTCTCCTCGCTCTGGAACTATCCACAATAGCTTGCGCTGCTGATGCCGCTGGTACTGCTTGAACGCGGGGAGGAGGCGGCATTTGCTGCTGCTCTGCCCTCCGTCGCGCTGAGCTTGTCTGAATATTGCCGGTATTGTCTCGTTGCTGGCTGATATACGGTGTCCCATGCATTCCACTTCTGTTGTCCGGGTAATTAACTTGCTGTGCCACTGCCGTATGCAATAAATCGATCGCCCGTCGGGTCTGCTCCGCATGGGGTGACTCTCTTACGGGGATCTGATTCAATGCTAACGTTGCAGAATATTCATTATCCATGGGGTTGTTGTAATGACCTGCTGGCGTGCGAAACCGTGATGGTGGTGGTGGCAATGTATTGCCGGTAGCAACTCCAGTCTGTAATATGGGTAACCCGGCCTGCGTGTTTACCGGTTGTGCTCCTCCAGTTGCGGGTTGATGTACAATTCCTTGGTTCGCCGCTGGAATCGGCTGATCCTGAGGTGTGATGAATAGTGTGCCCGGGTTTATGACTCCACCCGTTACCGGTAATCTGGTCTGGTGCCTTTGACGCACCCTGGTTGTCTCTTCTCGGAGCCGGTTCTCCAATGCATCTAGATCGTGCTGGCGCGCAGCTACCCCTTGTTTTTCTGCTTCCACTTGCCTTCTCTGTTGTTCCAATGCACGACGGGCTACATCTAGATCCCTAACACGTTCCGCCGCGTTTTCCGGGGTTATGACTCTGGCTAGAACGGTGGGATCCAGGATCAGGTTGTTGTTGAACAGAGCCGGGTGTTGCGGATTTGAAGGACCCGCCCCTGGTGTCACGTTTGCCAGATATCCGAACATGTTTGCCTGCAACTCGCTAACCGCCGCATGGCTGGTAACTGATGCCGATTCTCCGTCGACCCGGGTTAAGACCGGGTTTCCGTCAACCGGATTTTGCTGCTGGGCCAATGCTTGTGCTGTTCCGACAGCGGCCGCGGTCACGTTCCCCTGATTAAGATTGGTTGCGGGGGCCGTGTAAACCGCGACCTGGCGCACAATGCTTGGCGCAGATTCGTATTCTTCTTCATCATCGCTGCCTTCCTCGTACCGTTCCTCCAGCAGGTGCAGGATAGACTCAGTGTCATCTTCTCTCATAACCCGGCCACGCGGGGTCCATGCCGGCTCCTCCGGCTGTTCCCTCTTCGTGGTGGGCTCTTCTGCCGGGTCTATCGTCCCGACCGATTCCTCCCCATCGGACTGAACGCAGGTGGCCTCCCCTGACACAGAATCAAATCCAAAATCATCAGGGACTGAACCGGACGTACGTACCATGCCAATGAAGACGTTGATCCGGCCGATTGTCACGACAGATCCGGATTCGAGCAGATCCGACTCTGACCCCCAGCCAAAATCGTCCACCATCTTCTCTCCTTCGGGGTTGGTGTAGATCTCGCCGACGACGAGGTTCTTCATGTTCTCCCGAGCTTCTCCCGTGATGTAAACACCCTTGGACGTAGGCCCCACGGTGGGCGCCAACTGTCGTGGGATAATCACGGCAGACGTTACCGGGGGTAACTTACATTGGGGCAAATCGACTCTGGTGTTTGGGAGAGGGTTTAGCTCAAGGGAAACCATGGTGATATGCGATCTGGTAGCCGGCAATCAAGTCGCCGAGTCTACGATCTAAATATATTATCTCGATACTGGCTTTACAATGGATACTCGAAATCTCTCGATCTGGCGATCGTGTTCTTGCTCACGTAAAAGCTTGTCTAACCCTAACCTAGGGACCGACTTATATAACATCCGGACCCCCTGGCTTACTCTCCAAGGCGTACTCTGAATCCTACCCGGACACTGCTTACAAACCCTAAACTCCCATATCGGAACCCACAATCCGGGTTACGAGGCCTAAGCTCCTGGGCCTTCTAGAAGCTCCCTTATCCTAAGCCGGGTCTTGAGCAGCGCCCTTTGGGCCGAGTTACTCCTTGGCGTTAGCCTACCGGGTTACCATCCCTCCATCACCATCTCCATTGACTCCACTGCCATCTCCATCACCGTTGATGTCTCCTATGATGAGGAGGGAGTAGTTCTCCCTCGAGGCTAAGGGCTCTACCGGTAGCTATGTGTTTCATCTCTCTCTCGCATGGTTTGATCTATATGTGATCGTGAGCTTTGTAATCTAGTTGAATTCGTAGATATTATTCTTCATCTATTATGCTTATCAAGTGGTTTTTGTTATGAGATCTCGGTAAACACTTTGATCACGGTGTAAAGGTGACAGTGTGTGCACCGTGTGGTTTAGCATTATATTTATATTTTGTGTTGGATAACCCTATGAAATTATGGTGTTTGCGTGGAACCATCTGGGTCCCATGGTGATAGCGTGGGGGTTACTTTGTTGGGAAAGTGCTTACTCTGAGGAGTGCTATTAAAGCCCTACACATGGATTGGTGTTATTATTCGACCTGAGAGTGGTTTGGAGTAGCATAGTGAAGAGATGGTATTTATTAATTCAATTATGTGATCATTGTTGAGAGTGTCCACTAGTGAAAGTAGGATCCCTATGCCTTGTTTCCAAGCATTGAAACACTGTTTTCTGTCGGTTCTGCTACATATTTGCTTGCTGCCATATTTATTTCAGATTGCTATTATTACTTATAACCATTCATATTACTCGTATTTCACTATCTCTTCGCCGAACTAGTGCACCTATATACCTGACAAGTATATTTTTTTGAGAGCAACCACATATTTCATTAATAGAAAATCAAGTTACAATGAGGAACACATATGTAAACTAAAGGACAAACCGGGATAAAATGATTATCCTGAATTTGCAAATAAAACCCTAAAAGATCGAGAAATACAAAACGACCCCTAGGGTTTACTGCAACCACCATAGCGAGCGGCCGCCGTTCTCCTCCAGCGGCGTTGAGACGAAAGCTAAAGGAAACGCAGAGCCTCCACCATTGCAAGATCCTAGAAAGCACCATTGCCAATGAGGCTTTGTGAGTCGATGAACAGGCCCGCTGCACGCAGCAAGGCACATGTCGCTATGGCACGTCGACCGGGGTATGTCCCTGATGGTGTAGATCTTGCACTCGTTGGGATACCCCAAGAGGAGGGTGTGATGAGCACAGCGGTAGGATTTTTCCCCTTAGTTAAGAACCAAGGTTATCAATCCAGTAGGAGAAGGAGGACATTCGGAAGGTTGATGCCACTAACGGTGGTGCTGGTGCTTCACCGGTGTCAGCAACAACGTGGAACGTGCACACAACACAACCAAAATACTTTGCCACAACGGTACAGTGAGGTTGTCAATCTCACCGGTCTTGCTGAAAACAAAGATTAGACGTGTAGTGTGGAAAACAGTTGTATGCTTGCAGAAAGTAGAGAGAGCAGGAAATTGTTGTGGTTTGTTTAACAGTGTGGAAAATGGACCGGGGTTCATAGGTTCACTAGTAGTGTCCCTCCATAAAGATAACATGATGGGTGAACAAATTACAGCTGGGCAATTGACAAATAAAGGTTGCACCTTAGTGCACATTATAACATGATGATTACTATGATATTTAGTGCGGGCATTACAACAAGATACATGGACCGACATCCATCTGCATCTATGACTAATAATCCACCCTCAGGTTATCATCCGAACCCCCTTAGGTATTAAGTTGCAAGCAACAGATAATTGCATTAAACAAAGTGTGTAATATAAGCAATAATTATGCATGCGGGCACTCTCACCGATGTTTTCTCCCTAATGGCAACATCACATCCCCCTTCACGTTTCTGTCACTCGAGCAAGGCAACAAGGAGGCATGAACCCACTATCAAGCATAAATACTCCCTCTTGGATTCACTAGCAACTACTTGGCCAGAGCAACCACTAGCAATGGAAAGCATGCAAGATCACAAATAGCATATGCAATAAAGACTATAATCAACTTGGCTTAAGTTCAATATTCATTGGATCCCAGCAAACACCGCATATAGAATTACATAAGATCAATCTCGATCATGATAGGCAGCTCACGAGATCTAAACATGGAGGCATATGAGGAGGAGACAACCATCTAGCTACTGCTATGGACCCATAGTCCAGGGATGAACTACTCACGCATCACTCCGGAGGCAGACATGGTGATGTAGAAGCCTCCGGTGATGATTTCCTCTCCGACAGGGTGCCGGAAAACAGCTCCAGAACCCTCCTAATCTAGGGTTGACGGTGACGCCAGCTGCGGAACTTTTTCGGGAATTTTGATCAGGTCCTTAGGGTTTTCCATCCGGGGGGCTTAAATAGGCGAAAGGGCAAAGGCGGTGGAGCTCAAGGGGCCCCACACCCATAGCTGGCGTGGCCAGGGTGTAGCATCCCAACTTTTAATAAAGATCGAATACCTGTGTTATTGTGCTAGTCCTGGATCAATTGCTAGCACCACAGTACAAAATGAAATATCATGCAAATGCATCAAATTCTTTTACATCGCATGATCCAGTCTTTACAAAATAGTATTACAACTTGCATAGTCTTAGAAGACTAGCAGTAAACAAAGATATACAACGAAAGACATAGTACAACATTGAGCCCATCTTCTTCATGTGCCACATGCAAAACATGTTGGCGATAGTCTCGATATCCTAAACGAAATCCTCACTCGTCTTTAGAAACATTTGCAATATGGAATATGCAGCCACAAGGGAGTCAATACAATTTAATGTATTGGCAAGTAACACTATGGTGGATATAAATGGCAAGACTAATACTACATGCTTATTTGGCTGAGTGGAGTTTAGGCTAAGTTTGCATAAAGCCAGTGTCGTGGTGGTGTCACGGCAGATGCCATAGGATGGCTAAAGATGTGGGGACGATGGACGCTGGAGGTGTCCGGGGAGGGATCACGCGACGAGTAGCCGCGTGAGGTAAGATCTACACAACACAAACAACGCGATGTACCCAGGTTCAGGGCCCTCGTGAGGAGGTAAAACCCCTACTCCTGCCTTTCTGTATGTATTACGGTGTCTCACCGAGTTGCCACAGTACAAATAGTAACGCTACCGAGTAGCCCCTTGCCCCTCTCCGAGTAGAGCTAGGTCAAGAACTTAGGGTTTCTAGGGTTTCCAGAGAGCCACTGATAGCGTCTATGGGAGCATGCCTCGCGCAGGAGGCGGCGGGGCACCTTATATACATGGTGCCCTAGCCGGATACGTCCAAATCTGGACAAGTGTCGACATAGTGTCCACACTGTCCTTTCTCCGAGTACCCGCTGACAGCTTTGGTCGTTGATCTTGTCTGCTTCTGTAAAGTCGTTGGGCAAAACTAGGGGACAGACTGGTATCACTGTACCTAGTCACAGAGTAGGTCCCCCTTATCCTGCCACGGCCTGCTTCCATGCTGTCACTGTCAGACAGACCGTCCCCACGTGAACAGTAGTTCGAATGCTGCCAAGTACGGACCCAGGATACGCGGGATCCTGTGTCAGAACGGCTCCTTTGACTTCCTGCCCGAGTAGTTTCCCGCCAAAGGTTCCCGCCAATTGTACTCGGGCCAAACCTTCTACTCGACAGAGTAAAACTTGACTGATATCTCCTTCTGGTCATCTTGAGGTGAGACCGGGTAGCAGTCGACCGGGTAGCGAGTACCCGGTAGTCGGCTACTCGACCAAACCTCTCTTCTGTACGCGGCCTTTACCACCTGTCTTTACCCTACTCGGGGGTAACCCCCCGACAGCAGTCCCCGAAGCTGGTTGAGTCTTGCGAACTTGTTCACTAGGCTCTGCTAGCTTAAAACCAGCCTTTGTATCTCCGTCATTCGAACCTCAAGATGGCGAGTAGATCCTCCGAGTAGCTATCCGGAAGGTATCTTGAGCTTCCTCTCTTCCGAGTAGCACTTGCTCTCTACTCTGTAATCGAGTAAAAAGACTTAGCGAAAATTCGCAAACTGAGCCTCTGCAGCGCAGAGCAACATCTAGCCCTTCACGCAGGCACTGCCCTCGTGTCAAGCATCCACGACCTCGTCGTTTGGTTGCCCAGGACACGACGCCACGTGTCCAGTTTTCACGCTGTGGGCCCACCGGCCGTCATGTCCCATCACGCGCAATTACTGGCCACGATCTGGTGGTGGGATCAAATGCGGCCGTTACGCGCGCAGCCCGCGCTTGTGTGCGTTTCTAGCCGGCCACAGGACCCACCACACGCCACAGTCGATCCCACTACCGCTGTGGTAACGGTAATCTTGCGAGGGAGGTATAAATACCCCCGCGGTAACTTCCTTTTCTTCTTCCCTGCACTTTTCCCCTTCTGCCTCTTGTCCTTCTTCTCCACCGAGCCCTCCGCCGCCGCGCAAGCTTCCGCGCCGCCGCGGACCCACTCCACCGAGCAACTCCACTCGAAAATCATCCACTCCTCCCACTCGCAAGGATGGCCAAGGCTAGCTGGGCGGGTTCCTCCGTCACCCAGGCCAATCTCGCCTGGCTCGTGTCCAGCAGGAGGGTTCCTCCCGGCGTGGAGTGCCGGGCACCCGACGACGAGGTTGTGCCAACTCCGCGGGACGGCGAGCGGGTGGTCTTCATGTCGCACTTCGAGCGCGGCTTCGGACTACCCGCCTCGGACTTCTTGCGCAAGTTCCTCGACCACTTCGGGCTGCAGATGCATCATCTGCCGCCCAACGCGGTCGTCTTCCTCGCCTACCACGTCGTCGTCTGTGAGGCTTTCCTCGGCATCAGGCCCACGACTGATACGTGGCTCAGGTACTTTAATCTCCGTCAACAGTCAGTCGGGAAGAAAGAAGGTGCAGGTATCGGCCGCGCCACCGACACGGGCTGTGCCATGATGGTGCAGCGGACTGGTACGAACCATCCCCGCATCCAGGGGCTGGATTCCTGCCGAATGTGGCAGCAGACGTTCTTCTATGTCAAGAACGTCCCCGCCACGGAAGGAGGTGCGGTTGATGATCGAATCAACCTGCCCGCTTGGAGGAATCGTGCTCCACTCGGGTCAAACTGGAAGGAGAAGCCCACCATCGATGAAATCGCCGTCGAGATAGAAGACAGACTCGGCGAGCTTAAGAAGCTGGGCCTCAAGAACGACGACCCGGTGGTGTGCTGGATCAAGCGCCGAGTGCTCCCTCTGCAGGAGCGCTGCCATCTCATGTGTTACATGGGAGGCTCCCGCGACTGCACCAGGACCACCACCATCGAAATCGACGACGCCGATGTTGCCTATCATGCCAGGAACATGCTGAAGACAAGCCTTACCGAGAAGTGGCGATATGGCTTCGTCCCGTATAGCCGCACGCAACCGATTGCCCGGGTACGTTGTTCCTACTCTGTTTTCGCCTCTGCTTTCCGAGTAGATAACTTCCCTTTCCGCCCCGACTAGCAATCGTCTGGTGCACCGAGTAGAACACTTAGTCGACTCGTGCTTAGGCCTAGTATGCTTTATGTTTGCACGTCTACCCGGGTAGAACACTTGGAAAACTGCATAGGCTTAGTGTGCTTTGTGTTTGCACGCCTATCCGAGTAGAATACTTAGAAAACTGCATAAGCTTAATGTGCTTTGTGTTTGCACGCCTATCCGAGTAGAGTTCCATCCTGATACTCGGTTGACTTATGATTCTTCTCTGTCTTTCAGACCCTTACTCGACAGTTGATTGAGAGTTGCGAAGTTTTCGAGGACAACTGGTTCGCCGATCGCGAGGAGGATGACATGCTGCCCTCTGATGACGCGGAACGGAGCAGCCCTGTTCCTGACAAGCGCGATGCTCTCCGCACTTGGTCGGATGAAGGCTCTCACGGTATTGTTACCTTTATCTCGTTTGTTTCCGAGAAACACCAACCCCTTGCATTGCTGTTCCTGATTCTTCCTTCCTCTCTTTTGAATTTCTCAGATGAGGCCGCTGCGGAGAAGGACGACGAGGATGAGGGCGAGAACGAGGGCGATGCGCCCCTCGTCGTCCAACCTTTGTCTACTGCCCCTCCCGAAGCCCGCAAGCGGACCGGCGGCGAAGCACAGGCACCCCCAGCCAAGAAGAGGAAGCCCGCCGAGAAGGAGGAGGCCGTCGAGAAGAAGAAGAAGGTTACTGTCAAGAAACCCCGACGACAGCTTAAATCCACCACTGCGTGAGTTCTCTTCTCGTTTGCCCTCCTTCTCGCATAGTACCGTTTTCTCCCAAATCTTCTTCCAATCCCTGATCTCTTTCTTTTCTGCAGTCCTGCCATGGATGCGAATGCAGCCCTCGCATCCGACCAAGCCCAGAAGAAACTAGTTCCTCTGGTCAATCTGGACGACGACGATGAGGACCGCGATGCCAATGCTGCTGCTGCCAATCCAGCACACGGAGCAGCGTCAGAACCAGCAGCACAAGATAGCGCTGTTCATGAAGAGAGACCCCCTTCTCCTCCGGCTAGCAACGCCGAGGAGAATCAAGAACAAGAAAAGCAAGACGCCGCCGCCCTTGAGCGGCCAGAAGTAGAACAGGAGCAGCCTACCACCGAGGCTGCCGCACAAGAAAACATCATTGCCGAGCAGCTGATGACAGACGACGCCGCCGCGGATGCTACCGTAGCAGATGTTTACCCACTGCCAGGCGGCGGATCTGCGGCGCCACCAACTGCGCAAGGCCCTATGCCACCAACTGCGCAAGGCCCTACACCACCGACTTCCTCCTCGTCTCCACAGAGCAAGGACACATCCAGCCCTCCTGGGCGAGCAGCCAAGCAACAGGCCCTTGATGCTCTGAGGGATTACTGTTCCAAGAAAGGTCTATCCGAGAAGGAGACTGCCGATAAGGTGGCTGCCGAGGAGGCCAAGGCCAAGGAGGAAGCCGCCGAGAAGGCCAAAGCCGAGAAAGAAACTGCTGAGAGAGCCAAGGCCGAGCAGAAGAAGGCCAGGGCTGAACAGAAGAAGGCCGAGAAGCGAGCTGCCGAGGAAGCAGTCGCCGAGAAGGCAAAGGCCAAGACTGAGGGGAAGAAACCCGAGGATCTCGAGAAGCAGAAAATCGAGAAGGAGCAGACGAAGAAAAGGGCCAGAGAGCAAGGCGCATCCGCAGGCGGAGCACTCGTGATCCGCGACTCCGGCCCGATTCCTGCTGCACTCTCTGCGGACGCTCGCGCTGCTGGTCAGCCCTGCTACCCGGAATATATGATTGAGGTTAGCCACCAACATACCATCGGCTTCCCTCCCCAAGATAAAGCTGTAGCTATTCAGAAGGGGAGGAAAGCTGTAGCCAGGAATACTCCTCCCTTCGATCCAGCCCAGAACAAACCCGTCAACATTGCTTCTCGGGGAGCCCAAGACAAGCCAATAACCTCCAAGGGTCTTGAGCAGGTACTGGACACTGTCGGCTACATTAGCGCCAAGTGGGACAGCGGGGTTCTCGGAGAGGAGAAGTGGCACGGCTTGACCCTTGGCTCCGTCGACCACTACCGCGTGGAGTGGAACAAGATCGACCTGGGACACCAGCCCATGTCCGTCTCCACCGATACTGCAACCCTCGCAGCCAAGATGTTCTTGCACCGCAAGAACGCCGAAGATATCGAACAGAGCTACGCAGTAAGTCTTTTTGCCTTTTCCGAGTTGAATTTTCTTCTCTTCTACTTCGCCTTTCTTCTTTCTTACCATCACCCCCAGTCCCCGAGATTTGGGTCGAGTAGGTGGATACTCTCCGAGTAGCCTCCTACTCGGGCCGAATCTTCTCTGCTTTGCCTAACTCATTTTCTTCTCGGTTTTCAGGATAGCGTTCTTAAGCGGACCAACTTGTACCGCATCCTTCTCTGGAACCACTCCATCGCCAGGAGGCGTATTGCTGCGCTGGAGAAGGAGAAGGTAGCTGCTGAGGCCGCGAGCAAAAATGCAAACGACAGCACCCAACAGCTGGCCGAAGTGCAAGGTACGCCTTTAGCCACGCGGTTCCTGCGTTTTATGGTTACGCCCGCTTCTGCTTCTTCACGCACTAACCTTTTCTTCTCTGCAGACAAACTGAAAGCCTTGGCCGATGAGCATGAAAAATGCCGTAGCTTCGTGGAGAACGCCGAGGCCACGATAAAGAAACTTGAAGGTTAGTTTGCTGTTTTACTCGGTGTGACCTTGAGTTTGGTTCTTCTCTGCCCATTTACTGACCTCATCTTATCTTTTCGCAGAAGATTATAAGTCATTTGCTGAGGCGCACCAAGATTGCGTCAAGCCAGTGGAAGTGGAGAAACAGCTATCCGACCAGGCCATTTCTCTGGTGAAGGACCACACCACCGAGATGGAGAAGCTACAGGTCCAGCTTCAGAATGCACTCCAAGATGCCGTGAAGATTGGCGCCGAGAGGGACAAGGCAATTGCCGAGAAGGCCAAGGCCGAGACCACTTTCAAGGCCAAGGAGAGGGCCCTCGAGGCTGAGTGCGAGACTCTGAAGAAGACCAATGCTGATCTTTTCGCTCAGATGGACACCCTGCGCCAGGTCCAATCAAAGCAGATTAGCAACGAGGAATCCTGGAGAACCAAACTGCAGCAGCTGCGCCGCCAACTGATCGGTAAGTTCTTTTCTTCATTGCATCTTCTCTTCTCGGTCTTATTCCTTCTCGGCTTCCTTTTTTCTTTCTCGGTTTTTGATCTTGCCACTTGCTATTTCAGATATCTGGCCTCGTCTTGAGTCTACCTCTGCGCCCACGATAGCCAAGGCCCGAGCAGTTCGCCTTTCGCTGGGTGAGCCGATTGACACCAGGGCTGACATCGAGGACAGCTTGCTGGTGCTCAAAGGTTACTTCGAACAGCTGGCCGGCTGCGGGACTGATTTGATGCATGCGGGCTTCGAGCTCCACCGGCTGTTCTGGCCTCATGATCCTGAGCCAAAGAGCATGCGGGAGCTCGCCCTCAAGCTGGAGAACGTGAAGGCCGAGTTGAAGAAGTGGCGAGCCTCCGGAGCCCGTGCTGGTGCGGACGTGATGCTTCTCTGCATTGCGTCCTGGTATGAAAACTTGGATATGCAGCTCATCCGCGGGAAGCGCAATGACTCCAAGTGGGAGACTGACGCCGATAGCGTGGCCTTGCGCAAGCAGATTGCGTATGATGTCGCAGAATGCGCCGAGACGGAGGTCTACATCGATGGCGTCCCCGAACCCGACACCGAGTACGAGGACGAAGAAGATGATGACGAGGCGGAAGAGCTTGGTGACTTCTTCGAATCTCCCAAGGGCAAGGCCGGGAAAGGAAAAGCCACCGTCGTCGCGAGTAGCGATGAAGACGAAGAGGCGCACATCGACTCCGAGCCACTCGACTTCGGCACTTCCTCAGGTGCTGCTCTCGACGACACGGTGCCTCCTCCTGGCCACGCTTCAGGCTCCTCCTCGGCTCCAGGACCCGTCTCGGTGGCCACGGCCACTTCCGAGCAGGCGGCCACCCAGGAGGATGCCGAGATGGAGGAATCCGCCGCCGTGCAGACGGAAGCGGATGCCACTCAAGCCGGCACCGAAGAAGCAGCTACCGCCACCGCCACTGAAGAAACTGCTGCCAAGGCCGCCGCCGAGGAAACATCAGCCAAGGCCAGTGCCGAGAACGACGCCTCCTCATCTTGAAACAACCTGCATTCTTTTCTTTCACTTGAACATTTTATCAGATCCCCGGGATGCCGGGAGCAGATGTAACAGACTACCTTTATCTTGCTTGCTACTCAGTTTTTATGCCCACTCGGTTTATGTTGACATTAATCAATTTGAACGACACTGGCTTAATGCCGAGTTGTGTTTCCATGCGAGTCCCCGAGTAGCTTTTCTTATTCACCCTGTCTTTTCATCTCTGCTCTACCTGCGACTTGTCGCTTGTTTGGTATTCGAGTCACAAGAATCAAAGAACAAGGCTGCAAATACTTAGCCGCTAGAAACAATCATGATAACGCAGCCCACCACCTAGCCGAGAAGACGAAAACAAAGAACAAAAAGTAACCGACAATCTACTCGGTTCCTGCACTTTTTCTTCCTTAGTGGTTTTCGTGTGCTTATTGACCTTTTGCTTGTTCTCTTGCTTGCCATGAAGCCGGGTTTCGGACAGCAGCAGAGTCGAAGAGTTGGCATATAGGTTTAAACACAGTACTCAATGCACTTTTGAGTTCTGAAGTGAAGCAACCGAATAGACAAAGGAACAAGCCGAGTAAAAACACTTAGAGCAATTTTGGACGAGGGCAGTCCCCGAGAACAATTTTAGATTGCAGAGTAGAATTTCAACTCGGATGAAAGGGTACATACACATCTTTGCTTACGAATGAAAACGACGAAGTAGAGCTACATTCCAGGGACGCTTGGTTTCCTCTCCAGCTTTATCTGCCCTGTTCGCCTGCGATGGGCGCACATCTACAAGATAGTACGCGTCATTGTGCAGCGCTTTGCTGACAATGAAAGGCCCTTCCCATGGAGGAGACAACTTGTGCATCCCGGCTGTGCGCTGCACAAGCCTAAGGACCATGTCTCCTTCTCGGAAAACCCTTGGGTTCACCTTTCGGCTATGATAGCGCCGCAGGTTTTGCTGGTAGATAGCCGAACGTGACAGAGTCAGCTCTCTTGCTTCTTCAAGCAGGTCAACGTCGTCTTCTCGAGCTTCTCTCGCCTCCACCTCAGTGTAGAGGGCTACTCGGGGGGAGTCATGCTCTAAGTCTATTGGCAACACGGCCTCAGCCCCGTATACCAAGAAGAATGGCGTGTAGCCGGTTGACCGGTTAGGGGTAGTCCTTAGACTCCACAACACCGCTGGCAACTCTTCTAGCCAACACCCAGGTGTTTTCAGCAGTGGCTCAATCAGCCTTGGCTTGATGCCTGCCAGTACCATCCCATTCGCTCTCTCAACTTGCCCATTGGAGGCAGGGTGTGCGACTGACGCAACGTCTAGTCGGATATGCTTATCTCTGCAGAATCGCACCATTGCCCCCTCTGCAAAGTTGGTGCCGTTGTCGGTGATGATACTGTGCGGGTAGCCATATCTCATGATCACATCCTTCACAAATTTCACAGCTGTGACCCCATCGCACTTCCGAATAGGTTTCACCTCGATCCACTTGGTGAACTTGTCCACCATGACCAAGATATGTGTCATGTTGCCTTTAGCCGGCTTGAAAGGACCAACCATATCCAAGCACCAGACAGCAAAGGGCCATGTGATAGGAATTGTTTTCAACTCGGAAGCTGGCATGTGAATCTTACTTGCGAACATCTGGCAGCCAGTGCACTTCCTCACAATATCCTCAGCTTGTTGCAGTGCAGTAAGCCAGTAGAAGCCATGCCGAAAAGCTTTCTTGACCAAAGCCCGAGAAGAGGCGTGATGCCCACATTCCCCTTGATGTATCTCCACCAGGATTTCCTCTCCTTCCTCTGGGCTCACACAGCGTTGTAGCACACCAGTGGCACTTCTCTTGTGCAGCACATCTCGGACTATAGTGTAGCCCTTGGATCTTCTTTGGATCTGTCTCGCAGTCACCTCATCCTCAGGTAAAGTACCGTCCCTTAGAAAGGATAATATGGGCATTGCCCAACTTGGTGTCTCCCGCACAGGAAACACTGGTTCGTCCATTTCCATTGGGACAGGCTCTAGTGGTTGTACAGGAGGAGTAGGAGCGCTCCTCTGTAGCCCAGACCGATTGGCGAGAACTTCTTCAATGAATGCAACAGCTTCTGGGTTGAGTGCGGCAGTCCCCGAGTAAGGAATGGCAGTCCCCGGGTAGGGAGTGGCAGTCCCCGAGTAGGGAGTGGCAGTCCCCGGGTAAGGAATGGCAGTCCCCGAGTAGGGAACAGCAGTCCCCGAGTAAGGAATGGCAGTCCCCGAGTAGGGAACGGCAGTCCCCGAGTAGGGAACGGCAGTCCCCGAGTATAGGACGGCAGTCCCCGGGTTCCCTGCAGTACTCTCCCAATCAATCTCCATTGGGTCAGATTCCTCACTTGGCAGAGAAGGGACAAAGATGGATTCCGAGTTGGGGGAAGGCTTGATGGATGGCTTCCTCAAATGCTCCAAGGCAATCCCTGCCGGGATGGACTGCCGAGAAGATCCCAACTTGGACAGCTCGTCTGCTGCCTCGTTCTCTGCTCGGTGAATGTGCTGGAACTCACAGCCTTCGAAAAACCCAGTCATTGACTGCACCAGGAAGCGATACGACGCCATGTTGGCATCCAAAGCATCCCAGGTACCTGAGACTTGCTGCACCACCAGATCTGAGTCGCCATAGCAGATAATGCGCTGCACACCAACCTCCTTTGCTACTCGCAAACCATGCACCACTGCCTCGTACTCGGCTACATTGTTGGATGCCTTGAAATGGATCTGCAACACATACTTGAGCTGATCCCGCTTGGGTGATGTAAGCACAACGCCAGCACCAAGGCCTTCTTTCAGCTTTGAGCCATCAAAGTGCATCTTCCAATAGTTGGAAACTGGAGCGGGAGGTTCATACTGCATCTCGGCCCAGTCCACAAGAAATTCCGCCAGTACCTGAGACTTGATTGCTTCTCTTCTCGTATACGCGGGAGCGTACGCGGCTAGCTCAATCGCCCACTTGGCTACTCTGCCACTTGCCTCCTTGTTACCCATGATGTCCGAGATGGGAGCTGAGCTCACGACAGTGATGGGATGCTCCTGGAAGTAATGTTTCAGCTTCCTGGCGCCCAGGTACACACCATATGTCATCTTCTGGTAATGTGGATAGTTTTGCTTGGAACTGGACAGCACTTCACTGAGATAGTAGACTGGGCGCTGCACACTCTTGCCTTCTTCTTCTCGCTCCACCACTATCACCACGCTGACTACTCGGTTAGTCGCGGCAATGTATAGCAGCATAGGCTCCTTGGGTAGCGGACTAGCCAAGACAGGAGCGCTAGCCAACATTGCTTTCAGCTCATTGAATGCCACATCCGCTTGCGGAGTCCAGACAAACTTGTCGCTTCTCTTCATCAGCTGGTACAGAGGCAGAGCCTTCTCGCCCATTCGGCCCAGGAAACGGCTCAGAGATGCCAAACAACCCGTGAACTTCTGCACATCTTTCAATGATCTCGGCAAAGACATGCTTTCAATAGCTTTTATCTTAGACGGATTGGCTTCAATGCCCCGACTAGAAACCAGAAAACCGAGTAGCTTTCCAGCTGGTACACCAAAGGTGCACTTACTCGGATTCAGTTTCATTTTGTACCTGCGTAGGTTAGCAAAGGTTTCCTCCAAGTCGGCAAGCAGAGTATGTGTTTTATTCGTTTTGATGACAATGTCATCTACGTACACCTGCACATTCTTGCCGAGTTGGTCGTGCAAGCATTTCTGCATGCATCTCTGATAGGTTGCACCCGCATTCCTCAGGCCAAAACACATGACACGATAGCAATAAGCCCCGTACGGGGTAATGAAAGCAGTCTTTATTTGATCAGCAGGGTTGAGTGCAATCTGGTGGAAACCAGAGTAAGCATCTATGAAAGACAACAGTTCACAGCCGGCAGTGGAATCGATCACCTGATCGATGCGAGGTAGCGGGAAGGGATCCTTGGGGCATGCTTTGTTCAAGTCGGTGTAGTCGACGCACATGCGCCATGCAGTAGCAGCCTTGGGATCTTCCTTTTTCTTCTCGACCATGACCGGGTTGGCCAACCAGTCCGGGTGCAGCACTTCCATGATGAAGTTACTGATCAGCAGCTTGGTGATTTGATCACCGATGGCCTTCCTTCTCTCATCCCCGAAACGGCGCAAGGCCTGCTTCACGGGCTTGGCGTCAGGACGCACATGCAAAGAGTGCTCAACCAACTCCCTCGGGACTCCTGGTAGATCTTCATTGGTCCAGGCGAAAACATCCCGATTCTCACGGAGGAAGTGGATGAGCGCGCTTTCCTATTTCTCGGCCAACCCGGCACCAATGATGGCCACGCGCTCCGGGAACTCGGGGTCAACCTGGACTGTCTTGGTCTCCTTGGCAGCTTGGAAAGCAGTACCATGCTGAGTACTCGGCACACCTTGTGCGCCAGCTTGTGCGGACTGAGCCATGGCCACCACCTCGTACATCTTCTTCTTCTCGGCAGCAATCACCATCGACTCCGCCAGCTGGGAGCTAGCAGAGGCACACTCCATGGATTTCTTGTAATCTCCCGAGATGGTGATGATGCCATTGGGCCCGGGGATCTTCATCTTCAGGTAAGCCACATGGGTCGAGGCCATGAACTTGCTCAGAGCAGGCCTGCCGAGTAGAGCATGATAGGGGCTCTGATGATCCACCACTTCAAACTGCAGGCGCTCAGTGCGGCAGTTCTCCCGAGTACCGAATAGCACATCAATCCACACTCGGCCAATCGGGTTGCATGAGATCCCGGGCACAATGCCATGGAAAGTGGTCTTGCTAGGCAGCATCATGTTCTCGGCCAGGCCAAGCTTCTCGAGTGTGTCCTTGTACACGATGTTGATGCTGCTGCCGTTGTCGATCAGCACCTTGCTGAACCTCACGTTCTTCTCGGGGCCCAGGAATGTGGGATCCAGCACCAAGGCATAGGTACCCGGATTGGGCATCACCTTGGGGTGATCTGCCCGAGTCCACCTGATCTCCTGGTCGCACCAGTACATGTAGTGAGGGACAGCCGGAATCACTGCATTGACCTCCATGGCCCGCCTGTGCTGCGACTGCTTGTCGACTGCCTCAGAAGTGAAGATCATGTAGCTCTCATGATGCTCTTGGTACTGATTGGGGCCATTGCCCCCATTGTTGCCATTGTTGTTGCCCTGATAGTTGTTGTTGCCTCTGTTGTTGTTGTTGCGGTTGTAGTTGTTGTTGTTGTTGCGGTATCTCTCATTGTTGAAGTTCTGGTTGGCTCCTAAAGCCACCTGGTTGACATTCTCCCTTCTCGGGTACACTGGCGGTCGAGCTGCAGGAGCGCGAGTAGGCTGAACAGCAGCATTGGCAGCTGGTAGAGGAGGTGGAGGAGGCAAGCCATCACTCTTGATCACATCCCACCATTCGCACTGCCGAGTAGTATGGTTCGCAGGCCTTGAGGGGTGGTGAGTGTGAAAGCTGCATGGGCCATCCTTCATGTCATCGAAGACAAACTTCTTCGGCTGCTCGGAGTTCCCGCTACTCGGCTGCGCAGTGCGGAACGGTTTCTTGTTGCCTTGGCCCTGGTTCTGGTTCTGCCCGTAGGCTCCAGCAGGTTTTTGCCTTTGGCCACCACCGCCTCCGACGTTCACTGCATTCACCTCCTCGGGATCATACCGAGCATCTATTCGGCGCTTGTTGCGGAACTCGTTGCGCTTGCTGCTGTTGAAGTTTCTTCTCGGCTCAGAGGAATCCATCAGTGGCTGAGTAGGATCACCGAGTGCGTACTGATCCGCAATCTTGATGGTCTCGGCCAGGGTGTTGGGCATCTCCCTCTGCAATCTCTGCCAAAGCATGCTGCCATGTCGGCAACCCTGCGCAAACCAAGTGATCGCCTGCGCTTCATTCACGCCCTCACAGGTGTTCCTCAAGGTGCTCCACCGAGTAAGGTACTCGCGGTCCGTCTCGTCTTCTCGCTGCCGGCAAGCCGACAACTGCTGTGGCCTATTCGGCCTCTTGTAGGTGCTGGTGAAGTTACTGATGAAGGCATCCGAGAAGTCCAGCCAGCAGTTAATGCTGTTCTTGGGCAAGTTGTTGAGCCAAGTGCGAGCTGGACCCTCTAGCATCTGCGGCACATAGCGCACCGCCCATCTCCTGTTGCCGTTCGCGATATGGACCGCGGTGACGTAATCATTGAGCCAATCTTCAGGCTTGGTGCTACCATTGTAGCTCTTGGTGCCTCTTGCGAGCTGGAAGCCCTTCACGGAAGGCTCGTTCATGATGCGCGGGCCAAAGCACTCGGGGCCAGGAGGACCCGTGCTCTCAAGCCGCGCCGACAAGCTGATACGGTCCAGCTGGTGCCTTGCATCTCCAGGCGCCAACACGCGCTCACCCACACGGTCATGGATGTCATAACCAGCCATCTCCATAGCCGAGTAGCCATCATCATACCTATCCACCTGCATGGCTGCAGGCTGCTCCACCGGGTTGGCGACTGGTGCCATTGGGCGCGGCTGCTGCCTCTGCCGAGTAGGCGGAGCTGCGGGTTGCCGAGAAGTACCCGGACGTGCGGCTTCTCGGACACGGCTTTGAGCTTGATGGGCTTGAGAGCCTGCTCTTGCAGCGTTGTGTTCCTGCCCGGGCTGCTGCGGCACAGCAACCTGTTTCGCGGCAGCAGCCGGGTCATACACCTGCATTTGCCTGTCTCTACCCGTACGCCCGCTGCGGCTCTTCTCGCGGCTAGGATGCGGAGATGAGGCTTGATCGTTAGATCTTGCCGCATGCGAGTGAACCACCTGCGAAGCTCCAGCTCCCGGGTTGGCCTTCCGGAATTCCTCATTCTGCCTGGCAGCCTCCAGCACCAGCTCGCCGAGCCTCTCCTGTTGCCTGCGACGTGCCTCTCCCTCTAGGCGCGGCAACTCGGCAGCCACGGCTTGCGCAGCCCTCAGCGTCTTGGCGGGTGTGCTGTACCTTGGCCTTGTGAAGGTGTTCGCGGTGGCGGACTGCGCGGGCTCTTCCGCAACAGTCGCCATCTCGGCGCCCAGGTTGCGCCGGGTAGCGCCTACCCTGCTAGGCCTCCTGGCGACCGGCGTGAAGCCGTGAGCCTTGTTGTACTCGAGCTGGTCCAAACTCAGCTCAAGCCTGATCTTCTCCAGCTCCGCCTGCTCGGCGAGCAGCTCCTGGCGTTGCCGCTCGAGCTGCTCCCGCGCGGCTAGGAGCTCGACGTCGGTGGGCGTGGGCATGCCGGTTCGCGCTGCAGACGCGGGGATGACCGTAGACGTGGAAGGCGGCAAGTTGCTCTCCTTCTCGTAAGGCCGGTGGGTCCTGCCACCCGCGGGCGGGTCGTCAACCTCCTCGACGACGGCCGCAGCGCCAGTAACAGCTGCGCCAGCGTTCGCCGCCAAGCCCGTCACCATCACCTCAACGCAGCATGCAGAGCTACGCGCGGGCCTTCCGCGAGCAGCAACCACCGCGGGAGGATCCTCCGCGTCCTGCACCAGCTCGGGGTAGGCACTGTTGGCGACGGTGGCGACGTAGACGAGATGCGAGCCGAAGGAGATCACCGAGCCGCCCTCCGGCATGGCCATGCCGCCGAAACAGCCGGCGTTGTCGGTGACGAAGTCGAAGGAGCCGAATCTGTGGACAAGGCCACAAACTACGCGCTCCGCTGATGAAGATCCCGTCCGAACAGAAACTCCAGCCAGCGCCGCTGGTTGCCCCACGGTGGGCGCCAACTGTCGTGGTGGTGTCACGGCAGATGCCATAGGATGGCTAAAGATGTGGGGACGATGGACGCTGGAGGTGTCCGGGGAGGGATCACGCGACGAGTAGCCGCGTGAGGTAAGATCTACACAACACAAACAACGCGATGTACCCAGGTTCAGGGCCCTCGTGAGGAGGTAAAACCCCTACTCCTGCCTTTCTGTATGTATTACGGTGTCTCACCGAGTTGCCACAGTACAAATAGTAACGCTACCGAGTAGCCCCTTGCCCCTCTCCGAGTAGAGCTAGGTCAAGAACTTAGGGTTTCTAGGGTTTCCAGAGAGCCACTGATAGCGTCTATGGGAGCATGCCTCGCGCAGGAGGCGGCGGGGCACCTTATATACATGGTGCCCTAGCCGGATACGTCCAAATCTGGACAAGTGTCGACATAGTGTCCACACTGTCCTTTCTCCGAGTACCCGCTGACAGCTTTGGTCGTTGATCTTGTCTGCTTCTGTAAAGTCGTTGGGCAAAACTAGGGGACAGACTGGTATCACTGTACCTAGTCACAGAGTAGGTCCCCCTTATCCTGCCACGGCCTGCTTCCATGCTGTCACTGTCAGACAGACCGTCCCCACGTGAACAGTAGTTCGAATGCTGCCAAGTACGGACCCAGGATACGCGGGATCCTGTGTCAGAACGGCTCCTTTGACTTCCTGCCCGAGTAGTTTCCCGCCAAAGGTTCCCGCCAATTGTACTCGGGCCAAACCTTCTACTCGACAGAGTAAAACTTGACTGATATCTCCTTCTGGTCATCTTGAGGTGAGACCGGGTAGCAGTCGACCGGGTAGCGAGTACCCGGTAGTCGGCTACTCGACCAAACCTCTCTTCTGTACGCGGCCTTTACCACCTGTCTTTACCCTACTCGGGGGTAACCCCCCGACAGCCAGTTTTCTCCTATCACTTTTGTAAAACCAACTTTTCTTTTCAAAAGGGTGGCAACTGTGGGTTAAGATCCAAGCACCACAATATTGTTCACTTGGTCAAAATTTTACTTATTGAAATTGATGATGAGATTCTTCCGTCAATTCTTGTCCAGCTGCTCATAGTTGTCCATAACCGGAGACACGGCTAAGATCTTAGTTTATTGACTCTGCAGAGTTTGTGCACTTTCACCTTCAGACTCAAATCAGCCCAAACATCCTATACACCCTGAGTGCATTAAGGAAAGGAGAAGATTGAGACGAGATCTTTCAGAAGAAATTCCACCACCGTTTGGCTTACCCGTTCCACCTATAATTATGCTACATCTGCTGGTAAGCCTAGTGAGTTCATTCAACTTAGTTGATCAAGACAGAGCCCATATGAGTAAAGGCTGCACGGGAAGCTACTAAACTTAGAAGGACATAGTAATCTATTTGTTCCTGGGTGGCCATCCGCAAGTGACAACCTCAAGTGAAGTAACCCTTAAACAAGAGCCCTGAGGAAACACTCAACATAATCCAATCACATCCAAAATCCACCCAGGTGTTTCATTGAATGTTATACTTAGAATTTTTCCTCAACAACTAATAAAACAATTTATAACATTGCATAGCATCTAGTAAGTTCAAAGGCTATCAAAATAACAAGGTATAAGGGATGGCTACACACTACTAGGATAATAGCATAATGCATACTACTCAAAATCAACTAGTGCATATATATACCTACTAATAAAAGCACTAAGGCTTCTTGCAATATTTTCGTTTGTTTTCTTTTTGCCCCTATTTTCCCAGGATATTACAGGGACTGCCACCGCTTTAAGACAAAAACGGTTCACGTTCGTGTATTGTTCCGACCCTCGATCGTTTTGGTCGAACCCGTGGCCACGCTTGATAGAACCAGGCCCATGGGCCTAGATGGCGCGCGCGTTATGTGATGCTTGCGAGCAGGCCCTCCTGCTTTGTCGTTATCGCACATGAGTTATTTTCACGCTCACTCTAAAAAATCAAATTATTCTCACGCGCTGCACAGAAAACAACTCCAAATCGACCGGGTTTAGGGTTTCATAGCATGCGCGTTCATAGCTCTGGTCCTCTGGTTCCATACACATATATATATATAGACGGTTAGATCGAAGATATTTTTTTCATCTTACGGGAGCATACTTGGTATACGTCTTAAAATCAGATCGGAACAGAGCAGCCTTCGTACGCTCCTCATGCCGCGCCGCCGCCGAGAGTTGGCCTGTCGCATGGCTACGCCTAGGCTAGCTCCACGATCTTCATATTCCCTTTCTTTCATCATACGGGAGCGGCCTTCCCACATCCTAAAATCGGACCGAACGGAGCGGAGCTACCTTCGTACGCAACTGATGCCGCGACCCTCGCGATCGAAACCTGCCCTGCCGCGCCTAGAACCGCTCCGTGATCTTATTCCGCTCCGACAATGTCATCTCGCAGGAGTTCACGTACCAGCTTATGACACGGACGGGGAACGGCATCAAACGTCACAAGCTGCAGATGCAGTCCATGGCTGGATGGGATGGGGGTTAAGGATAAGGTGTTCATGCTGGATCCTAAAGACATGTCGTGCACCGAGGATAGGCTGGATGGCTACATTGCGGTGTGCGTCTAGGCTGTCATGTCACCGGTGTAACTCCGTCGGTTAATTGACAGATTGATGGCGCCGGGATGCTATCGATGCAACAACTGCCTCATTATACACTTGCCAAAAGGATTTTACAAGCAACTGCCTCCAGGACAGACATATACGCGGTGCCACGGCAGGGAACAGGAGAAAGCTTGCTGCGCTGGGCTAGACATAGGGGTGACGGCAGCACGACCGGAACGACGTGCCGGCGGCTGAGCAGATGATCGGCAGGCTTGCGACAACAAAGAACGGTTGACCGGAGAACAGGGGTGTGACGAGTGTTTGTATCATACGAAATGAGTAACAGTGGAGCAGAGATACAGAGAAGGACAAGGTGAAGTGTAGCCTGGCAAAAGTGATAAAATGGCCCGGCGGAAACTAGCCTTTTTTCCCAGGTTGAGATGGGGAACACCTGTCCAAAAAAAAAGATGTGGAACACGAGGGAGAGCTCTAGAGGTCGTGTACTTTTTTTCAAATTTAAGTGTTTAACATGTCAAAAAGATCAATATCGTATACATATACGAGGTTATGTACTAAACTTTTTAGAAAATTTATTTCGTAGAATACCCGTGAATTACCTTAGCTCCACCCAGTTCTGGTTTTCGATACAGCTAAACAAAACAATGTGTTCAAAAAGTTTAAAATGCAAAAAATACGGTGGGAGATCTAATATGTTCCTCGGTCGGGTTAGAGTCATGGGAGAGATTTTTTTGATTCCGTTGCAACGCACGGGCATATTTGCTAGTAGAAAATAATAGGTAGTTGATGGTGTGTTAATTTCCTTGTTGAAGTTGGTGAAGAATTCACACTATCTTCAAAAAGATCGTTGCTCTCCGTACAATCTATTCATTGAAAACACAATAACAAAATAAACAAACATTGTACCAAACAATCATACAAGTGAACAAAACATACAGAGCAACTAACATATCAAAAGGGGTTTAACCAAGTTGGTTAGGACAAGGTCAAGGTTTGATTTGAAAAGATTTATTCTCTAAAGGTTAAATATATTCTAAGGAGTTTCCAAGGTTTTACTTGGGATGGACTAGGTTGGGTTTGTAGAAGACTAACTTTATTATACCCATACTTGTCTAGGAAGTTCCAGGAGTTCGCCAAGGTGATCTAACTATCTCAACTATTGTAACACATAACAATGTGTAACACTTAGTTGTTTTTCATCAAAACATTTGAGTACTCTAAGTTAGTCTTTCCATTTTGGTTTAGGGTAGGTCTAGGTTCAACTAACTTCTTAACTATAGAGAAAACAAGATAAAGTCTTGGGATTTTCCATTTGGGTCAATGGTTGGGAAAAAACAACTTGTTATTCTTCAACTTGTGTGGATGACTCCAAGTCTTCACATGCTTGTCTTCTTGAAGTTCATCTTCATGATTCTATTATAGTTTCCTCCTTGTTGTGAAGCTTCTCTTGTTCTTGATAAATCTTCATGATCTTCACTTCACTACTTGGTTTAGGTATGGGATGGGCACAAATACCACTAAGTCAAATTGGAAAGAATATAAGAAGAACCGGCTCCAGGTTCAGTCGACCAGGATGCACAATCAGAGATACCAAACGAGATTACCGGCAACAGGAGGAACTTTAAACCCGGCCGCTGTTTATTACACCTCAGGACCAACCTATTCCAGCTGTGAATCAGGAAACCGTACATCAGCCTGCAACCCTGGGAGGACAGCCGGCAAACGTACAAGCCGGGTTACCAACATTGCAGACAGGGGTCGTAACTGGCAATACAGCACCACCACCACCACCGCCACGATTTCACACTCCACCAGGTCACTTCAATAATCCCATGGACAATGTGTATGCGGCAACATTGGCATTGGATCGCATCCCCGTAAGAGAGTCACCCCACGCGGAGGAGACCCGGCGGGCGATAGATCTATTACGCACAGCAGTGGCTCAGCAAGCCAATTACCCGGATAACAGGAGCGGAATGCATGGAACGCCGTATGTTAGCCGGCATAACGGAAACACCGGTAATATTCAGACAAGCTCAGCACGACGGAGGGCAGAGCAACAGCAAATGCCGCCTCCTCCCCGTAGACCAGCAACACCTGCAGTATCAGCGGCGCAAGCTATCGTGGACAGTTCTCGAGCCAGGCGCGCAGCAGCCGGGTCTGCGGTACGAGGGCCGGTAGCAGTTGCTCCCCCCGCCGTACCTGCCGGCGGATCACATGTTTCCCGGTAAGACCAGTACCGGCAATCTTAGCCGGGCCCAAGTGTTTGTCGGACGTCATCAGAGCCGAGCCTTACCCGGATAAGTTCAAGGAACCGGGTAAAGTAGTCAATTACGAGCCAACCATGGATCCAGAAACCTGGCTGAGTAGTTATGAGATGGCCATGTCGATTCGCAATGCATCTGAAAATCTGCAAGCCAAGTTTATGTACCTGATGATGTCAGAGGGGGCAACAAAGTTATGGTTCAACAATTTACCGGAAAAATCTATCAATTCGTGGAGTGAGATGAAGGTTGCATTTGTCAAGCACTTACATGGGACGTGCAGGAAGTTATTCAGGGTCGATGATCTATAACGATGTGTCCAGAAGAAGGGTGAGTCGGCGCGCAGTTGGGTGCGCCGGGTTATGGAAATACTTCACTCGTCCACAGATATTCAGCCAAAGGATGCGCTACAGGCTATGGCAAAAACATGCAAGTACATACCCCTAGTGCAAAAGCTAACACGCATGAAATCTAGTCGGAATGCTTCGGAGGTTACTATGGGAGAGTTGATGGACGCGTGCAACAAGCACGCCGCCACGGATACCACAGAGGAGGATGTTGATGAAAAGAAAGCCAAAGCCAACGCAAGCAACAACGGAAGACCCGGCAATGGATCGGCGCCGGGTAAGAATGGAGGAAATAATGGAAACAACCAGAACAAGCGCCCGTATGAGGGAAGTTCCGAGTTTGTCGCCAACACAGAGGCCGGGTTTGCAAGATCCAGAGCAGAAGGAAATTTCAACGGAGGAAACTTTAATGGAGGAAATTACATGGGCCCGCCAAGGCCGGCTAACCATATAGAGGCCTTCAGGATGCCCTGTCCGCATCATAGCAGGAACGATAGCCCGGCCAATCATTCGCTGGAACAGTGCATGGATTTACAGAGATGGAAGAATGAGGAAATACAGAAGGCAATGCGAGGTGCAGGCCGGGGAGCAGGACCGGGTCCGGGTGGTAACCCGGGCAACGGCCCACCCCCAGCAGGCAACCCAGGAGGTGGTAATCCGGGTAACAATCAGGGAGGAGCCGGAGGTTTCCAGGCCAACCCTAAGCAATTGGGGCAGTACCACGTTCACACCACAGGAACTTCTAACAAGGATAGAAAGATACTCAAAAAGGCAGTAAACTCGGTCTCCTCGGCTGTCCCGAGATACCTGAGATGGTCGGATCAAGAGGTAACATGGAGCAGAAGGGATCACCCGGAAAGAATAGAACATCCGGGTGTCTTAGCATTGGTGGTTGCACCACAGGTTAATGATTATGAGTTGAAAAAGGTGCTAATGGATGGCGGAAGCATCATCAATATCCTATATTGGGAAACTTTCCTACGCATGGGCCTCAAGGAGTCCCAGCTATAGAAAAGTTCTACAGTTTTTCACGGGATCGTGCCGGGTTACTCGGCGTGCCCCAAGGAGAAGATTACATTGGAGGTCGCTTTTGGAGAATCAAAGGATAATTTCCGAGTCGAGTGGCTCACGTTCGAGGTGGTAAAGTTGCGCAGCCCCTATCACGCGTTGTTTGGATTGTCGGCTTACGCCAAGTTCATGGCCAGGCCGTGTTACGTATACCTACAGCTAAAAATCTCGGGTCCCAAGCAAACCATCACCATCCATGGGAGCCGGGTTATAGCAGCTGAGTGTGACGAAGGAGACGCGGCAATGGCGGAACAAGCCTGTAGAAAGGAAGAGCTCAAGTATTACCGGTCTCAAGTAGATCCAGATGACAGAACAACGTTAAAGAGGCCGAATACGGAGGATGCGAGAGCAAAATTCAAGGCAGCACAGGATACAAAGATGGTGGCTTTTGTTGAAGGTGATCCCTCTGATGGAGGGATGATAACCCGGTAGGCTAACGTCAAGGTGTAACTCGGCCCAAAGGGAGCTGTGCAAGACCCGACTTAAGGAAAAGGAGTTTCTAGAAGGCCCAAGAGCGTAGGCCTCGAAACCCGGATTGTGGGTTCCGATAAGGAAACTTAGGGTTTGTATGCGCTGACCAGGTAGGACTCCTAGTGTGCCTTGGATAGGAAGCCAGGGGGCCGGATATTATATAAGCCGGCTCCTAGGGTTAGATTAACACGAGTTTTACTAGCTATTCGAGTATCCCCTGTAATACGAGAGTTGAGATTGTAAACTTAGATCGAAGACTCAGCGACTTGATTGCCAGAGCTACCAGATCGATTATCGGCATGATTTCCCCTGAGCTAAACCCTCTCCCAAACACCAGAGTCGAATTGCCCCAAGATAAGTTACCCCTGGTAACGTCTGCCGTGATTATCCCACGATAGTTGGCGCCCACCGTGGGGCCTGCGTCCAAAGGTGTTTACATCACGGGAGAAGCTCGGGAGAGCATGAAGAACCTCATCGTCGGCGAGATCTACACCAACCCCGAAGGAGAAAAGATGGTGGACGACTTTGGCTGGGGGCCAGAGTTGGATTTGCTGGATGCCGGATCTATCGTCACAATTGGCCGGATCAACATCTTCGTCGGCATGGTACATACGTCCGGTTCAATTCCTGATAATGTTGAATACGATTCCGTGTCAGGAGGAGCGACCTGCGTTCAGTCGGATGGGGAAGAGTCGGTCGGGACGATCGATCCGATAGAAGATCCCACCGCGAAGAGGGAACAGCCGGAGGAGCCGGCATGGACCCCGCGCGGCCGGGTCACGAGGGAGGATGATACCGAGTCTATCTTGCACCTGTTGGAGGATCGGTACGAAGAGGATAGCTGCGATGAGGAAGACTATGAATCTGCACCAGGCATCGCGCGCCAGGTCGCGGTCTACACGGCCCCTGCAACCAATCTTAATCAGGGGGACGTGACCACGGCTGCGGTCGGAGCGGCGCGAGCACTGGCTCAGCAACAAAATCCGGTTGATGGAAATCCGGTCATAGCCCGGGTTGACGGAGAGTCGGCTTCAGTCACCAGCAACACCCCAGAAAGTGAATTGCAAAGAAACATGTTTGGGTTTATGACGAACAGAACGCCAGGAGCAGGGCCCTCGAATCCGCAAAATCCGGCTCTGTTCAACAATAACCTGATTTTGGATCCTACGGTACTAGCAACGGTGATAACCCGGGAAAATGTGGCGGCACGCGCTGCGGATCTGGATGTAGCTCGCCGTGCATTGGACCAACAGAGGAGAGATGTAGAAGCCGAGAGATAAGGGATAGCAGCGCGCAGGCGCGAGCTGGAGGCATTGGAGAACCGGCTCCAAGCTCAGTCGACCAGGATGCACAATCAGAGATACCAAACGAGATTACCGGCAACGGGAGGAACTTTAAACCCGGCCGCGCTGTTTATTACACCTCAGGACCAACCTATTCCAGTTGTGAATCAGGAAACCGTACGTCAGCCGGCAAACCTAGGAGGACAACCGGCAAATGTACAAGTCGGGTTACCGACATTGCAAACAGGGATTGTAACTGGTAATACAGCACCACCACCACCACCACGATTTCACACTCCACCAGGTCACTTCAATAATCCCATGGACAATGTGTATGTAGCAACATTGGCATTGGACCGTATCCCCGTAAGAGAGTCACCCCATGCGGAGGAGACCCGGCGGGCGATAGATCTATTGCGCACGGCAGTGGCTCAGCAAGCCAATTACCCGGATAACAGGAGCGGAATGCATGGAACACCGTATGTTAGCCGGCATAACGGAAACACCGGTAATATTCAGACAAGCTCAGCACGACGGAGGGCAGAGCAGCAGCAAATGCCGCCTCCTCCCCGTAGGCCAGCAACACCTGCAGTATCAGCCGCACAAGCTATCGTGGACAGTTCTCGAGCCAGGCGCAGCAGCCGGGTCTGCGGTACGAGGGCCAGTAGTGGTTGCACCCCCCGCCGCACCTGTCGCCGGATCGCATGTTTCCCGGGTAAGGCCAGTACCCGCAATATTAGCCAGGCCCAAGTGTTTGTCGGACGCCATCAGAGCCGAGCCTTACCCGGATAAGTTCAAGGAACCGGGTAAAGTGGTCAATTACGAGCCAACCATGGATCCAGAAACCTGGTTGAGTAGTTATGAGATGTCCATGTCGATTCGCAATGCATCCGAAATCTGCAAGCCAAATTCATGTACCTGATGATGTCAGAGGGAGCGGCAAAGTTATGGTTCAACAATTTACCGGAAAAATCTATCAATTCGTGGAGTGAGCGGAAAGTTGCATTTATCAAGCACTTCCATGGGACGTGCAGGAAGTTATTCACAATCGATGATCTAGAACGATGTGTCCAGAAGAAGAGTGAGTCGGCGCGCAGTTGGGTGCGCCGGGTTATGGAAATACTTCACTCGTCTACAGATATTCAGCCAAAGGATGCGCTACAGGCTATGGCAAAAACGTGCAAGTACATACCCCTAGTGCAAAAGCTAACACGCACGAAATCTAGTCGGAATGCTTCGGAGGTTACTATGGGAGAGTTGATGGACGCGTGCAATAAGCACGCCGCCACGGATACCACAGAGGAGGATGTTGATGACAAGAAAGCCAAAGCTAACGCAAGCAACAGTGGAAGACCCGGCAATGGATCTGCGCCGGGTAACAACGGAGGAAATAATGGAAACAACCAGAATAAGCGCCCGTACGAGGGAAGTTCTGAGTTTGTCGCCAGCATAGAGGCCGGGTTTGCAAGACCCAGAGCAGAAGGAAATTTCAACGGAGGAAACTTCAATGGAGGAAATTACCAAGGGCCGCCAAGGCCGGCTAACCATATAGAGGCCTTCAGGATGCCCTTTCCGCGCCATAGCAGGAACGGCAGGCCGGCCAATCATTCGCTGGAACAGTGCGTGGATTTACAAAGATGGGAAGAATGAGGAAATACAGAAGGAAATGCGAGGTGCAGGCCGGGGAGCAGGACCGGGTCTGGGTGGTAACCCGGGCAACGGCCCACACCCAGCAGGCAACCCAGGAGGTGGTAATCTGGGTAACAATCAGGGAGGAGCTGGAGGTTTCCAGGCCAACCCCAAGCAATTGGGCCAGTACCACATTCACACCACAGGAACTTCTAACAAGGATAGAAAGATACTCAAAAAGGCAGTAAACTCGGTTTCCTCGGCTGTCCCGAGATACCTGAGGTGGTCGGATCAAGAGGTGACATGGAGCAGAAGGGATCACCCGGAAAGAATAGAACACCCAGGTGTCTTAGCATTGGTGGTTGCACCACATGTTAATGGTTATGAGTTGAAAAAGGTGTTAATGGATGGTGGAAGAAGCATCAATATCCTATATTGGGAAACTTTCCTACGCATGGGCCTCAAGGAGACCGAGCTACAGAAAAGTTCTACGGTTTTTCACGGGATCGTACCGGGTCACTCGGCGTGCCCCGAGGGGAAGATTACATTGGAGGTCGCTTTTGGAGGATCAAAGGATAATTTCCGAGTGGAGTGGCTCACGTTCGAGGTGGTAAAGTTGTGCAGCCCCTATCACGTGTTGTTTGGAAGGCCGGCTTACGCCAAGTTTATGGCCAGGCCGTGTTACGTATACCTATAGCTAAAAATCCCGGGTCCCAAGCAGACCATCACCATCCATGGGAGCCGGGTTATAGCGGCTGAGTGTGACGAAGGAGACGCGGCAATGGCGGAACAAGCTTGTAGAAAGGAAGAGCTCAAGTATTACCGGTCTCAAGTAGACCCGGATGACAGAACAATGTTAAAGAGGCCGAATACGGAGGATGAGAGAGAAAAATTCAAGGCAGCACAGGACACAAAGATGGTGGCTTTTGTTGAAGGTGATCCCTCCAAGCAATTTGCTATAGGATCTAACCTAGACAGTAAGCAAGAAGAGGCGCTCATTGAGTTCATTCGCGGAAATCAAGATGTTTTCGCTTGGACGCCCAGTGATATGCCAGGTATCCCGACTGAGCTAGCTGAGCACAGTTTACACGTTGATCCTAAGTCTCGGCCTGTGAAACAGGGCCTGAGAAAAATGAATGAGGAGAGAAGAAAAGCTATAGGAGAAAAAATTGCCCGGCTATTGGCAGCCGGCTTTATCATGGAGGTATTTCACCCGGATTGGCTGGCAAATCCGGTTCTAGTACTGAAAAGGAGTAACGAGTGGAGGATGTGCATAGATTACACGAGTCTCAACAAGCATTGCCCAAAGGATCCATTTGCCCTTCCGAGGATAGATCAGATCATAGATGCAGTGGCTGGAAGCGACCTATTATGTTTCCTGGACGCGTATTCCGGGTATCATCAGATCAAGCTCAAGAAGGAAGATTGGGAGAAAACATCGTTGATAACCCCCTTTGGGGCTTTCTGTTACAAAACCATGACTTTTGGGCTAAAGAATGCTGGTGCAACTTACCAGAGATGCATCCAGAAGTGCTTCGAGGATCAGATTGGACGCAACGTTCATGCCTATGTGGATGATGTGGTGATCAAGACCAGGAAAGCGGAAACATTTATTGATGATCTAAAGGAAACGTTCAAGAATTTGAGAAGGTATCAGATGAAACTTAACCCTACAAAGTGTGTGTTTGGAGTTCCAGCAGGAAAATTACTCGGATTCATTGTTTCTGAGAGGGGAATCGAGGCAAACCCGGACAAGATCAAAGCTATCCAGAGTCTGAAAAAGCAGGAAAATTTGAAGCATGTTCAAAAACTTACAGGATTCGTAGCAGCATTAAGCCGGTTCATATCCAGACTCGGGGAGAAGGCAATTCCCTTATACCGGCTCTTGAGGAAATCCGACAAGTTCGTTTGGGACCAAGAGGTGGACGAGGCGTTCGAGGAACTAAGTTTCTTTTGGCTCACAGCCTTAGCAGACGTGGAGCGCTTGGTGGCAAGGTGTGATGGATGTCAAAGGTACGCTCGCCAAATCCATGTGCCGGCTATGGAGTTGCAAACAATCCCACTAACCTGGCCATTCGCTGTTTGGGGCATGGACACGGTGGGCCCCTTGCACATGTCACCCTGCAAGAAGACCCATCTCTTGGTAGCTATCGATAAATTTACAAAGTGGGTCGAAGTTATGCCAGTGACCAATTGCGAAGCAATCACAGCAGTCAAGTTCTTAAAAAGAATCATCTACAGGTTTGGGTATCCTCACAGCGTAATAACAGACAATGGAACCAACATGTCCCTTGGTGAGATGGAAAAATTATGTGGGAACAATGGAATCCAGCTTGACATAGCTTCAGTAGCCCATCCACAAGCTAATGGACAAGTGGAAAGGGCAAACCAGGAATTACTTCATGGGTTAAAGCCACGGCTGCGGGTTCCATGCATCAGAGCTGCTGGAGCATGGGTAGAAGAGTTACCATCAGTGGTTTGGGGAATTAACACCACACCCAACAGATCTACTCAGATGACCCCATTTTTCATGGTTTATGGTGCAGAAGCAGTGTTGCCGAGTGATATTATTCACGACTCGCCCCGAGTGTCGGCTTACATCGAGGTAGAGAACGAGAAGACCCGACAGGACGCTGTGGATATGCTAGAAGAACACAGAGAACAAGCTTTGGAGAGATCAGCCATATATCAGCAGGATCTAAGGAGGTATCACAGCCGGCGAGTCAAAACCCGGGTCTTCCTGGAAGGAGACCTGGTGTTACGTCTGGTACAGTCAAAGGAAGGAAAACATAAGCTATCTCCACCATGGGAAGGACCGTTCATCGTAGCCGGAATTTGCACAATGGATCATATTACTTGGTAGATGCAAGGGAAGAGTCGGATACTGTCAATGACACCGCTCATACCACTTCATCTATGCAAGAGAGGGAAAGACCATGGAACGTGGCTCAGCTGCGCCCCTACTACCCCTAGACTAGACTAGGATTACAAGTGGAACTACACGATGTAACAGGTAGCAGGTTTCAGACGCACTCTTTTCCTATCCAGGGTACCTAAGGGGACTGGAGGGTTTTCAATGAGGCGGCTTGCTGACCTAACTTTTCTCATATCAATAAAGAGATGGTTAAACTATGATGTTGTTTCTTTCTTGTGCGTTTTTTGTTAAAGTTTTTCGTGTTCCTGTTCTTGTTTTCTGTTTTTGATGATTTCAGGTAAGTATTAGTCCTTTATTTACAAAAACAGTAGTTTTCTAAAGATTACATATACAGGTCTTGGGGGCTGATTGCTTGAATAGCACAGTTGCAAACTCAAAGACCCGGCCACGATGCCATTAAGTTATAAGGACCGATTACTTAGAATAAGTACGGTTACAATCTTATAACCGGACAATAGAGCCAAATTCTCTTGATTTCTCGTGCTTAAGCTTGATGTGACTCGCAAGAACGTGGCATGCTTTGCTAGCGTGTAATTACAATCAGCCATGATGCTCATGGGGACTTGCCTGACCCTGTTTTTATACAGTTATAACAGCATTGATTATCCACGCGAAAGCCGACTTACAGCAAAGAGGATCAAAAGGGTCATCCAAACCACAAGTTATGCAGGGTACAAGGTTAACAGCCGGAAACTCGCAATATATCAAGCATAACTTCAAACCTATGTGATAACTCTAGGGTTTGGGCCTTAGCAGAAACAGTTTGTTCTTTCGAAAACTCCAAACCCCTAGACTCAGAAATTCGGGCCTTGGGGGCTTGGGAATTTGAAAAAAGTAGCTAATTGTTTAGCTATTAAGCTTCAAAACCCAAACATCCGAGTCTTGGGGACTTGGGGACTTAGAAAAAATCAACTTGTCAAAACCCCCGAGACCCGGAAACCGAGTCTCACAAAAGGAAAAATAGCGAAAGTCGGAAAACCAGCAACAAAAAGTTTAAAGCTAGTAAATATCAAATCCATGCAAAAGGCCAGAAGGGCCACGAAAGCCATCAAGGTTTTAACGTATTACAAACCGAGGGAGTAGTATCGAAAAGTGCACAGGCGCACTATTAAAAGAATAATTGTTTTTAATGCCCATTGGCTGAATAAAGTGTTTGAGGCAGCGAAAAGGGAAACTTCACTCGGCATCCTTCGCCGAGTCTTCAACGTTATCTTTGGCAGCCGGGTCTTCGACTCGCTCGCTGGTGGTTTTCCCGGTTCCCGCATCCGGATCAACATCAGTACTGGCGCGCGCTGGAGGAGGGACAACCGGCGTGGAGGTGGCAGGCGCAGTATCGACCTCAGCCTTCTTCTTCGCAGCTTCTTCCTTCCTCTTGGCAGCTTCCGCCTTCCACCGTGCCAGCATGTCATAAGGCTTAGGAAAATCCGACTTAATGGGCTTGTCCTTGGCATCGTAAGGAGGAACGATGTTGCTCAGATCCAGACTGTCAGCGATCAAGCTCGCCGAGTGACGCACCTCAGTATTGATAGCCTTGAAGTTCTTACCAGAAAACTTGGAGCCGTCAATGTTGAAATCGGGAAACCCGCCAACGAGTTTTGCCGGCTCAAGCTTGGGAAAGTAGGCCTTGGCCAGACCGAGTCCCCGGGTTACTCCAACCCGGCACGAAGAGCGCTTCCAGTGGTCGATCCACTCGGGAATGGTGGAACACGCGTCAAGCAAAGTGTTCAAATCAGCATACCCGGTGCCCGGCCACTTGATAGCTTGTAAAATCCATTTGGTGCCGGCACAGAGTTGCCGGATCACGGCCTTCAAGGTCTTCAACTTCTCGATATCATCTTCGTCTGGCATAGCCTCACCCGGCCCTGCAGAGTAACAGAAAGATTAAAGCAAGAAATTCCGAGTTTTTGCGGAACAAGAAATCCGGGTTATAAGTTAATCGGTTAAAAGTTATTACCAAGTAGCGTGCGATAAGTATCGGCAATTTGGGCCGACAGTTTCTTCAGTTCAGCATCAGCAAGTTGGGACCTCTTCTTATACTTTTTCGCATTTTTATCAAGTTTTTCAGCATCAGCTTCCAGCGCTTCACGCAGCTTTGTCTCCGTCTCAAGGAGTTTGTTGGTTTTAGCCAACACCTCGTCAGATTGGGTCACGTATGCCTGCGAAAAGAGAAAAGGGAATATAAGTAGGAACAAAAGATAAATCCGGGTGTGACAAACTATAGCGTTATAAAGTACCAAGTAAACTATACATAGTTCACTCGGAACTTGGGGACTAGGTGAGTATATAAGCAGTATTGGCTCACTTACCTGGTGCTTTTCCGCCATGGCTTCCAAAATCCCGTTTTCATCGGTTTTCAAGGTGTAAAGACAACTTAGCATCTCATCAAAGCTCAGTTCATCAAGTTTCATCCCCGAAGAGCTGGGGGCCTGGTTACTCGGAGGAGGAGTCCTTTCCTGCTTGAGGGGGGACACCCGGGCTGCTTGGGTATCAGGAGTGGGGTCACCCATCCTCGCGCCCAGGTTCTCGACGTCATCACCCCCGGATCCATGCGAGGGAATGGGATACTAGGCCTCTTGATCGGCCGGGTCTTTCAGCAGTTTTTCTCCTTCTTCTACTTCGGCGCCGCCAGCCGCGGCCTTCACAATATCTACCGGCTCTTCCAGCGCCGGGTTGTCCACGTCCATATCGTCCGGGTCGCTGGTGGTGACCTTGGCTCTAAGGAAAACAAAAGGAGCACTTAGTACATGATGAATGAAACTTATGGAAAGTGTTGGTGTATTGAATAGCAAGAAAAGATAGCTTACCCGGTATTCACGAAGAAATCCGCCGAAAGATCGTTGCTAGACCCGGAGGAGGCTGTCAAGGGGTCCGAAAGTGAGACCCGGAATTGTCCGGCTAGTGGATGATTGGGAGAAGGATGTTTTCGAGGTGAATCGGAAGGATGGGTCTAGGGAATACCGGCACGGCGAGCTGGGGACGAAGGGATACCCGGGTTGAGAGGGTCATCACCCGGGGAGTTCCGGGTTACCCTGCGCTTGACTGGAGCGGGTTCCTTCAAGTGTGGCGTATCGGACAAGCGTTGGTTAAGCTTGCACATATTAGCAAATGAATATGGTTCGGAGGTGATAGTGGAATACGGAACCTTGAATACCACCCTTCGTGGCTTCCTCTTGGCTCCAACCTCGACGTCTGGCTTAGCCTCACTTTCGTCCGACTGAGTCTCCTCCTCATCCTCCAGCTCTGAAAAGCATAGCACATTGTCGGAAAAGGAAAACATGTTGGAAAAGTAAAGTCAATAGAAATGGAAATAAGTGAAACCCGGATATTACCTTCGTCCGAGTCAGCCGGCTCCTCGTCCTCCTCTGAGTTCTCGGAAGGAGGCGGAGTCTCAATCTTCCAGAAGGGGCTATCTTCCCGAGATAAAAGCGCAGTGATAAAAGTTAGTGGTCATATCAGAAAAACGTCAAGTTATATAAAGAATAAGAGCCGGATTTTACCGCCGGAGTCGGGTTGTCCCGCGTGTAGGGGTCCACACCAGCAATAGTCTGGATCACCTCCATCTTCTCGGTCAAGAAATTCTTGATTATCTTGTTCGCGTCCGCGGCCGGGTAATTCCTCATCGAGTAACAAAGGGAATCCGTAGTGTGCCCAGAATAATCGCATAAAAGCTTGGGCCGGACAGCGTTGGGTTGGATCCGGAAGGTTACCCAGGTTTTGACTAAGTTAAGACCCAGGAGACCCTGGGCCGATAGAACAACGAGTTTCGCAAGGAGGGGTTGGATGGACTGCCTATCCGACTCAGAAGCGAAGGAGTTGAGGTTGTCGGAAAGATTGAGAAGATCTTCAGAGAAACCCGGCAGTGGTTTTTCACCGACTGAGGAGGTGTCTTGGCAATAGAAATACGTCTTTTGCCAGTGTTTGACATGGGAATTGAGGCTAAGAGTCGGCATTAACGAATTCTTCCTCCTTTGGATGGAAACCCCCCCGCAAACCAGGAGGGCCCCGTCGCCGCTTTTGCGGCACGGTTTGCATTGGAACAATTCGAGAAAGAGTGCGAGGTTCGAAGGGATGCATAAATATGATTCGCACAGAACAATGAAGTGAGTAATATTCAACATAGAATTGGGACCTATGTAAAAAAACTCGGAGACCATAATGGTTTAGTAAATCACGGAAGAAGGGGTGACCCGGGGGACGGAAGCCCCGGATCACGTGTTCAACGAAGCAGATTACCTCGTCAATACCCGGAGTGGGCCGAGTCTCCTCCCCAGGGACGCGCCAGTGGATGTCTTCCCGGGCGGGGAGGACGCCCGACTCCGCGAGCTCGTCCAGTTTGGCCTTGGTCACAGTGGACCTTTCCAAATTCGCGGATATAGACTGACTCGGCTTTTCCTTAACCGGTTGTTTCCTCTTTGTCTTCGTGCCGGCTTTGGGTGCCATGGGAGCGATCTAAAAACAGGAGACAATGCAAAGTGTAAGTGACTCTGGACCCGGAAAATGATCATTATCCGACTCTCTGAAGATCACTTGCGAAGAAATTTTGACAGATTGGATCTAGGCGGAAAGATTTATGAGGAAATTTATGACTACAAATAATAGAGGTGCGTTATGAGGTGAATTATTGGATCTATCCTGAGTATTGGTTGTGGAAGGGCGAAGCATGGGTTATCCAATTGATACGAAGCAAGAAAAACGTCTAAGGGCGGATCTAAATCCAATCTAGTCAAAAGTAAGATTAAAGGCAAGATCCATGGAAGAAGATGGCTTACCGGCGGGATCGGGAGGAGAGCGCGGCGGCGGCAGATGGCGCAGTCGCGGTGACCCCTTGGACCTTCCGGTGAGCTGCTCGAGGGCGCGGCGGCGGAGGTCAACGGCGGCGCGGTGGGAGCTGATGTAGAGCGCAGACGGCGGCGGCTCGCTTCCGGCTGCGTGCCCGTGCACGCCGTGGCGGCACGGCTTCGAGCTCGAACGAGGGAGTGCAGAGAAAAGTTGAAGATGGAGAAGATGGGGGAAATGGAACGTTGGGCTTAGGGTTGCCCTGGAAACACCTATTTATAGGTGCGGGTGGAGTGCCCTAGGTCTAAGCGGCGGGAGCCAAAATTTTGGGGAAAAAAGATACCCGACCGGATTTTTTCGGATAAGCGTTAAGTGCCCGTTACGTGATATCCGGAAGAGATTGAGACAGATTGTGACCGTGACATTCGGATTACCTAACGGACAGTGCCAGTCCGGGTCTTGTGTGCTTTCTCGGAGTGTTGACTCGGAAAAGTAATGCCATACTCGGAGAAAGCTGGGTTACCATATGGACCACCTGTGGAGTTAGGCGTAGCTACTATCAAAGCACCCTAACCCGACATTTTATGAACTTGCATGTTTATTATTTTGCAGGGAATAGCGTGCGCTTCAAGGAAGATTCCGCGAAGCCCAAGCTATTCTGGGGACTACTGATGGAGGGATGATAACCCGGTAGGCTAACACCAAGGTGTAACTCGGCCCAAAGGGAACCGCGCAAGACCCGGATCAAGGAAAGGTAGCTTCTAGAAGGCCCAAGGAGTGGAGTAGGCCTCGTAACCCGGATTGTGGGTTGCGGTAAGGAAACTTAGGGTTTGTATGCGGTGACTGGGTAGGATTCCGAGTATGCCTTGGATAGGAAGCCAGGGGGTCGGGTATATATAAACCGGCTCCTAGGGTTAGATGGAGACGAGCTTTTATCAGATATTCGAGTTTCCCTGTAATACGAGAGTTGAGATTGTAACCCTAGATCGGAGACTCGGCGACTCGATTGCCAGAGCTACCAGATCGGCTGATAACATGGTTTCCCTCGAGCTAAACCCTCTCCCAAACACCAGAGTCGAATTGCCCCAAGATAAGTTACCCCCGGTAACGGCTGCCGTGATTATCCCACGACAAAGATAGAAAGAGAGAGGGAGATGTCTTCTTCTAAATTTCTTCATACTTGTACTTCTTGAGTTGCTTCTAGTTGCTGTGGAGTCTAAGTCTTCTCTTCAAACTTCTTCATTGATCTTCCTTGTAGCTCTTCATATTGCCACCAAGTTGAAGATGGAATTCCTTCTTGTGGTTGAGTCTTGTCTTCCATTTTGCTAACTTGATGGATTCTTGAAGCAAGAATAGGGGAATGGAGAAGTAGATAGAAAACTATGGTACTAGTGTTTGAGGTTCACTAATATGTTTGACATATACTAGGGACTTGGTCTTGGCTCCAAAAATGGCCACAACAAACAATGGTAGAAAGAATAGGAACAAAATCTAAGGCATGATAAACTAGTGGTTCACTATGATGGATTTTTGGTCCAAAACACATGGTCATGGTCCAATGGTGTCCAAAATGGTTGGGCAAGGTTGTTTCTGGTCCAATGTTACCAATTGGAACAATTTTTGTTAAGGGAACATATTTTAATTATTTATAGAATTAAATCTATGTCAAAATTACTCAAATATTCCAATTAATTCTAAATTCAATTTTACTTTGATCAAAAATTATTTTGGGACAGAGGATATTAAAGTACACATCCTAAGGTTTCCAAATATATTTTATTTACAATTTTTGGATTTGTAGAATTTGAATTATGCCAAAATTCATCAAACAAGCATATTTGAATTTGAACAAATTTAAGTTTGTCAAATTTGAAATTTAGCAGTGCTAAAAGATTCTACAGATCCAGGGGATTTCAAAAAGTCCAAGTTTGTTAAGTTTGGGCTTATGGTTGAAAAGTTATGATGGTTTCAAATCTAGGGTTGTTTCTGCAAAACTACCATTTAAAATCTATTCGGTAAAATAACAGAAATGGGGTTGGCCACGTGGCTTCCTATGATTGGCTCGGGCTGCTGATTGTACCACTACGTGGCTGCTGACTGGGATGATGACTGGATTAAGTCAGTTTGAAACTGGATCGTTGGATCTAGATCCAACGACTGCGTACCCCTTCAGGGACGATCTAATCTAGGCCGTTGATCGAATCCTACGGCAGAGAGTGAGGGAGGGGGCTCGCCGGAGATGGTGGGGTGGTGGCGCGGGGCGCCGGAGTTTTGACGACGGCGACGGTCCAGTGGCTCTCCGGGCTCGGAGAGTGCACTGGAAGACTCATAGAGGCCCGGTGGAAATGATGAAGACCACGGGACGTCCCCACGGGCTATGCAGCAACGACGGCGAGGTGATCCCGAGGCGGCCGTGCGGGTTCCGACTTCAGCGACCTTGTCCTTGTCGATACGCTGCAGAAAAACAAAGGGAAGAGGCATTATGAGCTGCGCCCGGATGTGGGGAATGGATAGGGACCAATAGTGGAGGCAGAGGCTCACCGTGGAGGCCGGAATCTGCAGGAGACGGTGGCGGCAGTGCGGACTCCAGCGTTAAATTTCTTCGGCCTCTGGGGATGGTTCCTTGTGGAGATTGAGGGGAAAAGGAGACGAGGTGCTGGGCTTTAAGGGGCTACGTCTCGGCGTGCATTTACTGCCTTTAATCGCGTGAATCAATCGGGCGTTTTTCTTTGGCAACGAGCGCGAGAATTTTGGCTGGAGGTTGAAGAAGCTCACGTCGGCGATGACATCATCGTGGGTCCCGCTTGTCGGTCCTAGAGAGAGGGGGATGTGCTGGTGCGGGCTGTTACAGATGCTGGGCCGGGGGAGGAATTGGGCCTCGGGTGTGTGTGTGGAGAAATGGGTCAGGCCAGGGAGGGAGTGGGCTGGGCTGCTCTAGCTCTTTCTCTCTCTCTCTTTTTTTGTTATATTTTCTTTTTCTTATTTATTCAAATAATCATAACTTTTGATTGAAAGGTCCAAATGACCTCAATTTTGTTTCTAAAATCTTGTAAAAACAATCTCTTCCAAATGGAAACAATTATGTAATGTTTCAACATACTTAAATTAAATCTATTTTCAAAATATGATTAAATGGTTAATAGTAACTTAATGTGATCTTTAATTTAGAAAAATATAAAATATAAATATTTGTCAAATAAAATTTCACTGACATACTTATAAGTTGAAAACTTATTTTTGAAAGTGATTACATCTTATTTTCAAAATTTTATATTTTTAAATAGGGGTAAACCCTAATAGCCACTAATGCCATTTTTAAATGAAAAAACTAATAATTATTAAAGTGGCTTAATAAAATTTTAGAATAAAACCTCAAGTCATAATATTGTTTTATTGCCCTATTTTATGTTATTTTCAAAGCAATGCATTTTATTTTCACACCTTTATGTTTAAAACTTGGAATAACAATTAAAAGTTATTATTAAAATATTTTATTCTTATCAAATAATTTTGAGGCTTAGAACTTTATTAAGGGTTATAAATCTTTGACATAAACTATTTCCAAATTAATATTTGAATTGAAAACATTTTATGTAATAAAGTTTGCTAAAGATAAAATGGTTTTCTTTATCTAATGAAAAATAATTTTGAGAGGGTTTTAGGGTTTATGGAATAGAGGTATAATTGGATTGATAATTTCAATTTCATTGGAATATGTATTGTTTACTTTTGTTTATTTCTTCTCATTTGGTTTTTGGTGACTCTCATAACATGAAAACAAAAAGTTTCATTTTTTAGTGATTTTTGCACTTTCCAAAAATCAGGGATGTTACAGACTACCACCCTTAAAAGAAATCTCGTCCCGAGATTTGGGAAGGCTAGAAAGAAAGATTAGGTTTGGGCAACTGGGTTCTAGAACAACTGGGTGGGCTACCACCCTTAAAAGGAATTTTTGTGGGTAGTCTAAACTCTTGTTCATATTTATTTTTCTATATCTTCAGCTGGAGTCATACTTCATTATCCTTGGTATAATTGTATAGCATGTACCAACTCCTTGTGGGTATTGGGGTCTTGAATCCAAGTATACAACCTTTAGGATTCCATGGGTTAAGATTCCTTTCCAATAAAATGTGTCCATTCTCATGGCTTGTAGTGTGGTTTTACTTAAGATGGGTTGAGTAGAACTTTCCCTTATGGTAGAGTTACAAACCAACAGAATTCTGGTGAACTACCTTTGACACTGAGGGGTCACTCTTTGGTTCAATCAAAAGTCCTTGGCAATCTTCCATCTTGTTGTTGTCATCCTTGAAGGCAAACACCATGCTATTTCTAAAGAAACTCTCATGGTAGGAAAAATCTTCCATTGCTTGATAGCTCCAAGTTTGGCATGATCCTCACCGAAAATAGTACGTTTTCAGCCACACTAACTTAGGGTCATTATTGTATTCTACCATTCTATGGTTCAGGTTTAACATCGTCGTCTCTCTAATAGGTATGTCAGTCAGATTTAACATTCCTCATAGCAAAAGTAAATAATGTGAGTAGTCACCACGGGGGCCAACCCATGTTGCACTCAATCATTACCTTGTACTTGGATTGATGAATCTTTTTTAATAACACTAGGTCACCTCACTTGTCTAACAGAAATTTTCCATTCTGTAAGACAGACTTGAGCTAAACTATCATTTCTCAACTAGTGGGTTGTGTAAAAATCTTATGTAACACAAACTGGATAGTTGTGTTTCTTCATTATTTCTTCTCTTGGTGTAGTTGGCTCTGAAATCTTCATAGCTCATGCAACTTGGGGTTCACTTGTTTTTCTTCACTTGTGGATTGGCTTTCTTCTCCTTAGGATGTAGTTGACATTGATCATGGATGTGATTGTTCCTTCATGCAAAAGAACAAAATCCTAAGATTTTGGCAGTCCTCAATTGGATGGTTTGTGTCTCAAAAGGGTGGTCTTGGGTATTGATGGGGGGATAGTAACCCGGTAGGCCCACGTCAAGGTATAATCCGGCCCGAGGTGAGCTGAGTAATACCCGGATAGGGGTAAAGAGGTTACTAGAAGGCCCAAAGGCTTGTGAGATTCGTAACCCGGCTTGTGGGTTGCGATAAGGAAAGTTAGGCTTTGTATGTGGAGTTCGAGTAGGACTCAAGATGTGCCTTGAAGGGCAAGTTAGGGGTGTGCGGGTGCTTTATAAACCAGCCCCTAGGTTTAGTTTGCCAGAGATTCAAGTCATAGTTGTAATATCTGTTATCGAGTATCCAGTATAATCATATCGAGAGCCGGCGAGTTGCTTTCCGGTTCTTAGATTGCTTTCGCCATGTCCTCCTCCGAGCTAAACCCTCTCCCAAATACCTGTGTCGACTTGCCCCGAGATCAGTTACCCCAGGTAACATCTGCCGTGATTATCCCACGACAGTTGGCGCCCACCGTGGGGCCTGCGTCCAAAGGTGTTTACATCGCGGGAGAAGCTCGGAAGATCATGAAGAACTTTGTTGTCGGCGAGATCTACTCTGATGACGAAGGAACAAGGATAGTGGACAATTCCGGGTGGGAGTTAGAGCCGGAGCGTCTTGAGTCCGGGTCCGCGGTATCGATTGGCCAAATCAGTATCTTCATCGGTATGGTACGTACGCTCAATTTAAAAGGACAATATCATGTGCATGTTACAGGGACTTCCAACAGGGACAAAAAGGCGTTAAAACAGACAGAGAATTCAGTTTCCTCGGCCACCCCGGGATACTTGAGATGGGCAGAGCAAGAGGTAACATGGAGCAGAAGGGATCATCCGGAAGGAATAGAGCACCCTGGAACCCTGGCGTTAGTAGTCTCGTCACAGGTCAACGGTTATGAATTGAGAAAGGTATTGATGGACGGAGGGAGCAGCATCAACATCCTATATTGGGAAACCTTCTTGCGCATGAACCTCAAAGAGTCTCAGCTACAGAAAAGTTCGACGGTTTTTCATGGAATCGTGCCGGGTCATTCGGCGCGCCCCGAAGGAAAAATTACATTGGAAGTAGCCTTCGGAGAGTCGGTAGATAACTATCGGGTAGAATGGCTCACGTTTGAGGTGGTCCGGTTGCACAGTCCTTACCACGCATTGTTCGGGAGACCAGCTTATGCTAGATTCATGGCTAGGCCGTGCTATGTATATTTGCAGTTAAAGATTCCAGGCCCCAAGCAGACCATCACTATCCATGGAAACCGGGATATAGCAGCAGAGTGTGATGAGGGAGATTCGGTGATGGCCGAGCAAGCCTGCAGAAAGGAAGAGCTTAAATATTACCGGTCTCAGGTGGATCCGGAAGATGGCACGGCATTGAGAAGACCAGACTCTGAAGACGAAAGAGTAAAATTTAAGGCGGCTCAAGACACCAAGAAAGTAGATTTTGTGGAAGGAGACCCCACCAAGCAGTTCACTATAGGGTCCAATCTGGAAGACGCGCAAGAAAAGGCCCTAGTGGAATTTATACGCTCGAATGCGGATGTGTTCGCCTGGACACCCAGCGACATGCCGGGTATCCCCACCGAGTTGGCAGAGCACAGTTTGCATGTGGATCCCAGGGCCAGGCCTGTGAAGCAAGGTTTGAGAAAAATGAACGAGGAAAGGAGAAGAGCAATAGGTGAGGAAATCGCACGACTATTAACCGCAGGCTTTATCATGGAAGTATTTCACCCGGACTGGTTAGCGAATCCGGTTCTAGTGATGAAAAAGACAAATGAATGGAGGATGTGCATCGATTTCACGAGCCTCAACAAGCATTGCCCAAAGGATCCGTTCGCGCTGCCAAGGATAGACCAAATCATAGATGCGGTAGCCGGAAGCGACTTGCTATGTTTCTTGGACGCATATTCGGGATACCACCAGATCAAACTCAAAAGGGAGGATTGGGAAAAAACCTCATTTATAACCCCTTTTGGGGCCTTCTGCTACAAAACCATGACGTTTGGATTGAAAAATGCGGGCGCAACGTATCAGCGGTGTATTCAGAAGTGCTTCGAGGATCAAATTGGGCGTAACGTGCACGCGTATGTGGATGATGTGGTTATTAAGACCCGGAAGGCAGAAACATTTATTGATGACTTAAAAGAAACGTTTAAAAACTTGAGGAGGTATCAGATGAAGCTTAACCCAACGAAGTGTGTATTCGGAGTCCCGGCCGGGAAGTTACTTGGCTTTATAGTCTCCGAGAGAGGAATTGAGGCAAACCCGGATAAAATCAAGGCCATCCAGAATTTGAAGAAACCGGAAAATTTGAAGCACGTTCAAAAACTCACGGGCTGTGTGGCAGCCCTGAGCCGATTCATATCCAGGCTTGGAGAAAAGGCAATACCCTTGTACCGGCTTTTGCGGAAATCAGATAAGTTCGTATGGGATCAGGAGGCAGATGAGGCGTTTGAAGCACTAAAGAAGCAGTTATCTGAAGCGCCAGTACTAGCGGCGCCGGGTCCTAAAGAGCCTATGTTATTATACGTGGCAGCCGGTCCCCGAGCCGTCAGCGCAGTAGTTGTCGTGGAACGCAAAGAAGATGGGAAAGGTCACCCGGTCCAGAGGCCGGTTTACTATGTCAGTGAGGTGTTATCGGAAGCGAAGCAGCGTTACCCGCATTGGCAAAAATTGGTGTTCGGGGTCTTTATGGCCAGCCGGAAGTTGAAGCCATATTTCCAAGAACATCCCATAACAGTGGTTAGTTCAATACCAATGTCGGATATCATCAGAAACTCGGATGCGACGGGCAGAATAGCCAAATGGGCAATAGAAATGGGAGATTATCATATCAGCTACGAGCCCAGATCGGCAATCAAGTCCCAGGCCTTGGTTGATTTCGTTAACGACTGGACGCACACTGGAATGGTTACCGCAGTTCCAAGTTCCGAGTCATGGACCATGCACTTCGATGGATCAAAGCAGTACGAGGGGTCAGGAGCCGGAGTGGTGCTGACATCGCCAAAGGGGGATAAACTAAGTTACGTGCTACAGATTCATTTTGATTGCTCAAACAACGTGGCCGAGTATGAGGCTCTGTTGCATGGCTTGAAGGTAGCCAAGGAGATGAACATTAGAAGGATACGATGCTTTGGCGACTCGGATCTCGTGGTGCAGCAGGTATCAGGAACCTGGGACAGGAAGGACGCCACTATGGCAGCGTACCGCAGGGAGGTTGATAGGGTTGCCGGGTGTTTCTCCGGGTATGAAGTGGAGCACATAGACAGAAGAAAGAACGAGGCGGCGGACGCACTCGCCAGACTCGGCTCACGCAGGGAGGCAGTTCCACCTAATGTTTTCGTGGACGAGCTATGGCGACCGTCAGTTAAATCCGAGTCTGAAGAAGAATTAGCAAATCAAGACCCGGACGTGGAGCTCGTGGCTACAATACACGGCGTTCCCGAGTGGACGGAGCCATATCTGGCATACTTATCACGGGGCGAACTGCCGGAACAGGAGGTACTAGCAAGACAAATCGTGAGGCGGGCAAAAGGATACGCTATTATCAATGGAGAGTTGTACAAGAGAAGTGCGGCAGGAGTCTTTTTGCGCTGTGTGACACCAGAAGAAGGCCGACAGATTCTTAAGGAGATCCATGAAGGCGATTGCGGGCATCATGCGTCCACAAGGTCTCTTGTGGCCAAGGCCTATCGACATGGGTTCTTCTGGCTCACAGCTCTAGCAGACGCGGAACGGATAGTGGCAAGGTGCGACGGATGTCAAAGGTACGCTCGCCAAACTCATGTGCCGGCTATGGAGTTACGGACCATTCCATTAACTTGGCCATTCGCTGTTTGGGGTATGGACATGGTTGGCCCCTTCCATATGTCACCTTGCAAGAAGACGCACCTCTTAGTTGCTGTTGATAAGTTTACCAAATGGGTGGAGGTTATGCCGGTCACCAATTGCGAAGCGGCCACAGCAGTCAAGTTCCTGAAAAGAATTATATACCGGTTCGGGTACCCCCACAGCATAATTACCGACAATGGAACCAACATGTCCCTTGGAGAGATGGAAAAATTTTGTGGCAGCAATGGAATCAGGCTCGATGTAGCATCAGTGGCACATCCGCAAGCCAACGGGCAAGTGGAGAGGGCGAACCAAGAACTACTTCGTGGATTAAAGCCAAGACTGAGGGTTCCCTGTGTCAGGGCCGCTGGGGCATGGGTTGAAGAACTTCCTTCCGTGGTCTGGGGTATTAACACTACACCCAACCGATCCACCCAGATGACACCTTTCTTCATGGTCTACGGCGCAGAAGTGGTATTACCAAGCGACATCATTCATGATTCACCAAGAGTGACAGCTTATGTGGAAGTAGAGAACGAGAAAACCCGGCAAGACGCCGTGGATATGTTAGAAGAACAAAGGGAGCAAGCCTTGGAAAGATCAGCCATATATCAGCAGGACTTGCGAAGATATCATAGCCGGCGGGTGAAAAGCCGGGTCTTCCAGGAGGGAGACTTGGTCCTGCGCTTGGTTCAGACAAACGAGGGAAAGCACAAACTATCGCCACCATGGGAAGGACCTTTCATCGTAAGCCGGAGTCTGCATAATGGGTCATATTACTTGATAGATGCAAGAGAAGAATCGGCCACAATCAACGACACTGCTCACACTACTGCACCTATGCAAGAGAGAGATAGACCATGGAACGTGGCTCAGCTACGTCCGTACTACACTTAGCAGAAAACGATGTAACAGGCAGCAGGTTTCAGACGCACTCTTTTCCTATCCGGGGCACCCTTGGGGACTGGATGGGTTTTTAATGAGGCGGCTTGCTGACTCAATTTTCTCATATCAAATAAAAAGGAGGTTATCAGGAAAAGAAGCAATTATCATTTATACGGTGTGCATATTTTAGGTCTTGAGGGCTGGTTGCTCCTATAAGCACAGCTGCGAACTCAAAAAAGACCCGGCCTTGATGCCAATGAGTTATAGGGGCCGTCATTCGAAAAAACGAGTGCGGCTACAATCTTATAACCGGACAAAGAAGTCCAAATTTCTCGGCTATTCTTACTTAAGCTCGATGTGACTCGCAACGAAGTGGCATGATTCGTTCGCTTACGATTAATGTCGGTCATGAGACCCAAACGGGACTTGCTTGACCCCGTTTTCGTATTGATGTAACAACATGGTATCCACGCGAAAGCCGGCTTATAGTACAAGATAGTCGAAAGGGTCATCTAAACCACAAGTTGTGCAGAGTATAAGGCCGACAGCCGGAAACTCAATGATTATCAAGCATAACTTCAAACCTCATAAAAAGCTGTCCTGAAGTCTTGGGCATTCAGCGACAGGCGATTCGTTTCCTAGACGCGGAAACCCGGACTGGAGACTTATGAGCTCTAAGAAAGAAACAGCATCATCCAGCCGATAAAATTACAACGAGCCACGCATCCGGGTCTCAGGAGCTTAGGGATTCAGGTGTAAAACCGTTCCCTAGACGCCAACGACACCCGGAGGACGGGTCTTGCTAAGGAAAGTATAAAAAAAAAGTATAAGGTATCGAGAATAAAGCAAGTGGATATCAAGAACAAGCAAATGCAAAGACATATTCATCAAAAGCCCAAAGGGGCGCAAAGTGCATCGGGAGTTTAAATAAAAGTATTACAAAAACCATAAAGTATCAAAAGAGCACAGGCGCTCTGCTTAAACGAATAGTAAAGCTGTTTTAACGACGCTTTGCCGGCTGACGTATGTGGAATGATAGGTATTACTTCAAGCTGCAGAGTCCATCTTGGCCTTGCCCTTGTCGCCACCGGTAGTTGCGGCGCCACTTGGGTCAGCAGCAGTCCCGGGTTGTGCGGCAGAAGTTGCAGGAGCAGAGTCGGCCTCGATCTTCTTGGCGGCTTCTTCCTTCATCTTGATCGCCTCCTCCCTCCAACGGGTAAGCATATCGAACGGCTGGGGGCGGTTCGCCTTGACAACCTTGTCATTAGCATCATAAGCCGGGAGAATCACATCAATTTCTAGGGCATCAGCGATAACACTAGCCGGATGACGGACTTCTTTCTGAATAGCCTTGAAGTCCTTTGGCAAGAACTTGGACCCATCCAAGTTGAACTCTGGGAATCCGCTCATAAGTTTGGCCAGCTCTAGCTTGGGAGCGTAGGCCTTAGCCAACGCGAGTCCCCGGGTTACCCCAAATCGGCAGGAGGACCGTTTCCAGTGCCAAATCCACTCGGGGATTGTAGAGCAGCATTCCAGTAATCTCTTCATGTTATCTGGCCTGACACCCGGCAGTCGCAACTCGTCAAGTATCCAACTGACTCCGCTGCAAAGTTGGCGAAGCGTATTCTTGATGGTTTTAAGCTTGGCAGCATCATCTTCTTCGGGGGCAGCATCACGTGGGCCTGCTAAGAAAGGCAAAAGGAGCAAAGATAGTAGGCAAGCAAGTGCAGTTGTTCAATCCGAGTCGTAAAAAGGTGAAATTTAAAAATCTTACCAGTCGCAGTACGGTGAACATCAGCAATTTGAGCAGAAAGAGTTGTAAGTTTGTCCTTAGCCCTGTGAGCTCTCTTCCTGTACTTTTTCGTCATCTTTTGGCACCTGCGAGCCTCAGTCTCAGCAGCTTCACGAAGGGCCGTTTCTTTTTCAATACGCTTGGTGGACTTGGCCAGCTTCTTCTCCAACTGTGAAACATAGTCCTGTAAAGAAGCATGAAGAATGATCAGCCAGAAACATTATACAAAGTTCCAAGCAAGTTACCTAGTAATTTACTCGGAACTTGGGGACTATGTATGGAAACAATTGATGATTAGTCGGGATTACCTCGTGCTTGGTTATTAAGGCATCTAGTATGTTTTCTTCGTCGCCCTTCAAGGTATGGAGGGCATCTAGCATTTGAGCAAAGGTCATGTCTTCAGGGCGAAGTTGAGAAGGGCCGGAGGATTGGCCCTCTTGTGGAGGAGTTGTTCCGGGTTTGGGGGTCGAAACCCGGATTGTTTGAACGTCCGGGATAGGAGAGCCCGACTTGGTCTCCACAATGATGTCTTCATCCACTTCTTCAGAGGGCTGGGGTGATGCAGTCTTTGGTGGAATTGGGTCCTTAAAAGGATCTTCTCCATTTCCGTCCTCGGCCTCGTCCTCAACCTCAACATCCATGTCATCACTCGGCTTTTCTTCTCCCTGCTCTTCTGATTCAGGGATATCCGGGTCGCTCAGCGTAACTGTGGCGCTGAAGAAAAGAAGGGAGACATTGATCAATGGAATATACGGAAAAAAGAAAGGTAACCGGTACAAGAAAATGCAAGTAAAGGTAGTTTACCCGGTGTTCACGGCATAATCCGGGGGAAGCTCGCCGCTGGAGGCGGATGACGTTGGTAAAAGCACTGGCTGCGGTACGCGAAATTGCCCGGCAAGTGGATGATTAGGAGACGGATGACGTTGAGGAGATTGGGAAGGCTGAGCTGGAGGGGTACTGGCTCGATGAGTGGGTGAAGTGGAGATACCCGGGTTAAGGGGATCATCCCCCGGAGAATTCCGGGTCACCCTACGTTTAGTCGGGAGAGGGTCCTTCAAGAAGGGTGAATGTGATAATCGCTCGTTAAGTTCATGCATAGCAGCAAAGGAGTAAGGCGCACGAGACATAGAAGAGAAGGGAACCTTTTCAACTACCCCTCTAGCCTTCCTTTTGTTTCCAACTGGGGGCTCCTGGTCAGACTCGGTGGCTTCCGGGTCATTTTCTTCTTCCTCCTCTTCATCTCCCGACCCTGAAAGCCGAGTAAGTATCAGATAAGAGAAATAACACAGATGAAGGGCAGGTGTAAATGGTATGGGAGAGTACCCTCATCATCATCAACAGATTCGGTTTCCTCTTCGGGGTCTTGAGAAGGAGGAGGGCTTTCGACTTTCCAGAAGGGATCGTCAGCCTGTGAACAAATAAACACAAGTGGTGGTTAGAGATTATAACGGACGAAAGTACTGAAATAAGAAAAAGGAGTCAGGTCTTACCGCTGGGGCGGGATTTTCCCGAGTAAACGGGGGTAACCCGGCAGTGTTCTTTATAACATCTAGTCTCTCCATCAGGAAGCCCTTGATGGTCTTGTTGGTGTTACCGGCAGGGAAGTTCTTGGTGGAGTAGCGGAGGGAATCTGTGACGTGACCCGAATATTCGTGTAACAGCTTCGGGCGAATCGAGTTGGGCTGAACCCGGAAGTCTACCCAAGTCTTTATTAGATTGAGCCCAAGAAGGCCGTGGGCTGAGAGAGCTGCTAGTTTGGCCAGAAGGGGCTGAATCGCTTCCCTATCAAGGTCAGATGCAAAAGCACTGAAAGACTCGGAGGGCTCGAGAAGGCTCTCCGAATAACCCGGTAGTTTCCTCTCACCACCCGGAGAAGTGTCGTGGCAATAAAAGAAGGATAATTGCCAGTTTTTGGCGTTGGAGCTCAGGTTAAGAGGTGGCATCAATGAGTGTTTGCGGCGCTGGATGGATACCCCGCCGCAGGTAAGAAGCGTTCCGTCACCGCTCTCATAACATGGTTCGCATTGGAATAATTCGGTAAAAAGAGCAAGGTTTGGTGGAGTGCATAAGTACGACTCGGACAAAACTATGAAGTGGGTGATGTTCAGCATAGAGTTAGGCCCTATGTCGAACACCCGGAGGCCGTAGTGGCTCAAGACTTCCCGGAAAAAAGGGTGACCCGGAGGACGGAATCCCCGGGTCACATGCTCGGTAAAACAAATTACCTCGTTATCGATGGGAGTGGGACGGGTCTCATCGCCAGGAGCCCTCCAGTGTATTTCCTTTTGAGAAGGAAGGATTCCTAACTCGGCCATCCCGTCCAGTTTGGCCTTCGTCGTTGAAGACCGGCCCCAATTGGCAGAAGTGGGTTGGGAGGTCTTAGCAGGAGCCGGGTGTTTTCCCTGTCTTTTAGGAGCCATAGAGTTGACCTGCAAAGGACAAGAAATATGTGGAGTAAGATTCGGAACACCAGATCATTCAAGTCTGGAGACATTAAGGCGCTGAAGGCTAAAATAAGACCCGGATAATGCGCTACGATGTTAAATGATGAAAATTTTCCGGGTGTCAAATGAAGTTGAGTAAATTGTTAATTACTTACGTATTGAGGTGGGTTGGGTGAACATGGATGGTTGCCCATACCTTTATTGTGGAGGAATTAACTGGAAAAGGAGGATTATCCGGGTGTTAATGCGACAGGCGAAAAAACAAGGCGGAACGGATCTAGATCGAAGACTCGCAAGTAATCCTATATGAAGTTTGGTGGTTAATAAGGGTGCGGGGGTGAGTTGCGACTGCGCATCAGGTGCTTAAAGGAGCTAAGGACTATCGAAGCGGATCAATTTGATGATACCCGAAAGTAATTTACGGGTTGACCCAGATCCAATCCTGGTCAAATTGAGGAAATTGCGAGTTTCAGTTGGATGATTGAGAGAGGCTTACCAAAGAAACTAGGGTCCAAAATGAGGCTGGTGCGTGGCGCGGCTTGAGTGTCTCACCACGGCCCTTGATGAGAGAAATGAAGGTGTGACGGCGATGCTTGATGACGGCGTTGGGAAGCTCGGGGTCGATTGCGGCCGGAGATGGCCTTATCTTTCGCAGCGTGCGCGAGCCTGGTGGCAGGGACTGCGAGGGAGCGAGGAGAGAAAGGATGTTGAGGCGAAGTGAAAGGCCTAGGGTTACTTTCGGTTAATATTTATAAGGGAAGTGGTGAGCTCGCCCGCGGCTGGAAAGCCGGAAGTTACGGAGCAATAATTATCCGCACAGATTTGGTGTTGCGGGCGTTCGGAACGAGGTGAAATGTTCCGTTGACAGGGGGAACGCGATTTATCCCGAGATATCAGGGATCCTTATCGAGAGTAGGGCCTTAATATATCTTAGGGTTCAAATTTGGAAAGGTCCGTTAAGCATTCGAGGAAGAATCGAGCTGTCGAATGACCGCTACGGAGCTGTGTCTAGTCATCTGTTAAAGTAATTTGACCCGGTTCACGTGAGCTTGGGCGTTTCGTATCTTTTAGGGAATAGCGAGCACTTCAAGAATGAATCTGTGAAGCCCGCGCTATCCTGGGGACTACTGATGGGGGGATAGTAACCCGGTAGGCCCACGTCAAGGTATAATCCGGCCCGAGGTGAGCTGAGTAATACCCGGATAGGGGTAAAGAGGTTACTAGAAGGCCCAAAGGCTTGTGAGATTCGTAACCCGGCTTGTGGGTTGCGATAAGGAAAGTTAGGCTTTGTATGTGGAGTTCGAGTAGGACTCAAGATGTGCCTTGAAGGGCAAGTTAGGGGTGTGCGGGTGCTTTATAAACCAGCCCCTAGGTTTAGTTTGCCAGAGATTCAAGTCATAGTTGTAATATCTGTTATCGAGTATCCAGTATAATCATATCGAGAGCCGGCGAGTTGCTTTCCGGTTCTTAGATTGCTTTCGCCATGTCCTCCTCCGAGCTAAACCCTCTCCCAAATACCTGTGTCGACTTGCCCCGAGATCAGTTACCCCAGGTAACATCTGCCGTGATTATCCCACGACAGGTATGAAGTCAGTTGGTGCACTCCAATTGGAAAATCTCTATGGGTGGTAAATGGGCATAGAATTGGGTTTGGTTTAGCCTGGATGAATAGAGATTTAGAAACAGACTTAAGAAGTTCCTACTTCAACACAGCAGATCAAGGAAACTTATCTTGCAAACAACACATAACAAACATATAGCAACACATTAATCACACCAAGAAACAAAGTTTTAGAAAACAATTTAATATTCTCATACCACACTCATTGGTATGATCAAAACACTAACACATTAACGTTGTTCTAACAAAGTAACTAGATTGGTGGTCTCATCTATATCTTCTTGAGTTTTTTTTTCAAATTCTTCTCTCCATGTCTTGAGGTATTCTTGATTGTTGTGCAGTTATTTCTCCAAGTTTTCTTCAATTGTCTTGAGTGTAGGTCTTCGTGTGGTGAAAATAATTATTGCACTTCTTGGTATGGTCATCAACAATCTTGCCTTCAGGGTATCAAGAGGTAGGTCATCTAGTAAATTTTGAAAGTGAATAATAGATGAGAGGATATGAGAAGAATTAAGATGATTTTTTTGTTTGTAGAAAGTTTTTTTAACATATTAAATTTTTAAACCTAGGTCTTTTCCAAACTTAGGGTCTCGAATCCTACAGGCAACACAATGCTCTGATACCATTTTGTAGCATCCCAACTTTTAATAAAGATGGAATACCTGTGTTATTGTGCTAGTCCCTGGATCAATTGCTACCACCATAGTACAAAATGAAATATCATGCAAATGCATCAAATTCTATTACATCGCATGATCCAGTCTTTACAAAATAGTATTACAACTTGCATAGTCTTAGAAGACTAGCAGTAAACAAAGATATACAATGGAAGACATAGTACAACATTGAGCCCATCTTCTTCATGTGCCACGGGCAAAACATGTTGGCGATAGTCTCGAGATCCTAAACGAAATCCTCACTCGTCTTTAGAAACATCTGCAATATGGAATATGCAGCCACAAGGGAGTCAATACAATTTAATGTATTGGCAAGTAACACTATGGTGGATATAAATGGCAAGACTAATACTACATGCTTATTTGGCTGAGTGGAGTTTAGGCTAAGTTTGCATAAAGCCAGTTTTCTCCTATCACTTTTGTAAAACCAACTTTTCTTTTCAAAAGGGTGGCAACTTTGGGTTAAGATCCAAGCACCACAATATTGTTCACTTGGTCAAAATTTGACTTATTGAAATTGATGATGAGATTCTTCCGTCAATCCTTGTCCAGCTGCTCATAGTTGTCCATAACCGGGGACACGGCTAAGATCTTAGTTTGTTGACTCTGCAGAGTTTGTGCACTTTCACCTTCAGACTAAAATCAGCCCAAACATCCTATACACCCTGAGTGCATTAAGGAAAGGCGAAGATTGAGACGAGATCTTTCAGAAGAAATTCCACCACCGTTTGGCTTACCCGTTCCACCTATAATTATGCTACATCTGCTGGTAAGCCTAGTGAGTTCATTCAACTTAGTTGATCAAGACAGAGCCCATATGACTAAAGGCTGTACGGGAAGCTACTAAACTTAGAAGGACATAGTAATCTCTTTGTTCCTGGGTGGCCATCCGCAAGTGACAATCTCAAGTGAAATAACCCTTAAACAAGGGCCCTGAGGAAACACTCAACATAATCCAATCACATCCAAAATCCACCCAGGTGTTTCATTGAATGTTATACTTAGAATTTTTCCTCAACAACTAATAAAACAATTTATAACATTGCATAGAATCTACTAAGTTCAAAGACTATCAAAATAACAAGGTATAAGGGATGGCTACACACTACTAGGATAATAGCATAGAATAATATAACTTATTAAAAATCCCTATCATGCATACTACTCAAAAACAACTAATGCATATAGAAAATAATGGGTAGTTGATGGTGTGTTACTTGCCTTGTTGAAGTTGGTGAAGAATTCACACTCTCTTCACAAAAGATCGTTGCTCTCCGTACAATCTATTCATTGAAAACACAATAACAAAATAAACAAAAATTCTACCAAATAATCATACAAGTGAAGAAAACATACAGAGCAACTAACATATGATTTGAAAAGATTTATTCTCTAAAGGTTCAATATATTGTAAGGAGTTTCCAAGGTTTTACTTGGGATGGACTAGGTTGGGTTTGTAGAAGACTAACTTTATTATACCCATACTTGTCTAGGAAGTTCGAAGAATTCACGAAGGTGGTCTAACTATCTCAACTATTGTAACACATAACAATGTGTAACACTTAGTTGTTTTTCATCAAAACATTTGAGTACTCTAAGTTAGTCTTTCCATTTTGGTTTAGGGTAGGTCTAGGTTCAACTAACTTCTTAACAATAGAGAAAACAAGATAAAGTCTTGGGATTTTCCAGGGTCAATGGTTGGGCAAAAACAACTTGTTATTCTTCAACTTGTGTGGAAGACTCCAAGTCTTCACATGTTTGTATTCTTGAAGTTCATCTTCATGATTCTATTGTAGTTTCCTCCTTGTTGTGAAGCTTCTCTTGTTCTTGATAAATCTTCATGACCTTCACTTCATTACTTGGTTTAGGTATGGGATGGGCACAAATACCACTAAGTCAAATTGGAAAGAATATAAGAAGAAAGATAGAAAGAGAGAGGAAGATGTCTTCTTCTAAATTTCTTCATACTTGTACTTCTTGAGTTGCTTATAGTTGCTGTGGAGTCTAAGTCTTCTCTTCAAAACTTCTTCATTTATCTTCCTTGTAGCTCTTCATATTTCCACCAAGTTGAAGATGGAGTTCCTTCTTGTGGTTGAGTCTTGTCTTCCATTTTGCTAACTTGATGGATTCTTGAAGCAAGAATAGGGGAATGGAGAAGTAGATAGAAAACTATGGTACTAGTGCTTGAGGTTCACTAATATGTTTGACATATACTAGGGACTTGGTCTTGGCTCCAAAAATGGCCACAACAAACAATGGTAGAAAGAATAGCAACAAAATCTAAGGCATGATAAACTAGTGGTTCACTATGATGGATTTTTGGTCCAAAACACATGGTCATGGTCCAATGGTGTCCAAAATGGTTGGGCAAGGTTGTTTCTGGTCCAAGGTTACCAATTGAAACAATTTTTGTTAAGGGAACATATTTTAATTATTTACATAATTAAATCTATGTCAAAATTACTCAAATATTCCAATTAATTCTAAATTCAATTTTACTTTGATCAAAAATTATTTTGGGACAGAGGATATGAAAGTACACATCCTAAGGTTTCCAAATATATTTTATTTACAATTTTTGGATTTGTAGAATTTGAATTATGCCAAAATTCATCAAACAAGCATATTTGAATTTGAACAAATTTAAGTTTGTCAAATTTTAAATTGAGCAGTGCTAAAATATTCTACGGATCCAGGGGATTTCAAAAAGTCCAAGTTTGTAAATTTTGGGCTTATGGTTGAAAAGTTATGATGGTTTCAAATCTAGGGTTGTTTCTGCAAAACTACCATTTAAAATCTATTCGGTAAAATAACAGAAATGGGGTTGGCCAGGTGGCTTCCTATGATTGGCTCGGGCTGCTGAGTGTACCACTACGTGGCTGCTGACTAGATTAAGTCAGTTTGAAACTGGATCGTTGGATCTAGATCCAACGACTGCGTACCCCGTCGGGGACGATCTAATCTAGGCCGTTGATCGAATCCTACGGCAGAGAGTGAGGGAGGGGGATCACCGGAGGGATCTCGCCGGAGATGGTGGGGTGGTGGAGCGGGGCGCCGGAATTTTGATGACGACGACGGTCCAGTGGCTCTCCGGGCTCGAAGAGTGCACTGGAAGACTCATAGAGGCCCGGTGGAAATGATGAAGACCACGGGACGTCCCCACGGGCTATGCAGCAACGGCGGCGAGGTGATACTGAGGCGGCCGTGCGGGTTCCGGCTCCGGCGACCTTGTCCTTGTCGATACGCTGCAGAAAAACGAAGGGAAGAGGCATTACGAGCTGCGCCCGTATGTGGGGAATGGATAGGGACCAACAGTGGAGGCAGAGGCTCACCGTGGAGGCCGAAATCTGCAGGAGACGGCGGCGGCAGTGCGGACTCCGGCGATAAATTTCTTCGGCCTCTGGGGATGGTTCCTTGTGGATATTGAGGGGAAAAGGAGACAAGGTGCTGGGCTTTAAGGGGCTATGTCTCGGCGTGCATTTACTGCCTTTAATCGCGTGAATCAATCGGGCGTTTTTCTTTGGCAACGAGCGCGAGAATTTCGGCCGGAGGTTGAAGACGCTCACGTCGGCGATGACATCATCGTGGGTCCCGCTTGTCGGTCCCAGAGAGAGGGGGATGTGCTGGTGCGGGCTGCTACAGATGCTGGGCCGGGGGCGGAATTGGGCCTCGGGTGCGTGTGCAGAAATGGGGCAGGCCAGGGAGGGAGTGGGCTGGGCTGCTCTAGCTCTTTCTCTCTCTCTCTTTTTTTGCTCTGTTTTCTTTTTTCTTATTTATTCAAATAATTATAACTTTTGATTGAAAGGTCCAAATGACCTCAATTTTGTTTCTAAAATCTTGTAAAAACAATATCTTCCAAATGGAAACAATTATGTGATGTTTCAACATACTTAAATTAAATCTATTTTTAAAATATGATTAAATGGTTAATAGTAACTTAATGTGATCTTTAATTTAGAAAAATATAAAATGTAAATATTTGTCAAATAAAATTTCAGTGACATACTTATAAGTTGAAAACTTATTTTTGAAAGTCAATACATCTTATTTTCAAAATTTTATATTTTAAAATAGGGGTAAACCCTAATAGCCACTAATGCCATTTTTAAATAAAAAAACTAATAATATTAAAGTGGCTTAATAAAATTTTAGAATAAAACCTTAAGTCATAATATTGTTTTAATGCCCTATTTTATGTTATTTTCAAAGCAATGCATTTTATTTTCACACCTTTATGTTTAAAACTTGGAATAACAATTAAAAGTTATTATTAAAATATTTTATTCTTATCAAATAATTTTGTGGCTTAGAACTTTATTAAGGGTTATAAATCTTTGACATAAACTATTTCCAATGTAATATTTGAATTGAAAACATTTATGTAATAAAGTTTGCTAAAGATAAAATGGTTTTCTTTATCTAATGAAAAATCATTTTGAGAGGGTTTTAGGGTTTATGGAATAGAGGTATAATTGGATTGGTAATTTCAATTTCATTGGAATATGTATTGTTTATTTTTGTTTCTTTCTTCTCATTTGGTTTTTGGTGACTTGCATAACATGAAAACAAAAAGTTTCAATTTTTAGCGATTTTTGCAATTTCCAAAAATCAGGGATGTTACACAGGGGGACCCGCGCCAACCCATGGTGTGGCCCCCCTGTTGCCCCTCTTCGACTCCTCTTCGGTCTTATGGATGCTTCCGGGGAAAATAGGACTTCCGGGCTTCAAACTTTCCAATTCCGAGAATATTTCCAGAACAATTTATCTGAAACTAAAAACAGCAGAAAACAGGGAACTGACTGTGTGGCATCTTGTCAATAGGTTAGTCCAGAAAATCGATAAAAATGACATAAAGAAGGGAGAAAACATGTAGCAATTGGCATAATATCATAATGCAGCATCAGAAATTAGGAATACATTTATGACGTATCAAGCATCCCCAAACTTAGTTCCTACTCGTCCTCGAGTAGGTAAACGATAAAACAATAATTTCTGAGGTGACATGCTACTAACATAAACTTGATCAATCTAATGTAAAAGCATATGCACGCTGAGATCATAAAACTTTAAACATAGGCATGATAAATGGAACTTTAATAATAAAGCATAGCAATTACTTTGCATCATGAAGAGTAACTCAAATAAAGGGTCATGAATAATAATGCAAAGAAAGGTAAACGTTTGTTTCAGGTATAGAGAAAGCATGGCAAAGTGATATTTCGATAGTCCTTAAGAGTGGGCAAAACATAAAAGCCAGGACACTTTCAAAGTTCAAGAGGAAGACTAGAACACATAATTTAAGAACAAATGATATCGATATCACATCATGAAATAAAAATTGATGTTTATGGGACAAATGCACATAAAACTCAGAATGGGAAAAATTCTCTCTCAACTGTGCATAAAGTTAGAGGATGGAGACTCAACATAAAGGTAAAAGAAAGGCCCTTCGCAGTGGGAAGCAGGGATCACTCATATGCTAGAGCTTTTTATTTTATTAAACAGAGGTATTTAAAAGTTTGACATTTGTGGAGGAATGTCTATATTTTAGGAGGGGTGTATGCTAGTGTCAACGAATGGTAAACAGACAATACAGTACATCACAAGCCAACGGGATTCACAAGAGCGGATCCCATGGTGAAGGACGCAACTGGTGTAGAAGGCTATCCCTCTTTCTCTTTTGTTTACACAATTATGCTTTGACTGATATGATCATGGGCAAAAATAGTGAAGAGAATTTGTTTGTATTAATGTGGGGCTGGGCACCCCGCTGCCAGCTCTTCTATCATTTGGATAAGCAGATTAAGCCACCAGTCCAGGGTGTGAAATCCAATCAACAAGTGAGAAAAATATTCTCTATTGACGTCCTCATGAGCAAAAACAAGAACACACAGCAGGAATAATTTTGAAGGTTTTAAAGGTAACACATGAGAAATTTACTTTGGAATGGCAGTTAAATACCACATGTAGGTAGGTATGGTGTACACAACGGGAAAAACTTATGTTTAAGGGAGTTTGGATGGACGAGTAGAGCTCATACTCAGTACAGGTGGAGGCTAGCAAAAGACTGGGAGCGACAAATTAAGAAAGTATAAGAGCCATAATCATGCATAGCGACATAAGCATCATTAATTAAAACATAAGCAATATCACAAGTTCAAAAACTAAATGTTCACGGAGGCTATTCGTGACTAGTTTGTAGTCATAAACATGGTGTGAGCATGCGCCAAGTCAACCAAATATAACATTCGAAAGAGAATATCGTAAATTGATGCTTTACTATGACAAGAACAACTCATGAATCTTTCAATAATATTAAACACTCTCAGGTATTTGAGGCTAATCATGCTACTCAATAACCACAAGGATTTAAAACTAAAATAACATTTAGCATGGCATGAAAAAGTTCTAGCCACAGTCTATACAAGCTTCTACTAGTACTGTTATAAATTCTACTTCAAGTAGCAGTTTTCTTTCTCCCAACAAGCACCATACAAAACATGCTTTAACAAAAATACTCTTTATGATACAGCAAGCAAACATGAGATTACTCAAATAACACTACTAAAACTAACAGCTATGATAAGAGATGCATGCAAAACAGGAGCTAATTAAATGCAGTAGCAAAACAGAGACTAAGAATACAACATATTATCATGCAAAAGAATGTTGGGGTCCAACCAAGCTTATTATGAAAGTAAAAAACAAACTGAAAGAAAAAGCAAAAGCAAAAGCAAACTGAAAACAAAAATAAAATACGCTCCAAGTAAAGCACATAAGATGCGACCGAATAAAAATATAGTTTACTTAGAAGTGACCTGATAATTTGTTGATGATGAATTGGATGTCTTGGGCATCCCCAAGCTTAGACGCTTGAGTCTACTTGGAATTTGCTGGGATGATCCACCGGTGCATCCCCAAGCTTAGGATTTTCACTCTTCTTGATCACATCATATCATCCACTTCTCTTGACCCTTGAAAACTTCCTTCACATAAAAATTCTCACAATCTTCATTAGCAACGTTAGTGCGATCGAAATAATAAGATCACATGGTTAATTTTAAACACAAGACTAGTAATAAAAAACACATTAGCTACTGTCACAACTTCTTTTAAAACTCTTTTTCTCAAAAGAACACCAAAAGAAAGAGATTAAGATGCAAATGCAATTATTGGTAGAAATCTGTCAAAACAGAACAGCAGGTAGAGATCAATTTTTTCGAAAATCTTCTGTTGCTCAAATCAAAAAGTGGTAAACTAAGAAAAGTTGCGTATATAACTCAGTATTAATAAAAAAAAAGTCAGGTCATTTTGAATTTTTGGTGATTTTTAACGGAATTAACAGTGGACAGAAGAAATCTGTTTTCTGTGCAGAAATCCGAAATATAGTGTCGACTTTCTACTAGAGGCTTTACTTGGCCCAACAAAAACACAAACGAAAATATACATAGGGGTTGCTAATGAAATAGAAAACACCCAGGTTCAAAGCACACCAAAGAAAACAAAGAAAAACAGAATGAAAACACAGAAATAAAACGGGTTGTCTCCCGGTAGCGCTTTTCTTTAATGCCTTTCAGCAAGGCATAAAAGGGCAACTCAAGTATTTTCAAGTGAAGAAGAATCAACATCATATTTTGATCTAATAATGGAGTCAAAGGATAGCTTCATCTTATTTCTAGGAAAGTGTTCCAAACCTTTTTGAGGGGAAGTTGATATTTAATACTCCCCTCTTTCATGTCAATAACAACACCAATAGTTCTAAGAAAAGGTCTTCCCAAAAAAATAGGACAAGAAGCATTGCATTCAATATTCATAACAACAAAATAAACAGGGGCAAGGTTATTATTAAACCTAATGAGAACATCATCAATTCTACCAAGAGGTTTCTTCTTAGCATTATCAGCAAGATGAACATCCAAATAACAGTGTTCTAGCGGTGGTAAATCAAGAATATCATAGAGCTTTTGAGGCATAACATAGATACTAGAACCAAGATCACACAAAGAATTGAAATCAAAATCACTTAATTTTATCTTAATGATAGGCTCCCAACCACCATCTAATTTTCTAGGGATAGATGTCTCAAGTTTCAACTTTTCTTCCCTAACTTTCATGAGAGCATTGGTAATATGTTTAGTAAAGGCCATATTCATGGCACTAGAATTAGGACTTCTAGAAAGCTTTTGTAGAAACATAATAACTTCAGAGATGTTTCAATCATCAAAATCAATATTATTATCATAAAAAATAATGGGACCATTATCTCCTACATATCTAAAAATTTCAGCACTTTTATTAGAAGTAGTTTCAGCAATTTGAGGCAATTTAGCATCTTTCACCAAAGTAGTAGGGATTTTATCAACACCAACTACTTTATCATTGATAGTAGGAGGTTTAATAGAACTTGGAGCTTAATTTTTACTAGTGGTTGTGATAGTGCAAACTCTAGCAATATTATTCTTTCTAGCCAATTCATCTTCCTTTTCCCACCTAGCATGTAATTCAGCCATCAACCTAACATTATTATCTATTTGAACTTGGATGGCATTCAAAGTTTTATTTTGTTTAACATCTTGTGGCAAAACCTTCAGTTTTAGAAAATCAACATCAATAGCAAGGCTATCTACTTTAGATGCAAGAACATCTATTTTACCAAGTTTTCCTCAACAGATTTATTAGAAGCAGTTTGTGTGCTAATAAATTCTCTAAGCATGTTTTCAAGATCATAGGTAGAGCTTTTATTATTATTGTAGGAGTTGCCATAAGAATTACCACAACCATTATTAGGAGGATAGGGCTTTTAATTATTTCCACCAAAATTATTTCTATAAGCATTGTTGTTAAAATTATTATTTCTAATAAAGTTTACATCAACATGCTCTTCTTGAGAAACCAAAGAGGCTAAAGGAACATTATTTGGATCAACTTGAGATTTAACATTAACAAGCATAGACATAATAGCATCAAGCCTTTCACTAAGAGGAGGTTTCCTCAACAGAATTTACCTTCTTACCTTGTGGAGCTCTCTCAGTGTGCCACTCTAAATAATTTATCATAATATCATAAAGAAGCTTTGTTGCATTGCCCAAAGTGATGGACATAAAGGTACCTCCAGCAGCTGAATCCAATAGGTTCCTTGAGAAATTCAGCCCTGCATAAAAAGTTTGTATAATCATCCAAGTATTCAGTCCATGAGTGGGACAATTCTTCACCATAGTTTTCATTCTTTCCCAAGCTTTTGCAACATGTTCATTATCAAAATGTTTAAAATTCATTATGTAACTTCTTAGGGATATAATCTTAGCAGGAGGATAATATTTTCCAATGAAAGCATCTTTACACTTACTCCATGAATCAATACTATTTCTAGGCAAAGATAGCAACCATTCTTTAGCTCTTCCTCTCAAAGAGAAAGGAAATAATTTTTGTTTAATAATATCTCCATCTACATCTTTATATTTTTGCATCTCACATAGCTCAACAAAATTATTAAGGTGGGCAGCAGCATCATCAGTACTAATACCAGAAAATTGTTCTTTCATTACAAGATTTAATAAAGCAGGTTTAATCTCATAGAAAGCAGCAGGTGGAGCAATAAATGTGCAAATAAAATCATTGTTGTTTGTGCTAGTGAAGTCACACAACTTAGTGTTCTCAGAGGAACTCATTTTAGCAGAATAATAGCAAGCAAATAAATAACAGCTATAAACTAAACTAATTTTTTGTGTTTTCAATATAGAGAATAAAAACAAGACAATAAACAAAATAAAGAGGTTGAGAGTGAGAGACCCCCCTTGCTAGAAGACATCCTTATCCCCGGCAACAACGCCAGAAAAAAGTCCTTGATGGTGCAGATCTTGCACTCGTTGGGATACCCCAAGAGGAGGGTGTGATGAGCACATCGGTAGGAGTTTTCCCCTTAATTAAGAACCAAGGTTATCAATCCAGTAGGAGAAGGAGGACCTTCGGAAGGTTGATGCCACTAACGGTGGTGCTGGCGCTTCACCGGTGTCAGCAACAACGTGGAACCTGCACACAACACAACCAAAATACTTTGCCCCAACGGTACAGTGAGGTTGTCAATCTCACTGGTCTTGCTGAAAACAAAGATTAGACATATAGTGTGGAAAACTGGGCAATTGTTGTGGTTTGTATGCTTGCAGAAAGTAGAGAGAGAAGGAAATTGTTGTGGTTTGTTTAACAGTGTGGAAAATGGACCGGGGTTCATAGGTTCACTAGTGGTGTCTCTCCATGAAGATAACATGCTGGGTGAACAAATTACAAATGGGCAATTGAGAAATAAAGGTTGCACCGTAGTGCACATTATAACATGATGATTACTATGATATTTAGTGCCGGGATTACAACATGATACATAGACCGACATCCATCTGCATCTATGACTAATAATCCACCCTCAGGTTATCATCTGAACCCCCTTAGGTATTAAGTTGCAAGCAACAGATAATTGCATTAAACAAAGTGTGTAATGTAAGCAATGATTATGCATGCGGTCACTCTCACCGTTGTTTTGTCCCTAATGGCAACAGCACATCCTCCCCTTCACGTTTCTGTCACTCGAGCAAGGAAACAAGGAGGCATGGACCCACTATCAAGAATAAATAATCCCTCTTGGAGTCACTAGAAACTACTTGGCCAGAGCAACCACTAGCAACGGAAAGCATGCAAGATCACAAATAGCATATGCAATAAAGACTATAATTAACTTGGCATAAGGTCAATATTCATCGGATCCCAGCAAACACAACATATAGAATTACATAAGATCAATCTCGATCATGATAGGCAGCTCAGGAGATCTAAACATGGAGGGATATGAGGAGGAGACAGCCATCTAGCTACTGCTATGGACCCGTAGTACAGGGATGAAATACTCACGCATCACTCCGGAGGAAGGCATGGTGATGTAGAAGCCTCCGGTGATGATTTCCTCTCCGGCAGGGTGCCGAAAAACAGCTCCAGAACCATCCTGATCTAGGGTTGACGGTGACGGCGGTTGCGGAACTTTTTCGGGGATTTTGATCAGGTCCTTAGGGTTTTACATCCGGGGGGCTTAAATAGGCGAAAGGGAAAATGCGGTGGAGCTCTAGGGGCCCCACACCCATAGTTGGCGTGGCCAGGGGGACCCGCGTCAGCCCATGGTGTGGCCCCTCGGTTGCCCCTCTTCGACTCCTCTTCGGTCTTCTGGATGCTTCTGGGGAAAATAGGACTTCCGGGCTTCGAACTTTCCAATTCCAAGAATATTTCCAGAACAACTTTTCTGAAACTAAAAATAGCAGAAAACAGGGAACTGGCTCTGTGGCATCTTGTCAATAGGTTAGTCCGGAAAATCGATAAAAATAACATAAAGAAGGGAGAAAACATGCAGCAATTGGCATACTATCATCATGGAGCATCAGAAATTAGGGATACGTTTATGACGTATCAGTCCCCGTGCTGTCTTAGACCAAGATATGGCGCCTCCCATCGACGAAGTCGGAGAGGAACGACAGATCCACCACGTCCGGACCAGCATCCTCGCTCCAGAAGAACCATCTCGCCCCGGTCGCCAGCGCCGTCGCGAATAACCACGAACGCCAGCGACACACCGAGAAACTGATTTCGGCATATCTGAAGAATGGCAAGAAGACCAAGCTGCTAATCTGAAGGAACAAGAAGCAAACTTTGCCATCAACTCCGAGGCACCGCCCTGAAGGTTGCCGTCGGTATGGGAGTGGAGTTGAGGCAGATTTATTTGCCCGGGCGTCGCTCCCACCACCCCAACGACGCTCCAAGAAACCAGTATGCTAACCCTAACTACAAATCGGCGCTGAAGCGCCATGGTCCCCACCTCCTCGTGTGGCCATAGTGGCCAACGGAGGAGGCAGGGACCAGCAGCGGCAGCCGATGTAGTTGGAGCCTGACTCGCCTCCCGATCGGCTTTTCCTGCAGAGCGAAACGGTTCGCCTTCAAGGAACGCCAATGATCATTAGTTACCTGACAATTATATTGGGTGTGTTGGGGACACACGGTACTTCTTGTATCTTAATTACAGGGTTGCTTGAGAGGGATATCTTTGACATCTACCTCCCTAAGTTCGATAAACATTGGGTGACCCAGTTAAGGGAAACTTGCTGCTGTTCTACAAACCTCTGCACTTGGAGGCCCAACATTATCTACAAGAATAGAAGCATGCGTAGACATCAAGCTATTTTCTGGCGCCGTTGCCGGGGAGTTAAGGTAAAAGGTACTCACATCCTCGGTTGTGAGTGCTCGAAGTTATTTCCTTTAGATTCTGCAATTATATCTTTTTGTTTCTTGTTTTTATTTTCACTAGTTAGGCTTAATGGAAAATAACAAAAATATGAGAGAGATTTATAATCTTTATATTGAGTTAGGACATGAAGTGTTTGAAGAGAAAATTAAAAAACCTATGGAAGTTTGTTTGCATAATAGTGATAGCAATGTTATTAGTATGAATTCTTTGAACACCATTATTGGTAATGCTATTGAAAAGTCTAAGCTTGGGGAGGCTATTCTTGATGAATATGATATTTTTAGTCCCCCAAGAATGGAGGAACAAATTTACTTTGATGATACTTTGCCTCCTATATATGATGATTATAATGATTGTGGTATACTAGTTCCACCTACTATGAATTGTAAATTTTATTGTGATCATGATATGGCTTCTATATATGATGATTACAATGATGAACATGCTATTTTCAGTCCACCTACTATTGAGGATAAAATTAATTATGATTATAATATGTCTCCTATATTTGATGATTATGGTGATGAGGATAATCATGATAGCTATTTTGTTGAATTTGCTCCCACTACTACTAATGAGAATGACTATGCTTATGTAGAGAGTAATAGTTCACTTATGCATGTGGCTCATGATAAGAATATTTCTTGTGATAGTTTTATTGTTAATTTTATTCATGATGCTACGGAAAGTTATTATGAGAGAGGGAAACATGGTTTTATGCATCTCAACAATATTAAGTTCCCCTCTTTATGTTGAAATTTTTGAGGTTCCACTTATTTTGTCTTCCTGTGCTAGTCAATTTGTGCTCCGTTGACTTGTTTTTCTACAAGATTCTTTTTCATACGAAGTGGGTTGTACTTAAATGTGTTTTATATTTGCTTCTTGACGCTCTCTTTTTCTTCAATTCATATTCCCCATGTGAGCATCTTCTCAAATTATCATGCCTAGTTAAAAGGTTTTAAAGAAAAGCACTTCTTGGGAGATAACCCATGTTTTTATTTTTGCATTGTTTTTCTCTGTTTTGTTTGAGTAAAGGGGTTGTATACTTCTGTAGCAACTCATTTGTATCTTTATTTTCATGTATTAGTTGAGCCAAGTAAAGCCTCTAGTGGAAAGTTGAGACTATATTTTGGATTTCTGTGCAGGAAACAGATTTCTACTGTCCAATGTTAAAATCGTATGAAATCACAGAAAATTAAAAATGACCTGAGTTTTTTTGTGCTTTATCCTGGGCTATATACGCAACGTTTATTAGATGAACACTTTTTGATTTGAGCAATAGAGTATTTTCGAAAAAAATCATCTTTACCTGCTGTTCTGTTTTAACAGATTTCTGCTAATAATTGCATTTGCCTCTTAATCTCTTTCTTTTGGTGTTCTTTTGAGAAAAAGAGTTTTAAAAGAAGTTGTGACAGTAGCTAATGTTCTTATGAGTGTTAGTCTTGTGTTGAAACTGAACCATGTGAATTTATTATTTCGATTTGCACTAACGTTGCTAATGAAGATTGTGAGAAGTTTTGTGTGAAAGAAGTTTTCAAGGATCAAGAGAAGAGGATGATATGATGTGATCAAGAAGAGTTAAAAGCCTAAGCTTGGGGATGCCCCAGTGGTACATCCCAGAAAATTCCAAGAAGACTCAAGCATCTAATCTTGGGGATGCCCAAGGCATCCCCTTCTTCATCAACAATTTATCATGTCACTTCTAGTGAAACTATATTTTTATTCGGTCACATCTTATGTGCTTTACTTGGAGCGTAAGTTATTTTTGCTTTCAGTTTGTTTAGTTTTCTTTGCTTTATTTTATGGTTGGATCTTATCATACTTGTGTGGGAGAGAGACATACTCTGTTTTCATTGCTTAGAACACTCTAGTTTTCATTCTTATTGTTCTGTGAGTGTTCACTTTTTGCTAGTACTGCGTTTAGCCTTTGTTTTCATGCATCTCTTATTTAGAGTCGTTAGTTTTAGTAGTGTTATGTGAGTACTCTCATGTTTTCTTACTATAGCATGTAGAGAATTTTTGTTAAAGCATGTCTTGTATGGTACTTCTTGGGAAAAGAAACTGTTGCTTGAGGTAGAATTTATAACGGTGCAAGTAGAAGCTTGAATAGACTGTGGCTAGACTTTTTCATATCAATCTAGATGTTATTTTAGTTTTAAAGCCTTATGGTTATTGATTATCATTATTAGCCTCAAATAGCTGAGAGTGTTTAACGTGCCATTGAAAGAATCATGAGTTGTTCTTGTCATATTGAAGCATAAATTTGTGGTGTTCTCCTTTAATGTTTTATTTGGTTGAATTTGCGCATGCTCACACCATGTTTATGACTATGAACCAGTCACTAATAGCCTTTATGGTAATTTAGTTTTTGAACTTGTGGTACCAATTATGCTTTGATTAATGATGTTTATGTCGCTATGCATGATTATGGCTCTTATGCTCTCTTGATTTGTTGCTTCAAGTCTTTTGCTGGCCTCCACCTTTACTGAGTATGGAATTCTACTCATGCATCCAACTCCCTAAAACCAAAGTTTTCCCATTGTGTCCACCATACCTACCTACATGTGGTATTTAACTGCCACTCCAAGTAAATTGCTCATGTGTTACCTTTAAAACCTTCAAAACTATTCTTGTTTTGTGTTCCTCTTTTTGTTCATGAGGACGTAAATAGAGAATCTTTATCTCACTTGTTGACTGGATTTCACACCCTGTACTAGTGACTTCATCCGCTTATCCAAATGATAGAAGAGCTGGCAGTAGGGTGCCCAGCCCCAAATTAATACAAACAAATTCTCTTCACTATTTCCCCCCCTGATTTATCAGTCAAAACATAAATGTGTAAACAAAAGAGAAAGAGGGATGACCTTCTACCCAGATGCATCCATCATATGGGAGCCGCTCTTGTGAAATCTAGTTGGCTTGTGACATACTGTATTTTTTGTTTACCATTCATTGACACTAGCATACACCTCTCTTAAAATATAGACACTCCTCCACGGTATGTGATTTTTGGCAGGCACCCGAGAATTCGGTTAGCCATGGTTTGTGTAAGATGGATGGGACGAGTGTCAAGCTTTTAATACCTCTGTTTAATAAAATAAAATCTCTAACACATGAGTGATCCCTGCTTTCCTCCGCGAAGAGACTTTATTTTACTTTTATGTTGAGTCTCCATCTTCTAACTTTATGCTCAGGATGGGAATGGGCCGGGTTGACCCGCCGGGTCATTGACCCGACCCAAAAATTGAGGCCAATGGGCCAAGTGGGTCGGCCTTGAAACTGATTTGGGTCAATGGAGCCGGCTCTGAATGACCCGTTGGGTCAGCCGGGTTGACCCACCTCGTAATACTGTATCAACTATTCTCGTCGCACCCGCCTACCTCGTCGTCCCGCTTGACGTCTAGTTCCTTCTCGGGCTCATCCATACACTTGCATCTTCTCAATTTCTAAGTGTTCACCTAGTATCTTGCCGTGCTCCAAAATAAAAATGGCCCTGGTTGGAGACTAATAATTTCTGAGTACAAGTTTTACGTATTATTCAATTTGGTTGTTTACTCGGTACTCCGCACATGTGTTATTATTTTCTGAATACACGTTGGTTGTCAAAATTCAGTCCAGCAGCATGCATGCTTCTCCTTTGATCAGATTTTGCATCAGGGTAGCAACAGCAGAGCACCACTAATAGTCCGTATGCACCAGGTTTGGGTCGGCCCTGCTGAACCAACGGGCCAGCGAGGCTAGAACATTTCTTTTAAATGGTTCGACCCATGGCCTTGTAATATAGCCTCAAGGCCACAGGGCCAAGTCCAGGGCCAGGTCCGGGTCGGCCCATTCCCATCATGACTTTATGCACAGTTGAGAGAGCATTTTTGCCATTCTGAGTTTTATGTGCATTTATCCCAGAAACATTATTAATTGATTCATGATGTGTTATTGCTTGTTCTCCAACTATTTGTTCTAGTCTTCCTCATGAACTTTGAAGGTGTCCTGACATTTATGTTTTACCCCACTCTTAAGGACTTGCAAAATATCACTTTGCCATGCTTTCTTTATACTTGAAACAAACATATATCTTTCTTTGCATTGTTATTCATGATCTTTTATTTGAGTTACTTCTCATGATGCATAGTGATTGCTATGCTTTATTATTAAAGTTCTATTTATCATGTTTGTGTTAAAGTTCTATGATATCAGCTTACATATGCCTTTACATATTATGATCAAGTTTTTGTGGTTGCATGTCACCGCAGAGATTATTTTGTTTTATCGTTTACCTACTCGAGGACGAGTAGGAACTAAGCTTGGGGATGCTTGATACATATCCAACGTATCTATAATTTCTGATGTTCCATGATGATATTATGTCAATTGCTATATGTTTTCTCCCTTCTTTATGTCATTTTTATCGATTTTCCGGACTAACCTATTGACAAGTTGGCACAGAGCCAGTTCCCTGTTTTCTTCTGTTTTTAGTTTCAGAAAAGTTGTTCTGGAAATATTCTCGGAATTGGAAAATTCGAAGCCTGGAAGTCTTAGAATTCCCGAAGGTTCCACGGAGTCCTGAAGAGACCCAGAGGGGGGCCTCAGGGGGCCCATACCATAGGGCGGCGTCCCCTCTTGGTCGTGCCGGGGGTGGTGTGGGGCCCCCAGGGCTCCACCGCCTTTGCCCTTTCGCCCATATATACCCCCTGATGCATAAACCCTAGGATAATCGGCCTTTTCCACCAAAAACATCTATAGCTCCGTCGCCGCCACCGACAAGTTTCGGGGGACAGATCTCTGTCCTGGCACCCTGCCAGGACGGGGAAGTGCCCCCGGAAGCCATCTCCATCGACTCCACCGCCATCTCCATCGTTGTTGTTGTCTCCTATGATGAGGAGGGAGTATTTCTCCCCCGAGGCTGAGGGCTCTACCGGTAGCTATGTGTTCAATCTCTCTCTCCCATGGTGTGATCTATATGTGATTGTGAGCTTTGTAATGTAGTTAAATTCATAGATATTATTCTTCATCTATTATGCTACTCAAGTGGTTTTTGTTAGGAGATCTCCGTAAACACTTTGATCACGGTGTAAAGGTGACAGTGTCTTCACCGTGTGGTTTAGCATTATATTTATATTTTGTGTTGGATAACCCTATGAAAGTGTGGTGTTTGCGTGGAACCATCTGGGTCCCATGGTGATAGCGTGGGGGTTACTTAGTTGGGAAAGTGCTTACTCTGAGGAGTGCTATTAAAGCCCTACGCATGGATTGGTGTTGTTATTCGACCGGAGAGTGTTTTGGAGTAGCATAGTGAAAAGATGGTATATATTAATTCAATTATGTGATAATTGTTGAGAGTATACACTAGTGAAAGTAGGATCCCTAGTCCTTGTTTCCAAGCATTGAAACACAATTTTCCGCCTGTTCTGCTACATGTTTGCTTGCTGCCATATTTATTTCAGATTTCTAATATTACTTATAACCATCCATATTACTCGTATTTCACTATCTCTTCGCCGAACTAGTGCACCTATATACCTGACAAGTATATTGAGTGTGTTGGTGACACAAGAGACTTCTTGTATCTTAATTGCAGGGTTGCTTGAGAGGGATATCTTTGACCTCTACCTCCCTGAGTTCGATAAACCTTGGGTGATCCACTTAAGGGAAACTTACTATTGTTCTACAAACCTCTGCACTTGGAGGCTCAACACTTTCTACAAGAATAGAAGCTTGCGTAGACATCACCCGCCTCTCCAGATCCTGTACGGGAGAGGGGCGATTAGATTTCTGGGGGAGCGTCTCCTACCCGACTGCTCGCTTCCGTTCGTTTTCATCGACTACTTCCGCGTTGCTATCATCATCATCATGTCCACCGATGTTGAGAGACTTGTTTCCGAGATGGCCGCCAACAAGGCCCACACCGCTGCTGCAGATGCCGCCTTGCCCGCGTCTGCTGCGGCTACGACCAACTGGCCAACGGGGGGGGTATAATACGCTTATCTCTCTCTTATTTATTCTATATGTGCAGTACTAGTAGTTTGCGTAGATGTTTCTACCATTGATCTCGTATGCAATAATATTATCAAATATTTGTCTCTTTACGTCATGATCATGATTTATACTTGGATTAATTTAATCGGTAATTTTTTTAAAGACTAAAGAGGTAGCTCCACTCGACACAATCATAAGCTTTCTTCATATCAATTCTGAGAGCGAAGAAAGGTTTCTTTGACTTCTGTCTTGGAATTGTACGCAGGAACTCGTATGCAACTAGCACAGTATCGGTGATCAGCCGGCCAAGCACAAAGGCACTCTGTTTATCAGAAATAATGTTCGACATCCAAAATTTTAATCTATTTGCAAACACCTTAGAAAAAAATTGTAGAGGACATTGCAGAGGATTATGGGGCGAAAATTAGAGAAGTGTTCAGACTTTGATACTTTTTGAATTAAAACTATAATTGGATCACATATCCCCTCCAGAATATCCGCTCCCGTTAGAAAACACCGCACCAGAACACAAATCTCCACATGGAGGAAGTCCTAGTGATATTGATAGAAAAGAGTTGGGAAGCCATCCTTCCCCAGTGCTTTAGTAGGTCCCATATGGAGAAAGGAACACTTGATCTCATCATCAGTTTAAGGCTTACATTAGTCTTGGTTCATCTTTGAGATCACCTTGGAGGGAATGGCCTCAAAAATCGCCTCCTATCGCAGGGCTTCGAAGGAAAAAAGATTGTTGTAGAACTCATGAGCCATTCCCTTCTTTCCCTCGTGATCTTCACACTTCAAACCATATCTGTGAACCAGTCGCTTAATATGGTATGTTCTTCTTTTGGACGACTCCATGGCACGAGAAAAGACATGTTCTTGTCTCCTTCCTTCAGCCAATTGACCTGTGAACCTTTGCCAGGCCATAATCTCTTCTCTCTCAAACAGCTCACAAGGCCTACTTTCAAGAAGGCTCTCATCCAAACTTCCTCCGAGGCATGAGAGTGTCTCAAAACCTTCAAGCTTTTCTCAAGGCGCTGAATTCCCTTGCGGACAATACCAAAAGAAGTTTTACTCCAGGACTGCAGGGACCTCACTACCTTGTTGGTGTTGTTCTAGGTTAACTCAAGGGATCGCGTCCCGTCAGAAGCTTTTGTAATATCCTAGTGTTTGAGAAGCTATAAGGATCAAAATATAATATGTGCATTTGCAAAGCATGCATCTAAAAATACAGTAAATTTTGGCGCGAAAGTTTAAGCGAAGCAAAGTGACCAATGTTGCTCTCGACCTGATGAAATAGGTCTAGATCATCTGGTCAAGAGTATATTTGGAGTGATATTTATAACAAGTATCTTAAGAAAGCAAATAGTTTGGTAAGACAAACCAGAATTGGTTATGACCACCACTAACTCTCAACAACCCTAACCACAATTCTATAAGTGACTTGGGAGTATTAATCTAGGTATGTAGAACACAAAGAGGGATGAGTATCCAAAACCACATCATTCATGACCATACTTTCACAAGCTAGTATTGCACAATTCAACAATCACCTTAATAGAGATAATATGTTCTTGAAAACATGAACTCTTTAAGTTGTCATCCATTTATACAACACATTTATGAATCATCTCACAACTACTAAGTGAAGATTTTCAAGAAAATAACCAAATTTCTATAGAACACAACTCATACAAATAGGCCTTAAATCAAAACCCCACAAGTGGGAAATGACATCATAATTGTTAATAACATATTAATAGAATATGTACATGTCTCAAGATAATAAAGAGAAGAATATAAAGTAACAACATGACACTCTGAGAAACCAACTAACAACTCCGACTTAAATCATTAAACCCCAATAACCTTCATATGCTCATTGTCTCATTAATCTTATACAAGTGAGCATATGAGATCCCAACACATTAAGGGACCATTTGAGCAACATACTATCTTAAGTCATCATTCCATAAGCACTCCACACTTCTATTCAAATCCAACATTCAACAACTAAAGTATCTTTGGATACCACTAATGAATAACAACAAGTTATAACCTCTATTAGAGGAATGGAATTGAAAACTAAGTAAAACCAATCATATATGAAATAAGTATGTATCTTATGGGAAATAAAATAAGAAGTATATGGAACGAGAATAAAAGCTTAACTAACTCTTAATCTAGATCTTGTTACTTTGTCTAGACTATCTTATTTTCTTGTTTCCCAATCTTTTCGAAGCCATTCCTCAAGAGAGGCATCCCACGATAAAGAAAGAACTTCGACAAGAAGACCTACTGAAGGATTCTTTATATTGTTCTAGAAGTACTATTCCCATCTACCATAGAGTATTTGGAATTATCCCAATCTGGTCTTATTAATTTCTTCCAAAATAGTGTGATATTCCAATGTTAGTGTTATATAGAAGTAGTTTGGTAACAAGTTTCTAGACCTTGTTAATAGATCAGTTTTGTATACTCAAACAATTGAGTGTCATACACAAACAAACAGAAGGTTGGATAACCTAGTATACATGAGTCATTTGTATGTGAAAAGTAATTTACGGGCAATTCTAGCTAACTTGTCAAAAAATTCTTCTTGTATACATCTGGCAACTTGATGTCATAAAATAAACTTACATTATTTTATAATCATCTAGGAGAAATATTTGCTTGGAGTAATTGGTTGTCTTCACCGCAAGGGTGAGACGGTTGAGGTTGGAATCCAAGAGATGAACCTACTTGCAAAGGACAAAGGTGATAACAAAATACAAGTGACAACTAGAGACAAGTACATCGGCAACAGAACTAAACAAGGAGCAACACTGATTTAGTAAGGAAGCCTAGCATAAGAAATTATCCAGTGTATCATTAGGTAACCTCTATGCCTTATCAAGCTCATCATAGATGAGGAACACATAATAATCTCTTTAATGGAAACAATTTTCAAGTAAGAAATAATAACAAGCCATTGCATCCAAATGTCTTGTGTTATGTTGAGGTAGATGGTAGCAAGCTTAACTACCTTGTTTTCCAGATCTTTCTCATACATAAGACAAATATATAATAACAAAAATTCAACTACATATAACCATGCAAATGATTACATGTTCTAGAAACAACATCAGATAATAGCCATATTTGGAATCTGGGTGGAAACCAAACAAATAAGATTCTATTGAGATTAAGTGTTAATTAGAGCCAAAGACACTCACATTTTCCATTTGATCAAGTCCCTAATATATCCAACAGGGCTTACACACACTCAATTAAAGGTCAATTCAAAATTAATAAGAACCTCAAGTATGAAAATAACAAAGCCACATAAAAGAAAACAAGTCCCTTCACTAATTAAAATCATCTGGTATGACTTGGAATAATATTCCATAGTTGGTGATTTTTCTATAATACATAAAAACACTACTAATAAGTTTTACCAATTATTTTCTAAATGACTTGTATCCAAAATTGTCCAATTAAAACACATAACTTTGTTAACTACATGTTTGTTGTGTGCTCATGATAATCATGCCTAAAATAATTTTAAAGCTGTTAAAAAAATTAAACTGAGAGAAAATAACAAAAACCACTTAAATTGAACACCCCAAGTTAAAAATCAAATCTTAATCCATTTCACCAAACAAAAACATGGTGATTTTGAATTTTTGATAAGGATTTCAAAAATGATTTTTAATAATTCTTATGTTTACTAATAGGCCTTGAAAACAATGTTTTACTCTCGGTTTTTAAGAAAGAAGGACTAAGTTGTGAAATATAGAAATTCCAAGGGGTTATCAAATAGTGGCATTTCTTTTGTTCTTCAACCTCACTCCAGAAGGCAGAGGAGAAGGTCCTCGTTATGTCGTCGTGTCCCCATGGAGGCTGCCACCTACTGCTCCATTGCCGCGCGGGGATAAGAACCCCTAAGATGTCTGCATGACTCCCTCCTTGCTCACATTCCCCTCGTGGGTCTCTCTCTGTAGAAGAACCAAAGAAAACCCTAACCCTAGATACACGGCCGCCGCTCGCTGCCGTCGTCTCCGGTCACCCCGCAAGGAACAGAGGCCACCACCGGAACCTCCATGTTCTCCTCTTCCTCCTAGAGCAAGCCCATGGTTTGGGCTGGCCGGAATCGCACCGTCACCTTCTTCTCGGGCTGCCGGAAAATTCTGTACGCTTCCGCCGCTACAGGCCTCCTCAAGCCTCTCCATCAACTCCACTACAACTACGGTGAGTCAGGGATCACTCCACTGCTTCCCGTTTATTTCCTCGCCATCAGTATCGTCGGGTCAACATTGGCCGTATTGCGTCGCCGCGCCATTGTTCGCCGGCGTAAACTCCGCTGACCTTTTGGTCCCGATACCCTCCCTTCCGAATCGTCTTGGTCCCGTCTAGCTTTAGGAAAAATTGAATCGACCCAATTCATGCTAAATAGCGGGGATTGAATTCATCTGAGGATAATTCTTCCGTTGCTGAGGTAATCATGACGTCATGCATTTTTCTTTTTATTTTTGATTTAAAAAACAGAATAATAATTAAACTTAATAATCCAATATCTTTTCAGTTACTTATCAGAAAAATATAAATAAAATATGTAATTTTTTGGAAAAAATTAATCTAAATTTTGATCAACTTTTCAAAAATATTTGATGAAGTTTAAATTTAAACATTTTTTAAATTTAAATTAATTCATTTAAAATTGAGAAAATAAAGAATTATTCAATAATTCAGAAAAATACAAGTTATATACTAAAATTCTTAGAAAAACAAATGAAAATCATTTATGATGTTTTAAAAATCATTTGAAGAAGTTTTAATATGAGCAACGTTTTTGAATAGTCATTTAATACATTTAAAATTTAGAAAATAATAACTTATTCAAATATTTTGAGAAAGTTTCAAATGATATACCAAATTAAAGAGAAAAACATTTTCAACTCAAATATGTCAAAAACAAAACATTTTATTTAACTTATGAATTTGTTTTTTAAAGTATAATGGAATTCTATAATGTTCCATTATAATCAGAAATAACTAGCACTACATTATTTTCCTTATTAACGAACCCTAATGTTTTCACACTTCCTAAACTCTCAAAACAATCATTAATTAAATTATTAAATGATAGTGTAGTTTGTATTAGATTCTCGTTTTCAATTAGTTTCTCCTATTTTAGATCTACACTTTTCAACAACATAGAAGAACATATGTTTGCTATCTTTTAAAAGTTGTTTTCAATATGATATTGCCTTGTTATATAACCAAGTAATAAATAATTCTACGTAAACATGATAACAATTGATTTTCTAAATAGAAGTGGAACACATGTAAGTCTAAAAGAAGTAAGAACATCATCACCACAAGCAATGAAACAACTCTAAGTCACCCAAAACAAATGTGATCTTAGTATCGTACCGATCGTAGCTTGCACTTGTAAGCTGGGGTATTCTTAGGGTATTTCGCGATGCATCTCATTACTATGCATGCATCATCTTGCTAGTGTTTTCAGTGGTCCTTACTGGGACTAATTTGCTATCTTTCATATATCGGGAATTCCACACAACCCTCGAACCTGAAGGACATGGATTATTATTATTATTTCTATATCAGGAAAATTCATCACTTGCTCATATCCTTTGCAGTATTTTCTAAAGAACTATTTGCAAAACCCTATCGTATTACCACCTTATTCTCAAAAGAATGCATGATCCTATTTTTATAATTATGACTAATTGAATGGCTACCCGAGTGGCAGTGTTCTATTTGGTGGGCGGATGGAACCATGGTAAGAAGAATCGGTCATTGGAAGGTTCCATTTGCATGGGAAAGTATTACCTAGGACTTAACAACAAATGATGTCAGAGCTTAGTGCGCCGTAAATACCGCGTTAACCATGGGTCTTCTATGGGGCGAGTAAGCCAGCTGTGATCTTTTCCCGTTCACATGTCAACGGACTGCTAGAGATGTATGCTGCAGGTCTTGCGGGACTACATGCACATGGGTGGGAGCCCTTACGTCCCACAGACTCTAGGGTATATGATGGTCTGCCCGAGAAGCCTAGATATCTATCATCAGGGGTAGAATCAGGGGTCAAACCTGCACGGCAGAAATTGGTGGTCATGTGTTGTGCGGAGAATCATGGTTTGGTTTGGATCAACAACCGGGCCCTACACCTGAGTAGGAGTGGACATGAATGTACACCTGGTTGTGCAACATGTTCTTGATCGCCTATGGGTAAAGTAACGCACCTTTGCAGAGTGTAAAATGATGTGACATGTTATCTCCCTGTTCCGGGAAGGAGCTAGGAACGCTATAGGAAAGGAACTACATGAAGTTCTAGCCCGTGTGATGATTTGGCGGGCATAGTTTTCAGTATTAAAAACAATCTCTTGAAGAAAGATTTGCTAAAACCTTGCATTATGCTTATGACTCTTTTGAGTCTAAGGCTGTAGTTAGTGTATCAAACTACCCACTATATATAATGAACTTGTTGAGTAACGTTCGTTACTCATTATTTCCCATTTAACCCCCCTGCTTAGAGTTGAAGAGCCTAAAGGAAGGTCTTCGTCGTTAAGCCATCGCTATCTAAGGAAGCTAGGTGGATTCATATCCTACTTAGCCAATGAAGCACCATCATCAACAATGTCGGTGGAGGAGAAGCTACCAAGTTGAAGGAGAAGTCCATTCCTAGACTTAGACTTAGATTCTCACAAGCCATAGATTAGGGCTGTGATCAGCCATAGTGGATTAGGTTCTAAGCTAGAGTTATTCTCCAGCTTAGAGTTACGGATTGCTTCTTCTGATGTTTTATTTGCACGAGATCTTCTTTGATACATCCAAGGGAGATCCTCGAGATTTTGTAATGAACATGTTTGGATCCTATAGTTTTCCTTGGACCTGCTATGTCTGTGTTGTACCACTCAGAGGGATGTAATATTCATGGATAAATCCTTCTGTGAGTATTATGTCAACGACTTGTGCACTACACATGAAGTGGAGTGCTGGGTCACCGCAGTCTTGGTCCAGACCCCTTCAAACGTTGATTCATAATCAGGGGCCGCAGCCACACCTAAACAAATTTTTGAACCACCTCAGGAACACTTCCCACCTTGATGAAAATGGGAAAATGTTAAGAGGAAGTAGTAATCACGTTTTGCACCATACAATCATCGAACATTTGCTTGAAACACCCATTGGCAACCGCTCTTTCAAGACGGACCATCAGATTGTGATCCGCACCTTGACAGGTAAACCATCTGAATTTTAGGCCAGTGTAGCCCAAATCTAGAAGTCTACAATCATCAAGGCAATCTTGGAAGAGAGCCATCTGAGCATCAGTTCTGTACCTTGGACCAAGGTACTCATCATGGCTAATCACCTTATTCAAATCACCACAAACCAGCCATGACCCATTCCATTGACCATGCCGCATCCTTTGGGCATGTATGGGCCGCATGTTGGTAACCAAGCACACTCTAGCAACCTATCGCACATTGCCGCGTTGAGAAAACAGTGTGAAAATATATGTATTGACCCTAATTGCACACGGGTATGCATGATGAAGCCGTGTCGATCAAACACCCGCATAGTGACAGTTCCAGTGTGCTATTAAACGATTTGAACGTGTGCAATAGCCCATGTGAGTACACGGTTGTATGAATGCTGGAATGGACAAAATTGAGTGAATTTTACATTTTACCCTTTGTTTATGCATTTGCGACACTAATTATACCATTTGACGAAAAATCTTCTACATATCCAAAAAAGAACTTTCTTTTTTTGACACATTTTCGTTGGACAAGGTGTGAAGTGGTGATCGAGGCTAAAAATATCAGGACATTAACAATGAATTGAACATACAGTGAAGAGAAAGTTGGACATTATCGTGGATAGAGAGTTCCGATCTTTAAAAAAAATCACGCACTACATGGTCCTAAAATACCGGTCTATTCTAAAAAAAATCATGCAGAATGCTAAAATAAGGTAAAAAAAATCATGTTAATTTGTTTATGAGTGGCTTATTTCCGATTTTCTTCACTGAATGGGGTAATAAGTGTCACAACTGTGCAAGTATGGGGTAAAAAGGGGAATTCACTCGCAAAATTTATTTGTAACTGAGATGAGAACATTCACCCTGAAGTACAACACAGCTGCACGTCTGCCTGTCTGAACCGCCGATCATGTCAAGAACAGGTTACCATCTCCCCCTTTGGCGTCTGTCATCTCCCAATCCAAACTTTGGCCAGTTGCATAAGCGACTCATTGTTTCTTTAATCCTGTTGGTACCAGCATATATTTATGCAATTGGCAGTAGTATATAAAACCGAACGTACAATCAAATTAGCTCAACAATCCCCACCCATCCTTTCCCGTGTGTGTCTTTTTTATTCGTTCAGACCATGCTGACGAGCCCAGGATTGATTTTTCTTCAAACAGCAGATTATCCATAGCGTTCGTTGTCCTTTAGTCTGGAGCTAATTGGCGCCAATCGAATCCACGCATTTGATCGATCAGGGCTCGTCCGCAATTATTTGGTCGTCATTTGAGGTCTAGAGTTTTTGCCTGATTTATCGGCGGCGGTTTTCGATCGCCGGTTCCTGTTCCGTATTGATATCTGGTTGCTAATCATCTGCCGATTTAACCATCTATCCATTTCAGGCCCCTGTGGCGCCTTAAGTTTTTCTGCACGTGACCATCCTAATCTTATCCTATGCTGGCTAGAGATTCGTCAAGGACGGTCATGGGCAATCAGAATGGAGCATGGTCCGTGGTTTAACGTACTGCTGTCGAAGAATCACAAACAGATCATTGTACCTTATGTAGGTTCACTCCGATGACAAGATATCTGATATCCGTAGACTGAACAAAGGCTGAAATACAATAGAATCGTGCATATATGGTTTATAATTCACTAATTCAGCTACGGAGCTCATAGATGAGAGATCAACCGGGTACGTACTGCACCCAATTTTACTATTGCCATTATTTTTCTGACGGAGGCATGTCTTGATATGATCCCAATAGCCAGCATTCAGTGGGCAGTTGGAGATGCCGAGCGCAGCAAGCATAGTTTAAGCTATCTCGCCAGCTCTGAGCTGAGAAACTTCGACGATGCTTTTCTTTGGTACGGGCCAGCAACCCCTTGTCTGTCTATGAATTGGCCGCCGTGATACTGTCAGCTAGCTAGCTAGGGCCAGCTCCTAAGTCCCAACCGACCTAACAGATCACGACTGACAAGCAACGGCTGGCTGCAAGAAGCGGTCAATTCGCCACAGGTACATACATTTCAGACCCAAAATTACCGTGGAAACAGGCGGAAAACTGGACGTTTAATTGGCGCGTGCTCCCGGCCGGCCGGCCGGCCGGTCAGACGCATGGCAATGACGACATAGACGCGTACAAACGAGCTGTTGGGCAGGGCGGCACGTATTGGTAGGCGGCTGGCACAGCTAGCGAGCTCGCTAGCAGCCACAACCACTACCGGACCGGAGGAAAGAGAGACGTACGTACGCATCGGCGAGTCATTGGAGCGCGCTGACGTATACGTCTCGATCTCTGCCTCGCAATTTGCATTTGTATTTCCGGCTGCGTGCTGCATGCTTGCTTCCTTCGTGGGGGCGACATCGACGTCTCAACCATCTCTCCGTTTTTCTTCTCCACGGTTTGCCGCCTATTAATTCGGCTCCTGGCCATGCTCCATTGACAACCTCCAAGTCAAACAGGTTTTCGATCCAGCTCCCGAGTCTACATTTGTGGTCATTTTGCATCAGGGGAGAGCTGTGCCTGTGCTTCCATGGTTGGTTGCCTCCGACTGTCCGACTCCGGACTCCGGGGATTATTGGCTGGGTGAGTGCGATGTTGGCATGGTTCAATCAAATCGAGTGATCGGTCTCTAGCAGCAGGATGCATGCTTTGCTCGATCTGATTGAGCCGTGCCAATATCGCAAGCTTCTTGCCTACAAGGCTACGACTGCTTCTTAATTAAGGTATGCTACTGTGTAGTTTTACACGCCTTTTACGTCCAAGTTTCTCACTTAGGGCTCCTGATGTTTCTATTCCCCGCCTCTCACAATCCCCATTTCCACTTTTTCTTACAGGTAATCCCAATTTCCACCTTTCACTCCGTATAGTTAGGATTTATTTATTTTCTTTGATTTATCAATACGAATGTAATTCCAAAACTTTAAGTCAAACATCTGACCTTTCACTTAGGTTCATATTTTTTGATACAATGCGAGCTTCAAAACATAAAAATAAAAAAACTGTATATTAAGTTTCGCACTAGGTGGGTTCTATTCAGGTGCACAGGTATTCTCCGTTCGTGGTCCACATTACAGCGGGGGGATTTCGAGACCTTTTTATGGAGGCGTGTGCACGGCTGGAGCAGGTGGCGAGGGATATTTTTATCCCACACGGATGGCCGCTTGATCTACGGATAGCAGCTTCATAGCATCGAAAGTCTACATCTTCAGGATTTGTTTAGACTTGTCGTATTTTTCTTTTCGGTCTGGGATTTCGGCTGTGTGCATTATTACGATGCAGAAGCCGAGTTTAATACTTAAAGAATTTAAGTAATAAAGCCCTTTATAAAAAAAATCGCACTAGGTGTTTTTAAAATTGTGAAGTGGAACTAGATTTAGCTTTAGGTCACGTTTAACTATAACTAGACGTAAGCACCTTTTTTTTTGCTTGAAATCACATGTAAGAACTAGATGGTTCTAACTATGGTACCTCCTTAGTTAATGCGTTGGCACAAGAGATAGAAAAATTCTAGGAAAATAGGGGAATGTAAAAACATCTAAATTTATGGAAAACATAGATTTTCTAGTCACTTAACAAATTTACAAAGTTAAAAGCAGAAGTACAAGAATATTATTAAAAAACAAGGTTTTAAGCTCTAAAGTTGCGCTATAGATTTTCATAGTCTGAAAGCTATGCCATGGCACCTTGTATCCCTATTCTAGCAAAGATCACTATAACAACAAATATCACATATTTTACTTAGTACAAAATCACCTATAGTTCGCACAATTCTTCATAAGTTGAGTTGGCCCAAAATGGTAAGTCATTTTCAGTTTTTGAATTTAACATTTTTATATCAATAAATACCTGCCATGAAAAAAACATGATTTAAAACATGTATAGGAAGTATGGAAAAAATAGCGCGATATTTCGGCGCTAAAAGCATGCTATAGCATATCTAGAGAGTCCACGCTAAATTTTAACACTTTTACTCGCTGAGGCGCTATTCATGAAATAGCACGCTATATCGCGCTAAAACGTCATAACGTTGAAAGCACGCTATTTTTTTCCAGCCTATCGGCCCAAAGTCATGAGTTTTCCACCTTAGGAAGAGAAAAAGTTGCTTCCTGTTTTTTGTGATGATGAACAACAATCGACACGGCTACTCTTCTGAATTGGAAGATGACATCGCCAATGTTGATGATTTTGAATAAGTAATTTATATTGTATTATTGCCCCGTGGGATGTTGATGTTAGGCTAGCCAATTGGAGAACAATTTTTTAAGTGGTTACTATGTCATTTATTCTTGTTAAAATCCTTTATTTTTTAGCAATATCTAATTGTTTTTCTTTAAAACAATTTTTAAATATGGCACGCTATAGCTTTTATAGCATTTAGAGTAGAAGGCCACTATTTCTCTTAGCACGTTGCTTTTACCTTGATAAAAATCCATGAAAATTTCAAATTTGTGCTTTATTTTTATAAAAATTCTCATATATTTATAAAGTAATTCCAGATTGTTCCCATTTCCTGACACTACATATATTTTTATTAGTTTTAGTTTTCCTTGATGCATGTTATTCTAATAAGTATTTATCTGAGACAAGCTACTTTTGAAATAATATTTGTTTGCAATATTTAATTTTTTAATATGATTTTTTTATTCCATGTACTCTGATTTTCTCCAAATTAGTTGAATTTTGAAAAGAAAATAGCATTGTTTTGTATTTCTTTGTTTCCCCTCCTCTTTTCTATTTTCTACAAGTTTTTATGTTGACCTTCTTCACAATGTTATCATTGGTGTAGATTGATTTGACACTTGAGAAGCCACGGATCCTTTAGTGTTAGATTCGATAGACTAAATTTAGACTTTACGGAATTATTTGACCCTCAAGGGAGGCGCTCCATCGATTTCTTATACATAGGATACAGTAAATACATATTTTAGCCCGGTTTGAAAGGAGAACAAGTATACAATCCTTTAATGGCTTGATTGATTGGATGAAACCGTGCAAAACCCTCACATCAAAAAAATATGCACCTAAAGTAGACCTACGGTGTTGTCCAACAAATCGGGCATGCCTGCAACCAAATGTCGCCCTGGCTGCTACAAGCACTCACGTTCCCATAGACGTCGTAATCACCAACCCAAGCACCCATCCCTCCAAGAAGAAAAACGCTCATCGGAGCCAATGTCGCCAAAACCGATCCCTGTTGAAAAAATGTGTTGTCGATAGAATTGCAGCCTCACTCCAGACCTCTTTGAACCGTACGAGACAGCCCCCCCCCCCCCAATACCCAAAAAAACTCAATTACTTGAGGGGGAAATGTACATATTTTTGTTAGGATAGCTTCTCAATGAACTTTAAATGCAATAAAGAGGTTGAACACTTGTATCTACGTCACATCGAGAATAATAGATCATAAGCTGTGAGGTTTATCGCAAAAAATGTGAGATCGACCAGGCTCCATATTATATTCTTAGGCATGTACAATGTGTCTTGTGTCGGTAGGTCTGATTGGGAGGAGCAAATATCGCCATACTTCGTGTACGGTGGTATACCAGCGACCTGATCCGAAAGACAATGGATTTGCCGTGGAAAAGGTTGACGCAAGTAGGCGACTATGTCTCCTCTTCGAAAACGTCGAATGTGGATAGCGGAGCTACATACCTGGGGGCGTGGGGATGATCCCTACCAGAAGGATTAAGGTCGCGCAGCGACCTGCTTCATTGGTTCACAACACAACTTTGTTTGCCATGGTGGTCCTTCGGTTGTGGGTCAGTTGGTGTCTCTCCTACCTCCAACGGAACTTCGGCGTTGGCGTATGTATGATTGTATTGCTTTGAGGTCTTCCAAGGGCCTTTGTGTTATTTAACCTTTTTGAAAAATGTTGAACCAATTGTATTCTCATTGCCTCCGGATGGTTGCCACGTATGTGTTTGTACTTCTACTTTTGTTTAGGGGAAGGTTTGTACTTTCTACTAATGAATGTATGGTTTACACCCCAAAAAAAGACATCCCATGTCTAATGGGTTTGTCATCTGGCCCAATTGGGAGCAAAGCCCTAGAACGAGAGATCTGCGCCGGTCTCGCGGCTCTGGCCCAATCTAAAAAATTCATTGAGCAGTTCTTCGAGCTGTGTTTCTCAACAACAAAAAATCGAGCTTTTCAGCTTCTACTAAGCGAGAGGTCGATTCGACACAAATATCACCACTGGGTATTTTAGGGTCGGGCTGGGAGTAATATTTGATTCAAGGGTCCACATATCGTTCCTGGATGAATGGAAGTTTAGCTTTGTCTTTATGTGATCTGCAATAGGGAGGGCAGCTCTTTTTTTGCCATCAATACCACGATATATCTATTGTACCAGATATTACATGGTAGAGTTACTGACTATATATATTACAAAATAAAATCTAAAAGAAATGAGCAAATATTCGAGATTCCATAACACAAATCTTATACTTTTATGACGGCACTAGTATAATATACATACCAAACCATAAAGATGTAAATACCAACGAGGGTTCTTTCAGAATTTAAACTTTGAGCTGCAATGCCAAGGTTGCAAGCACGCTAGCGTCCATTAAAGAAATCAACAAACATCTGCAAGAGTAACAACACCAGTATTGCAGGGGAGGAAAATGCTTGTCTGCCCTTGGCGGAGGCTACCCCGGAGCATCGACCGCTAGAAACACGTTGCGATTAGAAAATCTAGAGCATTGATTGACCGTACATATCTGATTAACAATGTATGCTACTAGTTGAATGCATGTGCGTTGCTACGGACAACAAATGTATTAATAATATTGTTTATTCTAGTTTCAACAATATATATATTGTCTCCCCCCTGTCGGCAAGTCTCCTTTTGAGGGCACATGGGTAAAAAAAGGTTCACGACTAGATTGTAAAAAAAAACCAGCTCAAAACATCAAATTCATAACCACATCCTTATATAGAAAAAAATTTGTAGACTACTAATAACCAAGTTCAATTGTCCATAGAGAAACATATACAAACCTAGAATAGATACCTGCAAAAAATATGGATAACAATACTAACTATTGGAGATAAACACCAACGGCCATGGTAATAGTGTCGGATTTTTTTTTTTTTGTCGGATATATACCAAATAGGGGTATAGAAGATGGTAGGCCAAGTGCCGGATTACCAGGGTGGCCTATGTGGTAGTGGGCTTAGGTCCATTAGGCGGCCCAGTAATTCGACGCGCAGAAGCCGGATTCTAGAAGAACCCGGATCACAGTCCATGTGATCTGGCTTGGAGAAGAAGACGGATTCCTTGCTTTCCAAGTTACAAGTTACCGTAGTTTTCTAGGTTTCCTATTCTGTAAGCCCTAATCCGGCTATTATATAAAGCCGGACGGGAGATAAACAAAACAACGAACAAACAGAGAAGCTCTACGCCAACTCGCCGAGAAGCTCATCCTCGCCGAGTGGTTTAGATCTAAAACCCTCACATTGTAACCCTGTTTACGGGCTTTAGTCCCAATTAGTGAGAAGTGCAGGAGTAGGCACGTCGTACTGTCGCGACGTACCGAACCTGGGTAAAATCCTGTGTTCTGTGTTACTACGCTATCCCGTTACCCCACGTCTCTACCGTAGTCTCATGGCACCCCCGTCTATGAAAACTACTACGATGTCTCGACAGTTGGCGCCCACCGTGGGGCAAACGACGTCAGGCGTAAGATTCCGATCTGGGATACTTGGCGGAATCGGAAGATCAATCACTGTCGGAAGCTTGGAGTTCGACAACGACGTCGGGCGCTTCCTCGACAACGGATCCTACATACCGGCGCAAAACCACCTGGTAAGTGCCTGCGTGTTACCGATAGGATCTGCTAACATCTTTATCGGGCTAACTGCAGAAGCAATGGGGTTTTGCGGTGGAAGCAAATTTATCCCACCCGCCCTATACCCAGTCGAAGATGACTATGATGCCGGATTCTGCTCAGATCGCCGACAAAAAAGTGATACACACTTTATCGGCATGGTGCAATCCGAAATCGCCGAAAACACGGATGACGGAAATCCCGTGCAAGAGGCAGACAACAACGCACCCGTCATGGAGACGGAAGACCAAACACCCGTCACAGAGGCGGAAGATCCGACATCCGTCACCAAGACGATGAACTCGGAAGCAGAATCCGTGCTTGCCGCCATTGAGGCAAGATTGGAGTCGGAAACCGGATCGGATAACTTCGACTCCGAAGACGAAGATGAGGACGCCTTCGTAAGAAAGGTTAAGTCCTTTCAAGAGGGATTTCATGAAGTTCTAATGGCGAAACCGGCTGATACCACGGACGCCGGCAGCCAGGAAAGCCCTAAAACCCCTCCGCCAGTGGAAGAGAGAGAAGACGGAGAAACTTCTCCGATATTCCCCAGTGTCAAGGAGATGACTGAAGATGAGCCTGTCAAAAAACCTCCCTCTTCCAAGAAAAAGCACCGTGCTTCTAAAAAACTCCAATACAAAATCCGGAAGAAAAAATCAGCTGATCTCGCTGATGAAAACCTGGAAGTTAAAGATGTTAGCGGAACAAAGCCTGCGGAGAAGAAATCTAAGGAAATCACTGCTCCGCCAATGACGGAACAGGAAGAGCAAGAGCTATTGCAAACATCAGTGGGACCAGATGAACCCCCTGAGATGCTGGAAGCCAGGAGACAAGCTTTCCAACGGCAACAGCAACATCTACTCAGATCTCGGCAACATCTCCAACAAACCCATAATGACATCAAGGTCATGAAGGAAGAAATAGAGGAGTACGAGAGAAAGAATAGATCCGCGTTAAAACCTACTAGGTTACCCGGAATCGCAAGACCGGAAGAACTGCCGCCAAAAGAAAGGTTCCATAACCCGTCTTGGCAAAAGCAGGTAAACGGCAAAGATGCCAAGGGCGAACCAATATACAAGACCGCAGCAGAAAACGCGGAAGCAGCGTTCGCGATTCTTAATAACGATCTGTATTCCAACGGGGAAAAACTCCAAGGGGTGTATGCTTTCCTAGGAAAAGCATTGCAACAACAACAGCGCGCTCAAGAGCGATCATGGAGGCTGCATGATAACTCCGCCCTATGCAAGACAGCTACTTGCGCTGCTGGAGCACCTGGACCAGAAGAACCCGGGGATTCAGACAACTCAAAAGATAAAAAAGAGGATCCGAGAAAAGACAAGAAAAACCCCTGACAACCGGGATGCAGCGTCTAGAACCGGATCCCATCTCCCGAAAGATGGGTATAAACCCCATGATCGGGAAGACAAACACCGGAAAGACGGCAAAATAATGCCACCTCCGAGAAACCCAGCTGAGAAAGCTGGAAGATACGATATACCTCACAGGCGTGAGAGATCCCGGACACCGCCTAAGGACAAAGAAAGGCACAGGAGTAGAACTCCGCCTAATCCAAAAGAGCGTGAACACGGAAGAGATAGAAACAATCCTGGAAAAGCGCGCTCGCGCAACAATGGAAGAGAAAGGAGCAGATCCCCTTCTGTCCATTCAGCCGGAAGATATTCTGCACACATTGACAGAGCAGAAAAAGATGATCTATACTTTGGTCCTAAATGTTTTACCGACAGGATCCGAAGAATAACGCTGCATTCTGGCTTTGCCAAGGTCGGTCCAACGTACCAGAAATACACTGGCAGCACAAACCCGGATACCTGGCTCTCGGATTACTATACAGCCGTCCAGATCAACAATGGGACAGACTTGGAAGCTGTCAAGTTTCTTCCCCTAATGCTGCTGGACGGAGCCAGAGATTGGATCAATGGATTACCGTCACGAACAGTCGACAGCTGGGACGATATGGCTAGAGTATTTACTCAGCATTTCCGGGGAACATACAAACGCCCGAATAGCATCAACCAGCTAAACCGTTGCATGCAATTAGAGGATGAACCATACGTGGATTTCATCTCCAGATGGACATCAATGAAGAATAGTTGCTCTGGAGTAACTGACGTACAAGCAATGCATGCTTTCGTCAATGGCCTAAAACCCGGACTTGTACTGTTCATGGTTGGTTCCAAAAAGCACAAGGATCTCGGATCCATGCTTACAACCGCCAATGAGCATGCCGCAGCCGAGGATGACATCAGAGCAAGGGGAGGCAATATTGAATCATTGATACTCGCTAAGAAAACCCCTCGTTCTGACAAAAAAGCCACTCCAGAAACAACGACGAAGCCCAAAGAGGTGAACATAGCCTTTGGAGGAGAAAAGGGAAATAAGTGGAAAGGACGCAACCCAGATCCAATCAATTACACTCCAGAGGAGTGGGAAAGGATTAAGTCGGAACCTTGCGTTCACCACTCGCAATTTGGGAAACCCACCCATACAAACGCGCAATGCCGGCTGAATAAGCACATGAAAGGCAGTGCAGGGTCCGGAAATAAAGGGAAGGGTTCCAAAAGGAAACCCGCCAAACAAAAGCCAGAAGCTGACAAAGAAGACAGTGAATCGGACACTGACGAAAAAATCCAGGAACAACAGCGTAAAGGCGAACCCAAGTTTCCGAGAGTTGAGGGAGAAGCAATGCTAACTTTATTAGCAACCCCATCAGCAAAGGTGGCAAAAAGAACACTTCGAGAAATAAACGCGGTTGTTCCGGCAACCCCGAAATTCTTGAAGTACTCCAATACACCGATAATTTGGGATCAGTCTGATCATCCCGGAAATATCCCTGAACCCGGCACACAAGCTCTTGTTGTAAGTCCTATTGTTCAAAATACTAGGCTAAGAAGAGTGCTGATGGATGGAGGATCCAGCATTAATATAATGTACCTGGATACACTGAAGCATTTGAAGATTTCCGAGTCTCAGCTCAACTACAGCAACATACGCTTCCATGGTATCGTCCCTGGCAGGCAAGCACGATCCTAGGAGAAATTTCCCTAGATGTCACCTTCGGAGATAAAGATCACTTCCGGCAGGAAAAAGTATCCTTCGAAGTAGTGCCGTTCGAAAGCGTGTATCACGCAATACTCGGACGTCCAGCTTTCTCCAAATTCATGGCAAGATCCTGTTATATTTATAACAAGCTGAAGATGCCAGGACCCAAGGGAGGAGTAATCACTATAGCTGGTGATTTTAAGCTGGCAAATGAGTTGGAGAAAGAAAACGCCCTTTGCGCTCAGAGAGTTATAGCAAAGGAAGAACTGAAGGAATTAGCCAAGGAGGTATCGTCGTCAGAAATGCCGGCAGGAAAAGAAACTCGGAAGCCAACAGACAGCTTCAAGGCATCCGAGAATACAAGACAGGTAATCCTAGATCCCAAAGATCCGACAAAATTTTTCGGTGTAGGGACTGGGATGACTGACAAATAGGAAGGCGAGCTCATCGAGTTCCTCCGTGAGAACTGGGATATTTTTGCCTGGTGTCCAGCTGACATGCCAGGTGTACCCAGGGAACTTGCTGAGCACCAACTTAAGGTTATTCCTGGATCAAAACCCGTCAAACAAGGTCTCCGTCGATTTGACGGAAGAAGACGGAAGGCTATTGGCAAGGAAATTATCCGGCTTTTAGCAGCGGATTTCATCAAGGAAGTGATCCATACTGACTGGTCCACAAATCCAGTATTAGTACCAAAGAAAGACACTACTGCTCTTAGAATGTGTATAGATTACACAGGCTTGAACAAATTGTGTCCGAAAGATAGGTTCGCATTACCGCGAATCGATCAAATAATAGATGCCACAGCAGGCTCTGAGCTTTTGTGCTTTTTGGATGCATACTCCGGGTACCACCAAATACGCATGAAAAAGGAAGATCAAATTAAAACTTCTTTCATAACCCCATACGGGACGTATTATTACGTAACCATGCCGTTTGGCCTGAAGAACGCCGGTGCAACCTACCAGCGCTGCATGCAACGTTGTTTGCATAGTCAGATTGGAAAAAATGTCCATGTTTATGTGGACGATATTGCTGTCGTAACCAAGGAAAAAGATACACTCCTTGAGGATTTGCGAGAAACTTTCAAAAACTTACGCACCTACAAGATGAAGTTGAATCCATCTAAGTGCGTATTCGGGGTTCCCTCAGGAAAACTTCTGGGTTTCATCGTTTCTCACAGAGGAATAGAAGTTAACCCGGAAAAGATCAAGGCAATCTTGAACATCACAAAACCTACCTGCGTCAAAGATGTCCAAAGATTGACGGGTTCCGCAGCTGCCGTTGGCAGATTTATTAGTCGGCTGGGGGCTAAAATCCTAACACTATACAAGTTGTTGAAGAAATCCGACAAAGTCAAGTGGATAGCAAAGCTTTGGAATACATAGCAGTTATGTATCTTCTATACTTAGTTCAATATCTATGTAAACATCTTTTGAGATCATGAAATAAAGTTGTTGGATTTCTGGTATCCATGTTTTTTACAAGTTCATTATAGTAAAAGCATGTTTCCACCTTCTCTATTTCCCAATGATGTTACAAAATACTCAATGTTAACCCGAATTGTGCCTGCGTACTCGGCGTTAAGAAACTGAATGTTTTTTCAGCCTGCTAACGGCTAAAGGAAACTTGAATTGCCTGCGTGCCCAAGTTTCGGTCAAAAAATTCCTTGTTTCTCTAAGCATTATCTGATTGCGTATGTGTTGGGTTACTGGAACTAGTTAGTAAAAATGCCTTTAGCATGGTCCATGTTTCCGAGTTTAAACTGATTGGTTACGCCCAGTTACTCGGCATGACGATTCATATTGCTATTTGAGCCATTTCAAACACTAAAGACAGTTAAAACATATATGCCAGAGAACTTAGAAGATAAAGGAATAGTAACATCCGAAAAACCTTGCAAAAAATTTCATAACTAATAATTGCAAAAGGCGGAATTTTTCATTCATACAAATAGAAGCATTACATTGCAGATTACATTGAAAGAACAGTAATGCTCCTATTGTCTATTTTTGCTATCCAGGTCAAAGGTAGCCCTTCAAGCATCTGATTCCTCCTCGCTGCTGTCGTCTTCGGGGATTGGAGGGATCTCCTCTTCTGGATAGTTGACGGAAATATTTACCATGGAGGCAATCTGGGTGGCGTGGCCTTTGATTTCATCAAAGATGGTATTTCGCTGAGTGTCCGTGTATCCCTGAGGGACACCGGACGCCACGCGCCAGGATTTAGCACCGGGGTAGTGCATGCGCATAAGGCCGAGTGCCATACGCGCACCACCCCGTGCAGCGGAACGCAGGATAGAATCCCTGGATTCCGCCACCTCCATGATGGCTCCCGAAAGTTTTTCAACCTCCGAGAACTCCCCAGTCCTTGCGGGAAGAAACTTGTTCACCAGCTGCATTCCAGCAGCACGGATCGAAGTCCACATCTTCCCAAAGGCTTGGATCCCTTCAAGCCGGGTACCATCTGGGATATCTCCTGTTTTTCCGACAAAACAATCAAAAGTGTTAGGCAAAAAACAGAGAAGAAAAACAAGATATGGAAAAATAAAAAGGTAACGGAAAATTACCGATAAGCTTGTCGATCTCGGAGATTTCCTCCAGGCGAAGATTCAGAGCATTTTCTAAATCCTGAATGGTGGATTTATCCTTCTCCGCCTGTTCAGAGGCCTTGGAGTTGGCAACTCCAAGGGCCAAGTTGCTGGCCTCCAGATCCTTTTGAGCCTTCACAAGATGCTTGTGAAGCTCCAAATTCTCCTTCCGGAGATTCTCGGCATTGCCGGCGTCTTCAGCTATTTGCTTGGCCTTAACCAAAGCAGCTGGAAAGCAAAGAAAATTCCGGGTTTAGCAAATTTCCGGAATAAGTACTTAGACAAAAATTGAATCGCAAATCTCAGAAGAAAAATGTGTACCTGATGCTTCCGACAAAGCGAGCTGAGACGATGCCAGTTCCGCCTCTCTCTCCTCAAGAATAGAAAGGAGATTTCTAACCTCCTTATTCTTGATGGTGAGTTTGTTGAAAACTTCCATGTTTATGGTTTCGGCGGTTTGCTGCAACATAGCAAGGAAAAGAATGGTTACAAAAAGCATCAAAGCAAAACAGGCATGCAATTTTGTTTAATGCTTGGGGGCTAGAGTTACATACCTGGCTCATTCGGTGCAAACCCGCCAAGTTTTCCTTGAACTCTTTTGCGTATTCCGCAAAAGCAGTTCCGGCCGCGCTTAGGCCGTCATTGATAATCTTGAAGTCCTTGTCAAAGGTGGGAATTTCTTCGTCGAAAGTCCGAGAAAATTTCTCTACCTCTGGAGCCGCCCTTTCCCTCGTGTCCATGTCCGACACAACGGGCTGGCTGGGCTCTGAGGGCTTGGTGGTGGGGGCTGCAGCTTGCTCTTCCGCCATTGTGGACGGCGTGTCCGGGGCAACAGCGGGAGAAGGTTGACCGCCTCGGCTGGAAGCAACCTTGTGTTTCTTCAGCTTCTTTGGTTTTAAACTGGAGGGAGGCAGGCTAAAAACAAAAAACCCGGAAAAGTTAAAAAACCGAGGATGGATGAAAAGTTCTCATGAAAGAAAAAGAACCCAGATGAAAGAACCTGGAAGTGGCGACGGGGATTCCGTCAAGGTCGATAATTTTCTCAGAGGAAATAATCTTCTTGCGCTTGCGTCCATCTGTAGCGGCGGTGCGCAGCGCGTCCAGCTCAGCCTCGGAGACCAATTCCGAATCTGGAAGATCCGCAAACTGTCGGACAAGCAAGATCAGAATCAGAAGCTAGAAAATCTGAGAAAAAATAAAACTGTACCCAAATGACTGAAAAATTACCTTGGGAACCGGATTGTCGGCCGTATACATTGGCCGACTCGCTTCGTATTGGTCGCGTGATGCGACCAACTGGTTGATGCGCCGTTGAAGCTCCTTTGCGGGCCAATCTTTGGTGGTTGTCCGCATCGGATCCTTGACTCCCGTTTATTCGCACAGGAGACGGCCACTATGGTTGGCCAATGGCTGAATTCGCCTAGTCAGCCAGCATAGAACCGTGTCCATGCCGGTTAGAGGCGGATCCATGGAGGTGAGCTTGGCGATGCGCCGCTTGATCTTTAGTAGATCTGGCGGCAGAACCTGGACGGCCTCCGTTCCCCAGTTGTCTTGGGGAACTGCGGCAGAGTTCACGAAAGGAGGAACCCCGACGGCTTCCTTAAGGAAAGGCACGTCGGGGTGATAAAAGAAGGAACCCGTCCAAAATTTGACGGATTCCGACGTTTTTATCTTGGGGAACCAATCTTCTCGGAATCTCCGAAGAGTGAAAGATATGGTCCCGCAAGTCGGGAGTGCGCCCTCCGAAGAGTTCCGCTTAACCCCGAAGCAGTAAGTCCAGAAATCTAACCTAGGTTCTAGCCCTAAGTAGCCCTCGAACAAAGCCTGGAAGCCGGCCATGTAGAGGATGGAGTTGGGAGGAAGGTTATGGGGCTGGATGTTGTAGTGAGAAAGGATTTGGAGGAAGAAGGAAGAAGGTGGAAGTCCCATACCTCGAAGAAGGTGGGAACAAAGAAGGACCCTTTCGCTATTTTTTGGCGTTGGATCGGTCTCGTCTTCTAGAAGCCGCCACTTCTTCTTAAGAACCAGGCCCTCCTTTTCCAGGTTTGGAAGGAGGGCCGGAGGAATGCTGCAGGCAATCCAATTGCCTGCAGACTCCGCCTCTTCGTCTGCTCCGGCGGTGGCAGAGGCGGCGGCCTCCGCGGCGGCGAGCTCGTCGCCGAGGAGTTGGATCTTTTCCTCCGCCGTTTCTGGAGCAAACGGTGGGGAGGCTGCGGAGCTCGATCCCGCAACGTCCGCGGCGGCGGAAGAATTCGCTTCACCCGCCACGGAGGCCGCGGTCTTCTCCGGCTCGCCGCCGGTGTGCTTGGGCGATCCCAGTTGCGGATCTAAATCGCTGATGATGTCGTTGATGGCGGCGCGGGTCGGCGAGGACGGCGAGGAGGCCATCTTGTGGTGGCGCGTTGCGTTCCGGCGTGCTTGGAGGCTAAGTGCGCTTGGGACGGTGCTTTGCTCTCGAGCTCGTTCGCGTCAATGGCGTGGACAGTGAGGAGTGTGGAAAGTTTTCGTTGAGGACGAGGACGGCTATTTATAGCCGAAAAACCGTTTAGATGCGTGCCAACGGCTATTTTGACCGTTGGATGTTTGCCGCGTGTCGCTCGCCGGAAAATCTGGGAAATGAAACGACGGAGTAATGATGATTATCTCCTCGTTTCCCGCGAGGATCTGTCAGAGATATGTTTCTGGGTTTTTCCGAGTAAATCTCAAACGTCGCTTACGTCAGCATGGTTGAGTGCGCTGACGTAGGAAGTTTCTTCTCCGCGAAGGATCGTGAGAGAAAAGCCGGATTTTCAGGATTCTGAGTTTCATGCCACCATCTTTTTCAAATGAAGAATAAGAAGAATCAAGACTGCTGAATCAATATTTCTCGGACAAAGAACATTTGGCGAACGGCGGAGAATCAGAGTTTTGATCCTTCTTGGGGGCTACTATCGGATATATACCAAATAGGGGTATAGAAGATGGTAGGCCAAGTGCTGGATTACCAGGGTGGCCTATGTGGTAGTGGGCTTAGGTCCATTAGGCGGCCCAGTAATTCGACGCGCAGAAGCCGGATTCTAGAAGAACCCGGATCACAGTCCATGTGATCTGGCTTGGAGAAGAAGACGGATTCCTTGCTTTCCAAGTTACAAGTTACCGTAGTTTTCTAGGTTTCCTATTCTGTAAGCCCTAATCCGGCTATTATATAAAGCCGGACGGGAGATAAACAAAACAACGAACAAACAGAGAAGCTCTACGCCAACTCGCCGAGAAGCTCATCCTCGCCGAGTGGTTTAGATCTAAAACCCTCACATTGTAACCCTGTTTACGGGCTTTAGTCCCAATTAGTGAGAAGTGCAGGAGTAGGCACGTCGTACTGTCGCGACGTACCGAACCTGGGTAAAATCCTGTGTTCTGTGTTACTACGCTATCCCGTTACCCTACGTCTCTACCGTAGTCTCATGGCACCCCCGTCTATGAAAACTATTACGATGTCTCGACAAATAGCATGAGAACATCATGAAAAAAAATCATCATCCTAGGCGCTATATATCACGACTAATTATTTGTTCACAATAGCCATCTGCAACATTGGCTTCAAATTTGATATATCATTAAAACCAACATCACACCCTTCGCCAACCTGAATATACTCATTGTAAATCATATGTCCATGATGCAATATGGAATTATAGCATCAAAAGTAAATGTTTATGTGCATTTTCTTAAAAAAAATCCACGAATTGTTTTTTCAGTAGAAGGAAATGTTTTAGTTGCCAACAAAAACATCCTCACTTAAGTTTGTAAATTTAGTTCCATTGCTTATATCACCTATTGTCAAATAAAACATCCGATAAAAAAATTGGATGGCCATAGTGAAACCTTACCCTCCAGCTATATAGGTGAACACCAGGATAACATATTGAATTTACATTATTATTTTGATGGTAAATAAACATACTATTAGTCCTTTAGTAAAATATGCAAAACATATAATATGAAGCGATGAAGTTCAGCATAAATAATAAAAAATAGAGCGTACAAATTATTATGTGCCATCATAGAACACACTATAAGGCAAAATAAGAAGCATGCTTTCAAATCTTAGGGGATCAGAACAATTGTAACAAAGCAAGTTTCTGGATATGACATGAATCCAACAAGTTCTGAAACACTTCACAAACAATATTACATATTATCCATTGAGAAAGAACAATATGAAATATATATAGGTATTGAAGCATGCTTCTAGTGGAGATATTCTATAGGACATAGGCCAATGCCCTCCCCCACCCCCCCTACCCCCCCCCCCCTCCCCAGTCTCCTTTTAACAGGACATAGGTTAAAAATAGGTTTACTAGATTTCCAAGAAAGCAACACAAAGCCTTCATTTGAAAAAAAAAACTTGGAGGGTAGAGTTGATAGTTCTCAAGAAAGCTTGTGTGAGAAGCTAAAATTTTACGTCATGTTGGTTGGTATTTAGCAGCACAAGCAGGGCGGTCCTGAGATTTCGAGGGCCCAAGGTGAAACTAAAATTTAGGACTCCATAGTATAATAGGTATTGAATGTTAGCGAAACAGATTGCACACAAAAACAACAAGAGACACTTTTTTACGTGGAAAACCCTTGCGGGAAAAAACCACAACGCACAAAGGCATAATTTCACTATGATGAGTTTTACAATTAGAAAACACACTAAAATTTATTTCTTGTATTCCTGCATGTAAATTCGTCGATGATGGAATCGATATCAATCTCGTCCAATAATTGTTTCTCGATGCATAAAGTTGTCGAACCATTTAATCTCTCTTATGACATTAGAGATCTCAAATAGTTTTTCAACAACTTCAACTTAGAAAAGCTTCTTTCGACTGAGGCAGTAACTTAAACTTAGAAAAGCTTATTTCAATTGCCTTATCTTACCATTTAAAGGAAAAAGTAATATTATCATCTCTAATTGGTCCCTTCTCAACTATAGTGTCCCTTGCTTTGTTATGAAGAATACCCCAATTTGTCGGATCATAAATATCCATATAAACCGACTCTTCATCAACATTAGCAGATTCTATGGAAGGTGAATTAAATATGTGGTCATGATAACTCACATTTTTATCATCCGCGTTGATGTGAACATTGTTTTCTGTATGGATATCATCTTCTAGATTAACATTACCTGGTACCCCCAAAATAACTAATTTTTTGAATTGCTCGGGTTATCCTTCGTTAAAAAGTACAAAGTGTCAGGATACATAGTTTGTATTAGGGGTCCACACTTGTAACGTTCTCCTGTACCGAGTCTTAGGGGTGCGTCCCGTGTAGATAGGATCGCTACCCATCGTGGCATGGCCCTCTCTGTATATGTACTCCTGTTCTGAATGAATACAATCGGGGAGAACCAATCTATTCGTCTTCTTGGTATCAGAGCGAGAACGCTCCTCTCCATGGCCGGCGACACCGCCGCCTCTCCCCTGGACACTGATCCGCATACTCCCCTACCCTCTTCGTCTAGGTTCCCACCAATGCCCCGTGCTGTCCTCTCTCCTCTCGGGCCCGAACTTGAATCGGTGCCGATCTCCTCTCTAGCACCCATGGCGCCGCCATCTGATGCAGCCCTCGCCACCACCGGCGTCTCCTACCGCCCCCTCTCCATCCGCGAGGATTCCATCCATAATTATGTCAAGTTCAAGCTCGATGCGTCCGCATCCAATCTTAGCAAATGGCGCAACTTCTTCGTGTTCCTCCTCAATCGCCACCATGCCCGTGACCACATCGAGCCCGGCAACGAGCATCGCCACGCCGACGAGCAATGGCACCAGGACGACGTCGACATCGCCTTGTGGATCGTCACCACGGTCTCGGATTCGCTCCAGGAGGTCATCATGTCCGGCGACATGACAGCCTACTCGGCATGGTCGCGCCTCCACGAGTTCTTCTTCGACAATCAAGAGGCGCGCGCCATGATGCTGTCCCGCGAGTTCCGGCAGCTGCGCCGCAATGATCTCGGCATCGACGAGTACTGTCGTCGTCTCCGGCAGGTCTCTGACGCCCTGTCCGACGTCGGCGCGCCCATCACGGATCGGGAGCTTACCATGCAGATGCTGGACGGTTTGGGCAAGAAATTTGCCCTGCAGGCCGAGCTCATCGAGGGCACCAAGCCCTTCCCTTCCTTCAGCGCCGCCCACTCCCGCCTCCGCCTCGCCGAGATGAAGATGGAGGCCCAGGCGAAAGAAGAGGCCGCAGGTGCTCAGGCGCTCGCCGTGCAGCACGGCGACCGCGGTGGTGGACGCCCCGACAACACAGATCGCACCGGCAACCGCGGCGGTGACCGCGGTGACCGCGCGCCCACCGGCAACCAGGGTGGCTACCCCAATGCCAACCACGGCGGCGGTCGTGGCACCGGTGGCTACCAGCACGGCGCGCCTCAACACGGTGGCTTCCAGCAAGGCTACCAGCACGGTGGTGGTCGAGGCGACCAGTACGGGCGCACCGGCGGGCGAGGGCGCGGGCGTGGCCGCGGCCGCGGTGATCACGGTGGACACCAGCAGGGCGGGCGCGGGGCTGCTCCACAGCAGCCTTGGCTTGGTTACTTTGCGCCTATGGGCGCACCCTTCCCGTCCCGGCCACCGTGGCAACCTGCTCCCGCCGTGAGCCTTCTCGGCGCCGGACCTGGCCACCCGCATGCCTACCCCGTGTTCCACCAGGCGCCTCCGATGCAGTACCAGGCGCCTCCGATGCAGTACCAGGCGCCGTACCAGTACCAGCAGCAGACACCGCAGGGGCCCTCGTGGGACTCCGCCTCGATGGTTCATCACGCCAACAGCCAGGGATCCGCACTTCCTCCGAACGGCGAGTGGCTAATGGACTCCGGAGCCTCGTCGCACATCTCCGGCAGCCAAGGTATCTTAACCTCGTCTCATCCCCCGTTAGAGTATAATTCTCAACATATCATCGTAGGAAATGGTTCTCGTCTACCCGTAGTTGCCACCGGCTCCACACAACTCACAAACCATCCTTTCCATCTTCATAATGTCCTAGTCTCTCCTAGCATTGTCACTAATCTCATTAGCACACGTAAATTCACTCGCGATAATTCTTGCTCGGTTGAATTTGACCCTTTTGGCTTCTCTGTGAAGGACCTCGCCACCAAGACAATGCTCATGAGATCCAATAGCTCCGGAGATTTATACCCCTTTTTCAGCAATAATGGAAGCCCCCACTCCACGGCGCTCACCGTCACCGGCGACCTTTGGCACCGTCGCCTTGGCCATCCCAACTCCAATGCTTTAGCTCATTTACCTCTAGATTTTCTTTCTCAATGTAATAATAATGCTCCTCGTCACTCTTTCTGTGATGCATGTCAGCTAGGCAAGCAAGCTCGTCTACCATTTTCCACATCACATTCCCGTGCACTTGCTCCATTTGATTTAATACACTGTGATTTGTGGACCTCTCCCATTATTAGCTTCTCCGGATATAAGTACTATCTTGTCATACTTGATGATTACTCACATTTTTCGTGGACTTTTCCCTTGCGCCAGAAATCCGATACATGTGATACCCTACTCCACTTCTTTGCCTTTATCACTACCCAATTCAACAAAACCTTGCGCTGTCTCCAATGTGACAATGGTGGCGAATTCCTCACTACTAGACTACGATCCCACCTATCCACTAATGGCATTTCCCTGCGTCTCTCCTGCCCCTACACCTCACCTCAAAACGGTCGTGCCGAGCGACTCATTCGCACCACCAATGACATCGTCCGTACCCTTCTCTTCCAGGCCTCCTTACCACCTCCATTTTGGGTAGAAGCACTCCATACAGCTACACACCTTCTCAACATCCGCCCATCGCGTGCCATCAATAACCACACACCACACTTCCTCCTCTACGCCCAAAACCCGACCTACGACCACCTTCGCATATTTGGGTGCCTTTGCTTTCCCAATGCCTATGCCACAACCCCACACAAACTCGCACCACGTGCCACTCGCTGCGTCTTCTTAGGCTACCCACGTGAGCACAAAGGATACAGGTGCCTAGACCTGGCCACGCGCAAAATTATCATCTCTAGGCATGTCATTTTCAATGAAAATGCCTTTCCCTACACGTCTGGTACACAGGAGGTCACACCCACCCCAGCCACACCGGATCCCCATCCCCCTGACCGTATCACCCCTGGACCCCGTGCCCACCTGCCCCTTCCGAGCCCACCTACCTTAGCTGCCCCGCCATCCACTCCGCACCCGGGCCCGCCACCCGCACCTGACGCCCCCGATGCGCCCAATCCCACTTTCCCTGGATCTGCCTCGTGCTCCCCGCCCGCAGATCCCACCTCCCCCTGGCATGCGCGCTCCCCCACCTCGGAATCACCGCCCAGCCCCACGCTGTCCCCGCTGCTGACCCGCACATCCGCGTCGGGATTTCCGCGCGGCCCCACACTGTCTCCCTCGCCCGTGCGCCTGGGAGATTCCCTGCTGCACCCGCCCAACCAGACGCTGCCACCTCATTCCGGTCCCCCACCCAGATCCATTCCGGTAGTTGCACCCCAAAACGCACACCAAATGCAGACTCGTAGCAAACATGGTTATTTCATGCCCAAGCAAAATTTCAACCTTCACGTTTCCGCTTCTGTTTCTCCCATTCCATCTTCATACCGTGTGGCACTCAAAGACCCCCATTGGCACGCTGCTATGCTTGATGAATTTAATGCTCTAATTCGGAATGATACTTGGTCTTTGGTGCCTCGTCCTGCAGGTGTTAATGTTGTGACAGGTAAATGGATTTTTCGCCACAAGCTGAACCCGGATGGATCTCTGGCGCGGTACAAGGCTCGGTGGGTTGTTCGTGGATTCACGCAGCAAGCCGGCGTCGACTATGACGAGACTTTCGGCCCGGTGGTGAAGCCCTCTACCATTCGTGTCGTCCTAAGCATTGCCACATCCCATTCCTGGCCCATTCATCAGATGGATGTGAAAAATGCTTTCCTGCAGGGTGATCTCGAGGAGACTGTCTTCTGTCAGCAGCCTTCCGGTTTTGTTGACTCCACCACACCACACCACGTCTGTCGCCTCCGCAAATCCCTATATGGTCTCAAACAAGCTCCTCGCACTTGGTTCAGTCGCTTCACCACATTCCTCAAAACCTTAGGCTTTGTCGCTTCTCGATGTGACTCATCTCTCTTCATACTCCACCGAGGCTCCACCACCGCATACTTGCTTCTTTATGTCGATGACATCCTTCTCACCGCGAGCACCACCACCCTTCTACGCCATGTCATCTCCTCACTCAATGGTGAATTCCATATGAGTGATCTTGGTGAGGTCCACCATTTCTTAGGCGTTAATGTTCATCGCACACCTGCAGGTCTTTTCCTCTCACAGCAGCAGTATGCCCTTGAGATCCTCGACCGGGCCAACATGCTTAACTGCAACCCTATCCCCACACCCATCGACACCAAATCTAAGCTCTCGGGCCAGTCCGGACGGCCCTTTTCCGATCCCACATTATATCGCAGTCTCGCCGGCGCGCTCCAGTACCTCACTCTCACACGTCCGGACCTCTCTTACGCTGTCCAGCAGGTGTGTCTGTTTATGCACGACCCCCGTGAGCCCCACTATGCCCTCATCAAACGCATATTGCGTTATGTTCAGGGCACCTCTCATTACGGGCTGCGCATTCACGCCGATTCCTCTCGTGACATTATCGCCTACTCCGACGCCGATTGGGCCGGTTGTCCTGACACACGCAAATCCACCTCCGGATTCTGCGTCTTCCTGGGCAACAACCTTGTCTCTTGGTCCTCCAAGAGGCAACAGACGGTGTCCCGCTCCAGCGCCGAGGCCGAGTATCGAGCAGTGGCGAACTGTGTTGCCGAGTCATGCTGGCTTCGCCAGCTGTTGCAGGAGCTTCATCGACCAGCCGCCCGTGCCACCGTCGTGTATTGCGACAACGTGTCCGCCATGTACCTGTCCACTAATCCTGTGCAGCATCAGCGGACTAAGCACGTGGAGATCGACCTGCATTTTGTTCGTGATCGAGTTGCACTTGGTGAAACTCGCGTTCTCCACGTCCCGACCAGTTCTCAGTATGCGGACATCTTCACAAAAGGACTGCCGACAAGTGTGTTTGAGGAGTTTCGATCCAGCCTGAACGTCGCCGCGAGCGCCGTTCCGACTGCGGGGGGCTGTCAGGATACATAGTTTGTATTAGGGGTCCACACTTGTAACGTTCTCCTGTACCGAGTCTTAGGGGTGCGTCCCGTGTAGATAGGATCGCTACCCATCGTGGCATGGCCCTCTCTGTATATGTACTCCTGTTCTGAATGAATACAATCGGGGAGAACCAATCTATTCGTCTTCTCAAAGAGATCCTCTTTGTGAATCTACCAATTTTTTTATCCCTTTTCCTCCTTATCATTTTAGCATCACCGGATTCAGGCTTCATAATGATGCTGAAATTAGAAAAAAAAACAAAATTAGAACATAAACTACCAGAAATTAAAGAAGATCCAATTAGCCAAACTACCTGTGTGTCTAGCTACGCGGGCACGCAGCCCACGACTTTCGTCTTGATTCTTAAACGATTGTAAAGATTAATCACTAATCAGCGGCGGCGTACAAGACAGGCGGCCGTCAGACGTCAGGGCGAGTCGGCGAGACGAGAGAGGAATAGAAGCGATCGATCGATCCGTGTTACAGCGTGAGGGCGTCACATATGTACGCACTCCTCAGGCTTGGTACTCCTTAGCTTTTTTGTTTTTGAGAATTTGGTACTCCTTAGCTTAGTGATCCATCGATCCGCGTCTGTGCATGTATGGCCCTCAACTTGACTACCCACGATCGATCCATCTAAAGGAGCAGCAGGCCCAGTCGGCTCGCGGCCCAAGTAATACTACTTGGCCTGTTGCCACGGAACAGGCCTGTTTTCTTTTAAAAAAAAATCTACGTGTATATATTATCGCAGCCACTATAGGAATCTTACTGCGAGATGTAACTACGCCTCGCCACTGTAACATCCCAGTGTTTGGAAGGTTATAAGGATCTAAATTTAATATGTGTATTTGCAAAGCATGCATCTAAAAGTACGGGAAATTTTGGCGCGAAAATTTAAACGAATCAAAGTGACCAAAGTTTCACTTGACATGATGAAATAGGTCTAGTTCATCGAGTCAAGAGTATATTTGGAGTGATCTTTATAACATATCATCTCTACAAACCAAATCACCTGGTTACACCAACCATAATTGGTTGTGACCAATACAAACTCTCAACAATCTAAACCACAAGTATTTAAATGACTTGGGATAATTTAGTAGGTATCTACAATCCAAAGAGGGGTGAGTATCTAAATCACATAAGTGATGATCATACTTCCACCAATGAGTAATACACAATTGAACCATCTCATCAACAGTGGTGTTATGTCCTCTCAAACAATAACTCTTTAAAGTTATGAACCATTCACACCACACCTTTCCAAATTATTTAGTAACTATTAAGTAATCCATTAAAAGTAAATACAAAGGTTCAATAGAAAAACAAATGATGAAACAAGTGTTAACCCAAAACCCACAAGTGGGAAATGATTTGATAATTGTATTAACATATTTATCGAATATGTACATATCTCATCAACCATAGAAGAAGTGTCTAAAAGAAGAAATAAATCTTCTTAAACTACTGTTAAACCTTGATCATTGCCTATGATCTTTCCAAACCTCTATGTCTGTATCATCAAATGAATAATATAAAATAAAAACATGACACTTTGAGTAACAACTAACAACTATTACATAAGTCATTAAACCCTAATAACATTCACATACTCATTGTCTTATTCATCTTATACAAGTGAGCATATGAAATCTCAACACACCAATGAAACATTGGATCAACTTACTATTAAGTCATCATTCTATAAGCATTCCACACTTCTATTCAAATCATCATTCAACAATTAAAGTATATATGTATACAACTAAGGATAACAATAAGATATAACTTCTATTAGGGAAATTGAATTGATAGCTAAGTAAAACCAATCATGTATGAAACAAGTGAATATCTTATGGGAAATAAAATAAGAAGTATATGGAAGGATAATAAAAGCATAAACTAACTCTTAATCTAGATCTTGTTTTGTTGTCTAGAACATTGTATCTGGTTTCCAAATCTTCTCTAAATCATTCTGCAAGATAAGCAACCACAAGGAAGGAGGACTACCACAGGAAGATCTCCAAGAAGATTATTTAGAGTGTGCCTAAAGGGCTACTCTAATCATCTATAAGAGTACTTGAAAACTCTTATATCTTGATCTGATCTTATTAACCCTCTTGAAATAGTGTGATATTCCAATGTTAGTGTTATATAGAAGTAGTTTGGTAGCAAGACTAATTACCTTGTTAACAGATCACTTTTGTATACTCTAACAATTGAGTGTCATACATAAACAAACAAAAGATTGAATAACCTGGTACATCTCTGCCTATTGTATATGAGTAGTAATTTGGAGGCAAGATTAGCTACCTTGTCAACAAATTCTTCTTATAGGCATAGGGAAACTTGATGTCATAAAACAAACCCATATTCTTTTATAATCCTCTAAGTAAAAATCCTTGCTTGGAGATACTGGCTGTTTTCACTACAAGGGTGAGATAATTGATGATGGAAACCCAGAGATGATCCTACTGGCAAGTGACAAAGATGATAACAGAAGACTAGTGACAACTAGAGAGAAGAACAACAAGCAACAGAGGACCACATGAAGCAACACTGCTTCAGTAAGGGATCAGAAGAAATTATCCAGTGAATCATTAGGATATATTAGAGAACCATTAACCTCTGTAAAATCAGCAGAGATGAGGAGCTCATAGCAATATCTTAAATGGAAAAAATTATCAAGTATGAAATAATAACAAGCCATTTTATCCACTTGTCTTGATATGTGGAGGTAGATGAAAACAAGCTTAATACCTTGTTTTCCAAATCCTTTTCAAAGATAAGACTAACAGATGATAACAAAAATTCATCTACACATAACCATGTAGATGATTAAATGATCTAAAACAAACATGGGATAATATCCATATTGGAATCTATGTGGAAAACAAACAAATGAGACTCCCAAAGCCACTCATGTTTTCCACTTGATCAAGTGCTGAAAACAGCAAACATAGAGTACACACACCTCAGTAAAATGCCAACCAATATTGCTAAGAGTTGTAAATATGAAAACAAAATAGTATTATAAAGAGAAAACAAGTCCATTCATTAACCAACATCATTTGGATTGACATGGAATACAATTCACTATTAAGTGATTTTCATAACAGAGCATAGAAACATTACCCAGTAGTTTTACCAAAATACTTTCTATAAGGAATTGTATCCAAAATTGTCCAATTATGATACACCACCTTGGTATCCACATGATTGGAGTGTGTGCTTTTATTAAACATGCCTAAGAATAATTTTAAAGCCATTAAATAAATAAAATGAAAATAAAACAACAAAATCACTTAATCTAGCACCCTAAATAAAAAATACAGATATTCTTCAAATTCACCAAAACAAAACATGGTGAGATGTGAAATTTGATAAGGAATTCGAATATATTTTTTTATTAATTTTTCTGTTCACAGATAGGCCCTGAAAACATAGGTTTTCTCTCAGTTTAACTAAACAGGAGGACTTAAACGTGATTTCCAAAACTTCCAGGGGGGTATCAAAAGATGGCATTTCTTTTCTGAACCTTTCTTCTTCCTCCCGCCAGAAGGAAGAGGAGAAGATAGGGATGGCCACGCCATCGTTGCCACCTCTCCCTCGCCGCCGTTCCGCGAGTATAAAGCAGGGGAGTCGTCTGAATCACTATCTCTTTCTCGCATCGATTCCCTCTCTCTCTGTATCTCAAACCGAAGAACCTCGTAGCCAAAACCCTAGCTCTACTGCCGCTGCTCGCCGCCGTCAACTCCGTGCGTCCCGGGAGAAACTGAGACCAACCCAAGCTCCGCCTCGTCGTCCTCTACTTCCCCACCGAGCCTCGTTTGCTGGAAAGCTTAGAGGAAGTGGAATTTCGGCATCTGGTTCATCTCCATCCGCCGGACTCCATGGTCGATTCCGGGCTATTTCGACCACCTTTTGCTTCCTCGACACCGGAATCAACTCCACGGTGATCTTAGGAGCATTGCGGTACCCTCCCTTTGCTTTGTTGCATCCATCCCCATCACCACCGTTGGACACCGTCGTCGGCCGTCGCAAACCTCGTCGCCGGCAGCGTTCCGGCGACCAAATGGTCAATGCGCCACCACCCATGGGATCGCTCTGACCGTGCCTAGCCAGTAGCAACCACGAATAGAACCAATTCGAGCTAAATCCTCGGATTGAAACCGAGATGGAGAAATCCTCTTATGTTGCTAACGTCACCCTGACGTCAGGGGCATTTTCCATTTTCTTTTATTCTGGTTTAGAATAGAAACTGGCACGTGGACCCCACCTGTCAATTTAAATAATCAGAAATTCAATTAAACTTGATAAATCAATATCTTTAATTCTATAACTCAGAAAAATATGAAAAATATATCAAATTGTTTAGAAAAATAAACTCTATATGTTTATCAAATTTTTTAAAATGTTTGAAAAAGTTTAAAATTAAATATTTTCCTTAACTAAATTAAATCATTTAAAATTGAGAAAATAATAAAAAATTCATAAAATCAGAAAAATACAAGTTATATACAAAAATGCTTAAAATGACAAATATAACTCATTTATGATGTTTTCATAGTCATTTGACCAAGTTTTCACGTGTGCAATATTTTGCCTAATCATTTAATTTATTTAAAATTAATAAATTAATTTCTTATTCAAATATTTTCAGAATACTTCAAATGAGATACCAAATTAAAGAGAAAAACATTTTAAACTCAAATATGTCAAAAACAAAACATTTTTTTCAACTTATAAAATGGTTTTCAAAGGTAGAATGGAATTCTATAATATTACATTATAACCATAAACAATTATCACACACATTATTTTTCTTATTAATAAAACCCTCATGTTTTCACACCTACTAAAACCTATCATACCAAGTTATTAGTAAATATTGTGATGATAGAGTTAGTTGTATTAGTTCCTCATTTTCAAATAAACTTGATGTCATTAGCTCTACACTTTTGAACATAAAATAATATGTGTCTGTTATCTTTTCAATAATTGTATTCCATGTGTTGTTGTTTTGTTATGTAATCAAGTAATAAACACTTCTACCTAAACAGAATAACAATTGTTTGCTAAGTAAAAGTGAAACACATGTAAGTCTAATAGAACTAATAACCACATGACCCCAAGTAATGAAACATTTCACCTAAAAACCTGTGTGAGTAGGTTATCGTGTCAAACGTGGCTTACTCTTGTAAGATGGGGTATTTTCCAGGGTATTTCACGATGCATGTCATTACTATGCATGTATCATCCTTGCCAGTGTTTTCTGTAGTCCTTACCGGGATTACTTTGCTATCTTTCAGATGTCAGAATTGTCTACACGACCCTCGAACACGAAGACATGGATTATTATTGTTATTTCAATCTCAGGCAAGTTCATCACTTGCTCATATCCTTTGCAGTACTTCATAACAAACTAATTGCAAGTACTCTATCGTATTACCACCTAGTCTCAAAAGAATGCATGATCCTATTTTTATAATAATATGACTAATTGAATGACTACCCGAGTGGTAGTGTTCTGTTTGGTGGGCGGATGGAACCATGGTAAGATGAATAGGTCAAAGGAAGGTTCCATCTGCATGGGAACGTATTACCTAGGAATTAATCACAAATGCCGTCAGAACTCGGTGCGCCGTAAATACCGCGTTAACCATGGGTCTTCTATGGGGGGAGTAAGTCAGCTGTGATCTTTTCTCGTTCGCATGTCAACGGACTGCCAGAGACGTACGATGTAGGTTCTGTGGGACTACATGCACATGGGTAGGAGCCCTTACGTCCCACAGACTCTGGGGTCTATGAGTGTCTGCCAGGGGCGCGTAGATCTCCATCGTGAGGGGTGGAACCAGGTGTTCAACCTGCTGGTGGAAATGGGTGGGCATGCGTTGTGCGGAGAAGCACAATTTGGCTTGGACCAACAACCGGGCCCCACACCTGAGTGGGAGTGGACAGGAATGTACACCTGGTTGTGCAACATGGTCTTGGTCGTCCATGGGTAAAGTAACGCACCTCTGCATAGTGTAAAAGGATGTGGCATGTTACCCCCATGTTCCGGGAAGGAGCTGCGAACGCTACAGGAAAGGCAACTCCATGAAGTTCTAGTCCTGTGATGGTATGGCGAGCATAGTTTTCAGAATTAAAAGAACCTCTTGGAGAAAGTTTTACAAAACCTTGCATTAGCTTATGACCCTTTCGAGTCTAAGGCTGTAGTTAGTGCATCAAACTATTTCTGTATATCATGAACTTGCTGAGTAACGCTCGTTACTCATTCGTTCCCGTTTGACCCCCTGCTTAGAGTTGAAGCCTCATGGAAGTCGTTATCGTGAAGCATCGTCATCAACAACATTAATGGAGGAGAAGCTATCAAGGTGTAGGTGGAGTCCATTCTTGGACTTAGCTGTTACAAGCCATAGATTACGGCTGACTTCGGCCATAGTGGATTTAGTTCTGAGCTAGAGTTCTTCTCCAGCTTGGAGCTTCGCATTGCTTCTTCTGATATTTCATTTGTAAGAGATCTTCTTTGATTCTTCAAAGAGCTTCTCGAGATTTTGTAATGAAGTTTGTATCCTATAGTTTTGCCTGGACCCGCTGTGTTTCTGTTGTACTACTCTGAGGGATGTAATATTCACGGACAAGTCCTTCTGTGAGTATTATGTCATCGACCTGCGCACTACACATGCAGTGGTGTGCTGGGTCACCACAGATGGTATCAGAGCGAAGCGACCTTAGGTTTAAAACCTTTTAGGAGATCTGTAGGTTGGTAAATACTATAGGAAGCCATCTTATCTAAACCATATTTCCTACAACTATGATTACCATTCACTTCAGAATGATATCATCATACTTGTATAGAATTTCTTACTCAACTTGAGTAAATCTACTTATCCATTTTCTGTATACCTAGTTTTGAATAGTTAGAAGTTTAGAATGTATGAGTTTTATCGAGAAGAAGAGTTGTGACATAGTCACAGATGATTAAGTCACAGTGATGATTACCCCATTCTATGAATGCCTAGGGTGGAGTGGAACATGGTATTGAGTTGGAGTCATCAGAATGGATGCTGAGAATCGTTAAGAGGTATTAAAACTTTGGTAACTATGGGGGTATATACCATATCCTTAGTTATCAAGTCTAGAGTTGAACTACTATAGTATAGTATAGTAGCAGGAGAAGGCATATGCATTGATGGAAGCTACATTACTACTCCTACGACGTGATCAACAACATGAAGGATTAACATATGCCATGAGAAGCTTATCATAATCAAGATGAAGTGATTCAATTAACGTGGTACTTAGACCTATATGGAAGCAAGTTAGACAACAACTACTATAGGATCATTTTGTCTTGGTGTATTCCATTGCAGTAAGGCATGAAATTGGAGTAGTTACCGAGGCAAAAAGTGGTTGTGTAGAATAGGATTACAAGGTAATTTATACCTACCTGTAGTGTATAGCATTTAAGAGCCTTGGTACTTGAGATGTTTTACTCTAAGTACTATTATTTCACAGGCTTTTAATGCATGAGTGTTAACTGCATTTGGGATTTATTGGATCTTATTTGGATCTTTGATTGACTAGATCTGTTCATGAAGATTGAACTTGATGTGCAAATGCATATGCAAACATTGAGTTCTTTCTTGATGTTACTTGTCTAGAGGGTATAGGATCAGAATGAGAGCGGTCTGAGTAATCAGTAGTTGGAAATAACCACAAAAGTTCTGGAAGACCAGGAAGTCAAGAAGGCAGAAGGCAATAAAGCCACTGATAGGAATGGACCACATTCCACATCTGGTTTGGAGTTGGAGATATACTTCATCAACACATGGAGATCTACCACAAGCGATGCCAAGAAAATCACATGAGTAGTTATATCCTAGAAGGAAACATGTAGAAGTTTGATAAATAAACTTACAGAGTCATTCCGTAGAAGTCAAGACCCAAAGATATAGAAGGACCATAGGAAGTAACCAGTGGAATAGGTTATAGTCACCTATAGGAAAGAGTTAAAACTCGAGGAAACTCGAAGATATTTTCACCAAATAGGTGAGTCTAAATTAATGTACACTATGTTGTACAAGTTTCTTTGAGAAGTATTCCTCTTGAGACCATTAGATGGAACCAAATGGAGTCCTAAACATAGACAATATCCAGTGTACCAGAAGAATCTTATTGGTTATTCCTCACTTGGTGGATGTACCAAATGTTCTTCAGAATGTTGTGAGAGATAGGAAACCATACCTATTAATCGGAGAATGAAACTTGGTATCCACTATATGGTGGAAATACCACGTGTTCTTCGTGAGACCATTAGGAAGGCCTAGTAACAAAACAGAGTTGTTATAGCAACATGCTTAGTATTAGCTTATTATGCAAGACAGTGTAAGGTGAACTATCAAGGCACAAGGTTAGAAATGCCAAGGTCAACACAAAAAAACAGCTGTGAAGATTCAACAGTCTACAGAAGTTCTCTCTACCCATCTTTTTGTGAGAGAGGTTGAACTTCGGGACGAAGTTTTTGTTAAGGGGGAGATACTGTAACATCCCAGTGTTTGGGAGGTTATAAGGACCTAAATTTAATATGTTCATTTGCAAAGCATGCATCTAAAAGTACGGGGAATTTTGGCGCGAAAGTTTAAACGAATCAAAGTGACCAAAGTTTCACTTGACATGATGAGATAGGTCTAGTTCATCCAGTCAAGAGTACATTTGGAGTGATCTTTATAACATAGCATCTCTACAAACCAAATCACCTGGTTACACCAACCATAATTGGTTGTGACCAATACAAACTCTCAACAACCTAAACCACAAGTCTTTAAATGACTTGGGATAATTTGAGAAAATGACAAATAACCACCACATTTGAGGCGGCGGTGTCAGCTAACCACCGCTTTCGGGGGAAATGACATCGAGCATCGCATTTCGGGGTAAGTGTGTGACGCATAGCACCAAATTCGGCGGATCGCTCGGTTTAGTCAGCTTAACAGAATTTCTGACTGGACGGGCCCATTGTCAGGCCTATGTGGCAAAAAAAACAAAAAAAAACATCGTCTCTAACAGCCAGCACCCAGGCAAACACTCTCTCGTGTTCCCATTTTATAGAACATGTTATGTGCACCGGCGCTCTGCCTCCACATGCATTGCGTGGGACTCGAGCAGCGTGGCGAGGAGTGCCCGTCGGCGCGCGCTGGCGGCGGCGAGAGATGCGGCCGAGGCGGCGAAGGCGCGCCTGCTTCACGCGAGCTCGCTTGCAAGACCGTGGGCCGGAAGACCACTCCTGGAACAAAGGCGGCGAGACGGAACCCCCGCTGGGTTATGAGTCGAGATGGCGGCGGCGGGCGCGACCACAGCCATGACCATCGACTTCCTCCTCGCGCGCCTCCTCTCCGAGCGCTCCGTCTCCCGCGCCGCCAAGGACCACGCGGACCAGCTCGCCAACCGGGTGCGCCTCCGCTCTCCACCCTCCCGCGCATTTTGGGCGCGGCATCGCTGAACTGACTGGCTGACGTGCCCATCGCTGTAGGTGGCGGAGCTGGAGGAGCAGCTCCGGACGGTGATGACCCGGCGGCAGGCGGAGCGGGCCGCCGCGGAGGTGCTCGCCATCCTCGACTCCTAGGGCTTCGGCCGCTTCTTCGACGCCGTGGATTCCGGTTCCGACCACGGCGCCGCGAGCCCCGAGGACCCCGAGCACGGGAGTGACGGTGAAGCCCGTGGGGAAGTGGAGGATGCGCTGTCGGGCTCCGAGCTGGGAGGCCCAGCCGGAACGCCTCAGCCCGGGGGGAGGGGCTCTCGTGGAAGGGTCGCGCCGCCAGCCCTGACTCGGACACGCGGCAGCCGCAGCACAAAGCAAGGCAGCGGCCCGGTGTCCGAGCGGAGCAGCGCCGGGCGCCCGCGCATATGGTGGTGGTAACCTGTTAAGGCTAGACAATTTTTTTCCCTTTTTTTGCCACGTAGGCCTGACAGTGGGCCCCTTTAGTTAGAAACCCTATTAAGCTGACTAAACTGAGCGATCAACCGAACTTGGTGCTCCGCTTCACACACTTACCTCGAAATGGGATGCTCGATGTCATTTCCCCTGAAAGCGGTGGTTAGCTGACACCGCCGCCTCAAATGTGGTGGTTATTTGTCATTTTCTCGGATAATTTAGTAGGTATCTACAATCCAAAGATGGGTGATTATCTAAATCACATAAGTGATGATCATACTTCCACCAATGAGTAATACACAATTGAACCATCTCATCAACAGTGGTGTTATGTCCTCTCAAACAATAACTCTTTAAAGTTATGAACCATTCACATCACACCTTTCCAAATTATTTAGTAACTATTAAGTAATCCATTAAAAGTAAATACAAAGGTTCAATAGAAAAACAAATGATGAAACAAGTGTTAACCCAAAACCCACAAGTGGGAAATGATTTGATAATTGTATTAACATATTTATCGAATATGTACATATCTCATCAACCATAAAAGAAGTGTCTAAAAGAAGAAATAAATCTTCTTAAACTACTGTTAAACCTTGATAATTGCCTATGATCTTTCCAAACCTCTATGTCTGTATCATGAATATAAATGAATAATATAAAATAACAACATGAAACTTTGAGTAACCAACTAACAACTATTACATAAGTCATTAAACCCGAATAACATTCACATGCTCATTGTCTTATTCATCTTATACAAGTGAGCATATGAAATCTCAACACACCAATGAAACATTGGATCAACTTACTATTAAGTCAGCATTCTATAAGCATTCCACACTTCTATTCAAATCATCATTCAACAATTAAAGTATCTCTGTATACAACTAAGGATAACAATAAGATATAACTTCTATTAGGGAAATTGAATTGATAGCTAAGTAAAACCAATCATGTATGAAACAAGTGAATATCTTATGGGAAATAAAATAAGAAGTATATGGAAGGATAATAAAAGCATAAACTAAATCTTATTCTAGATCTTGTTATGTTGTCTAGACCATTGTATCTGGTTTCCAAATCTTCTCTAAATCATTCTACAAGATAAGCAACCACAAGGAAGGAGGACTACCACAGGAAGATCTCCAAGAACATTATTTAGAGTGTGCCTGAAGTGCTACTCTAATCTTCTATAAGAGTACTTGGAAACTCTTATATCTTGATCTGATCTTATTAACCCTCTTGAAATAGTGTGATATTCCAATGTTAGTGTTATATAGAAGTAGTTTGGTAGCAAGACTAATTACCTTGTTAACAGATCACTTTTGTATACTCTAACAATTGAGTGTCATACATAAACAAACAAAAGATTGAATAACCTGGTACATCTCTGCCTACTATATATGAGTAGTAATTGGGAGGCAAGATTAGATACCTTGTCAACAAATTCTTCTTATAGGCATAGGGAAACTTGATGTCATAAAACAAACCCATATTCTTTTATAATCCTCTAACTAAAAAATCCTTGCTTGGAGATACTGGCTGTTTTCACTACAAGGGTGAGATAATTGATGATGGAATCCCAGAGATGATCCTAATGGAAAGTGACAAAGGTGCTAACAGAAGACTAGTGACAACTAGAGAGAAGAACATCAAGCAACAGAGGACCACATGAAGCAACACTGCTTCAGTAAGGGATCAGAAGAAATTATCCAGTGAATCATTAGGATATATTAGAGAACCATTAACCTCTGTCAAACTCATCAGAGATGAGGAGCTCATAGTAATATCTTAAATGGCAACAATTATCAAGTATGAAATAATAACAAGCCATTGTATCCACATGTCTTGATATGTGGAGGTAGATGAAAACAAGCTTAATACCTTGTTTTCCAAATCCTTTTCCTACATAAGACTAACAGATGATAACAGAAATTCATCTACACATAACCATGTAGATGATTAAATGATCTAAAACAAACATGGGATAATATCCATATTGGAATCTATGTGGAAAACAAACAAATGAGACTCCCAAAGCCACTCATATTTTCCATTTGATCAAGTGTTGAAAACAACAAACATAGAGTACACACACCTCAGTAAAATGCCAACCAATATTGCTAAGAGTTCTAAATATGAAAACAACATAGTATTATAAAGAGAAAACAAGTCCATTCATTAACCAACATCATTTGGATTGACATGGAATACAATTCACTATTAAGTGATTTTCATAACAGAGCATAGAAACATTACCCATTAGATTTACCAAAATACTTTGTATAAGGAATTGTATCCAAAATTGTCCAATTATGATACACCACCTTGGTATACACATGATTGGAGTGTGTGCTTTTATTAAACATGCCTAAGCATAATTTTAAAGCCATTAAATAAATAAAATGAAAAGAAAACAACAAAAATCACTTAATCTAGCACCCTAAATAAAAAATACATATATTCTTCAAATTCACCAAAACAAAACATGGTGAGATGTGAAATTTTATAAGGAATTCAAATATATTTTTTATTAATTTTTCTGTTCACAGATAGGCCCTGAAAACATAGGTTTTCTCTCAGTTTACATAAACAGAAGGACTTAAACGTGATTTCCGAAACTTCCAGGGGGGTATCAAAAGATGGCATTTCTTTTCTGAACCTTTCTTCTTCCTCCCGCCAGAAGGCAGAGGAGAAGATAGGGATGGCCATGCCATCGTTGCCACCTCTCCCTCGCCGCCGTTCCGCGAGTATAAAGCAGGGGAGTCGTCTGAATCGCTATCTCTCTCTCGCCTCGATGCCCTCTCTCTCTGTATCTCAAACCGAAGAACCTCGTAGCTGAAACCCTAGCTCTACTGCCGCTGCTCGCCGCCGTCAACTCCGTGCGTCCCGGGAGAAACTGAGACCGCCCCAAGCTCCGCCTCGTCGTCCTCTACTTCCCCACCGAGCCTCGTTTGCTGGAAAGCTTGGAGGAAGTGGAATTTCGGCATCTGGTTCATCTCCATCCGCCGGACTCCATGGTCGATTCCGGGCTATTCCGACCACCTTTTGCTTCGTCGACACCGGAATCAACTCCACGGTGAGCTTAGGACCATTGCGGTACCCTCCATTTGCTTTGTTGCATCCATCCCCATCACCACCGTTGGACACCGTCGTCGGCCGTCGCAAACCTCGTCGCCGGCAGCGTTCCGGCGATCAAATGGTCGATGTGCCACCACCCATGGGATCGCTCTGACCGTGCCTAGCCAGTAGCAACCACGAATAGAACCAATTCGAGCTAAATCCTCGGATTGAAACCGAGATGGAGAAATCCTCTTCTGTTGCTGACGTCACCCTGACGTCAGCATGACGTCAGGGGCATTTTCCATTTTCTTTTATTCTGGTTTAGAATAGAAACTGGCATGTGGACCCCACCTGTCAATTTAAATAATCAAAAATTCAATTAAACTTGATAAATCAATATCTTTAATTCTATAAATTAAAAAATATGAAAATTATGTCAAATTGTTTAGAAAAATATGAAAAACATGTTTGAAAAAGTTAAAATTAAATATTTTCCTTAATTAAATTAAATTATTTAAAACTGAGAAAATTAATAAAAAAATTCATAAAATCAGAAAAATACAAGTTATATACCAAAATGCTAAAAATGACAAATATAACCCATCTATGATGTTTTCATAGTCGTTTAACCAAGTTTTTATGTGTGCAATATTTTTCCTAATCATTTAATTCATTTAAAATTAATAAATTAATTTCTTATTCAAATATTTTCAGAATACATCAAATGAGATACCAAATTAAAGAGAAAAATATTTTCAACTCAAATATGTCAAAAACAAAACATTTTTTTCAACTTATAAAATGGTTTTCAAAGGTAGAATGGAATTCTATAATATTACATTATAACCATAAACAACTATCACAAACATTATTTTCTTTTTAATAAAACCCTCATGTTTTCACACCTACTAAAACCTATCATCCCAAGTTATTAGAAAATATTGTGATGATAGAGTTAGTTGTATTAGTTCCTCATTTTCAAATAAACTTGATGTCATTAGCTCTACACTTTTGAACATAAAATAATATGTGTCTGTTATCTTTTCAATAGTTATATTCCATGTGTTGTTGTTTTGTTATGTAATAAAGTAATAAACACTTCCTCCTAAACAGAATAATAATTGTTTGCTAAGTAAAAGTGAAACACATATAAGTCCAATAGAACTAATAAGCACATCACCCCAAGTAATGAAACATTTCACCTAAAAACCTGTGTGAGTAGGTTATCTTGTCAAACGTGGCTTACTCTTGTAAGCTGGGGTATTTTCCAGGGTATTTCATGATGCATCTCATTACAATGCATGTATCATCCTTGCCAGTGTTTTTTGTAGTCCTTACCAGGACTATTTTGCTATCTTTCAGATGTCAGAAGTGTCTACACGACCCTCGAACCCGAAGACATGAATTATTATTGTTATTTCAATCTCAGGCAAATTCATCACTTGTTCATATCCTTTGCAGTACTTCATAACAAACTAATTGCAAAAAATCTATCGTATTACCACCTAGTCTCAAAAGAATGCATGATCCTATTTTTATAATAATATGACTAATTGAATGACTACCCGAGTGGTAGTGTTCTGTTTGGTGGGCGGATGGAACCATGGTAACATGAATAGGTCAAAAGAAGGTTTCATCTGCACGGTAACGTATTACCTAAGAATTAATCACAAATGCCGTCAGAACTCGGTGCGCCGTAAATACCGTGTTAACCATGTGTCTTCTATGGGGGGAGTAAGTCAGCTGTGATCTTTTCTCGTTCGCATGTCAACGGACTGCCAGAGACGTACGCTGTAGGTTCTGCGAGACTACATGCACATGGGTGGGAGCCCTTACGTTCCACGGACTCTGGGGTCTATGAGTGTATGCCGAGGGCGCGTAGATCTCCATCGTGAGGGGTGGAATCAGGAGTTCAACCTGCTGGTGGAAATGGGTGGGCATGCGTTGTGCGGAGAAGCACAGTTTGGCTTGGACCAACAACCAGGCCCCACACCTGAGTGGGAGTGGACAGGAATGTACACCTGGTTGTGCAACATGGTCTTGGTCGTCCATGGGTAAAGTAACGCACCTCTACAGAGTGTAAAAGGATGTGGCATGTTACCCCTGTTCCTGGAAGGAGCTGCGAACGCTACAGGAAAGGCAACTCCATGAAGTTCTAGTCCTGTGATGGTCTGGCGGGCATAGTTTTCAGAATTAAAAGCAACCTCTTGGAGAAAGTTTTACAAAACCTTGCATTAGCTCATGACCCTTTCGAGTCTAAGGTTGTAGTTAGTGCATCAAACTATCTCTGTATATCATGAACTTGCTGAGTAACGCTCGTTACTCATTCGTTCCCGTTTGACCCCCTGCTTAGAGTTGAAGCCTCATGGAAGTCGTTATCGTGAAGCATCGTCATCAACAACATTAATGGAGGAGAAGCTATCAAGGAGTAGGTGGAGTCCATTCTTGGACTTAGCTGTTACAAGCCATAGATTAGGGCTGACTTCAGCCATAGTGGATTTAGTTCTGAGCTAGAGTTCTTCTCCAGCTTGGAGCTTCGCATTGCTTCTTCTGATATTTCATTTATAACAGATCTTCTTTGATTCTTCAAAGAGATTCTCGAAATTTTGTAATGAAATTTGTATCCTATAGTTTTGCCTGGACCCGCTGTGTTTCTGTTGTACTACTCTGAGGGATGTAATATTCACGGACAAGTCCTTCTGTGAGTATTATGTCATCGACCTGCGCACTACACATGCAGTGGTGTGCTGGGTCACCACAGATTTATTCGTTGGGCCGGCCCATGTCGGTGGTTCTTGCGAAATAGAAAAGAAAAGAAAACTGCAGGGGTGGTAAGAGGATTCGAACCCGGAACCTCATCAAGTCATCATGCGGATGAACCAATGGGCTACGCTGCAGGTCGTTCCTAAGTTCTCTTTTTTAACTTTTTATTGTTACCTTTTTCCGAAAAAAAAATTCTGTTCTGTTTTTTTATTTATTTCTTTTCTGTTTTCGGTTTTTCCCCCTTTTCTTTTCTGTTTCTTTTTTTGTTCACCGATTTGTTTTCAAACTTTAAAATGTTCAAATTTATATTTTTTTAATTGGAAATTTGTTCGGATGAAAAATTGTTCAAATTTATAATTTGTTTAAATGAAAATACGTTCAGATAAAAAAATTGTTCAAATTTGGGAATTATTCATATGTAACTTTTGTTCATGTTTTGAAATTATTTATATTTGAATCAAATTTTGTTCATCATTTCAAAAAATTGTTCTGATTCAATTTTTGTTCACCATTTAAATTTGTTTTTTTTATCTGAACCTTTTCATACTTGAAAATCTAAAAGATATTTTTTTTCAAATAAAAATTAGAAATAGATAAATAATAGACAAGCAAGAAAAAAAGGAAAAAAAATGGAGAAGCTAGCAACAAGAATTCTGGCTAGAACTTCGTGTACGTGTAAGGACGTGACCTTTTCCGTGTACGTGACTTGTGCTCTGGCTTCCTGCCCTTGCTTCCTAAGCTCCGTGGAAACTAATTGGACACTAATGGGCCGGCCCACATGTGCGGGAGATGAGGCAGCGCGAGCGAGACTTCGCGTCGGACTCGCTTAAAGCGGTGTATAGGGGATCCCTATATTATACCTATATACTGTATATTTGGAGGGGGCTCCAAAAATTTTAGGCCGTAGGTATACTGTATATCTGGAGGGGGCTCCAAAAATTTTAGGCCCCGGGCGGCCGCGCCCAGACCCCCTAGGGCTGGCCCTGACCATAAGAGTAGTTTGTGCATGATAGTGTGCTTTTCTTCCAAGAGAGAATGTGAACAAAATTGAAGCAACCGGTGCATTAGGATGAACTTGGTCAACAATACTCGATAACCTTTTTCACCAAAACTCCATCACCATAACGAGATAACTCAATAAACAATCCAAGCTAGAGAATGCACTAAAATGAAAGGGAACTTTCTAAGGACTTAATATTTAGATCCACGGCCTTATGTGGCTCGACTTTTTACAAACAACTACTAACCAAGTACGATTGTCCATAGACAAAACTATACACACCTAAAACTGATACCTGCACAAATTATTGACCCAATAAAATAACTAGTCTCGATGTTCAAGGCAAACTCAAAATATTACACCCTCAAAAAACATTGGATAGGTTAAAAACATGTGTACACAAAGATATAAAATGAGCAACAGTTTCCTGGTGCTCTTAGATCATTATTATCAGCATCATTTAATATAGTTAAACTCGGAACTTCCAAATTTTCATGAAGTGGGGATGTATTTTCATGAAATTTAGACATGAATCGTGTAAAAGGAATATTTCTTCATCACTTAGAGTTAAAATTTGTATAGTACCAAAAAAATCATGGTAAGAGACTCTCCAAATTCATAATCCGTCATTGTAGTTTACCAAATCACATGAAGTTCAAATTCATAGCCGGATTCTATGATGGATTTCTCCATAAAATAATTTTTATGCAGTTACGATGCAATCATGAATGGGGGAGGGGGAGACCATACTATGATGTTGAAGTAAAACTCCACAATAATGATAATAACATGAAAGCATCCTGAAAAAAATCAAATTGTAGTCCTAGGCGGTATAGATCACGACTAATTGTTTCTTTACCATTTGCATTTGCAACTTTGGCTTCAAATTTTTATATCTAAGTAAAACCAACATCGCTCCCTTTTCTAACTTTCATATACCCATTGTAATTTATATGTACACGATGCAATGTGGAATTAGAGCATGCAAAGTTAATGTTAAGCTAGGCAATTATTTTAAAAGGCATCAAACTATTTTTTAGTAAAAGGAAATGTTCATTTTACCATAAAAACATCCTAAGTTAAGTTTGTAGATTTAGTTGCATTTCTTATATCACCCCTTTTCAAATGAAACATTCGATAAAAAAATTTATCTGGGTGACCATAGTGAAAGCTTACGCTCCTCAACTATGTATGTGATCTGCTAAATAACATATTGACTTTGCATTTGATATTTTAGTACATAAACATACTATTAGTCCTTTAGTAAGTAGATACACAATAGTTAATATGATGCCATGACATTCATCATAAATACTAAAATAGAGAATATATATGAAATTATTTTGTGCCATCATAGCAAGCACTATAGGGTCAAATAAGAAGCATGCTTTCACCTTAGGGGATCGATAAGTAATCTCTATAGAATTGTAAAAAAAAACATGTTTATAGATCCGGAAGGTGATGAAACACTTTGCAAACAATATTTTATGTTATACAACCATAAAGAACAATATTTACTATGAACACAATCTATAAAAATTATAGACCTTCTATTGAAGATATGTTCTCAAAGGGCTGTTTTGCAGGAATTTATAAACATAGTGGTAGAAAAAACACATTATTAGGATTCCATGTATGGTGAATTCCGGTAGGATATGGAAATAAAAGAAGTTTTTGAGATGTGTCTTTGGATGATGCATAGGAATGAAACACAATAATTTCATAGGACTGATGAGAGAGAGTAGAGAGATAAAGTGTAAGTCCATTGGACCTCTCAACGGAAAAATAAAATGAGGTTTGAGCTCATGCTAAGATTCCAGTGGAATGGAGGGATTGGGAATAGACTCCATAGGAATTTGGTGACCTCTATCCTATGTTCCAAAGGGTTTCCAAAGGAAAAATTCCTATGGATTAGAATCCTCCTAAAATCTTATGAAATTCCTCAAATCCAAAGAGGCTCTAAGATTTGTTTGATATTGATGACTAGGATTCCTAACATAATCTTGGAGGACATTTGTCACTTTGTAAGCTTCTCTTAGATAATTGTCCTAGCAGCACCGGCTGGTTTACACTATAGAATTTTTTAAAAATGCCCTATGTAGTCCGCCAAGATCACTATGCAGATAACGAGGCATGCTCACACATGCGAGGATCCGGATAATGAATCACCGGACAGCGGATTCGATATAGTCGTAGAAGAGTTCTAAACAATCGTACATCCTCACAACTAGGCCTAGTTGCAAGGATGTTGCTAAGTCCTCCCTCGTCAAGGATCACACGTGCAATCCCTCTTATGTTGTGCACGCGTACTCTCGTGTCAACCCGTCAGCGTTCCACCATCCAGGACTCGACACTGACAAAGAGAGACAGCCTTCTGGCGTTGCTAATTGGTAGCTCTAATCAACTGTGATTAGAGCTATTATGAATATGAAAGTTCTCAACATATGATAGATAAAACTAATTAGATCTATGTCTAATCGGGAGAGTGTAACTCAAAAACAGGATTAGAAGAGGCTCTAATTCAATTAGAGATGTTTCTAATTAGAGGCTCTCTAATTAGATATCTAATACTATGAGAGAGAGAAGGCCAAAGGCTCAATTGTATTGCTCCAAAGAGGAGGTGGTGGGGATTATATAGTGGGAGCAAGGAGGGCACCTGCCATGGGGGAGAGGTCGGTTTCCCCTCTCCCTCCTTGGCCGCACCACTAATCCTGTGAAGAATCGGATTGGAATCCCAAGTGGAGTCCAATCCCCCTCATTTTTTTTCTTCTTTTCCGACTCATTTATTTCTCAAATAAATTTGGGAAAATTCCTACATAAATACAATGCACTTTGTGAGACCATGGGCCCCACCTGGCATCCCCTAAAATTAGTTTTTGCCCATAGGAGGAAATTTTTTCCCCTTCCGGCACTGCTTCCATATATGGAAAGCCCCCCCAGAGATCTTCTGGAACCCCGTGATCCCTATAGATAAAATCATCGATATTATCTAACGATGTTAGAAACACATTTCTAACACCCCGATAAATCTCATGTCCTCCGTAATTTCTCATATAAATTCTGCCTAACACCGGCATAATTTCTCGCTTATAGTAACTTCTCCGAAACCACTCCGATTGACACCGGACTTGTTTATGTGATATTGTAACGAAATCGAACATTCATAAAACCAATAACAACATATTATATCTATCTCAATAAAAGGTTGTCACGGCTTAAGTGTGTGACCTGTAAAGGCTCTATAACACACAGTCATGTTCGGGCACTTACTAAACAATAATCAACAGCGGGACTGTTGACGTCCATGATGGCTCTTGTGTGTTCCCGAAGAACGAGAAAAACTTATAAGTTACTCATTGCATTTATTCCCAACTTCACGATACCAACTATATCACGAGGTGAGACTATGTGATATGGTCTGATCAAACTCTTTGGATATAATACATATAACTCGTTTACCGATATCGTTCTCTTTTCTCATCCATATCCCCAATGACTCTGTGATAAATCACACTATGTATGGCCATACAATATGTCACAGTGATACTAAGAGGGCTCAAAGAATGTATCTCTCTATCATCTAGAGGAGTTAAGTACTAGTCTTGAACGATCTCGGTTCCATTACACTTTCTAGGTCATACCCAGGTATCACCATTATAATAGCCAGTTACGGCAAGACGGTTGATGATATCCAAAGTATAACTTTTGATCATGCGGTCACTAGATATTCTCATAATATAGGATCTATAGGCAATGTTAACTTCATATGCATTTGCTCAAATACATAATAATTGTTTAGTCACTTTTAGCAACAACATACATTTGGGTCGGTTCAGTACTATTGTTACCCTAAGATAAACTCTTATGTTTTGCTAGACTTTCTTCTAAGTCCATGATCAGGAAAACATAATCATCTCACAAACCATAAACTAATCGTAAAGATAAGATTAGGAACTCTTGTTTATTTATGTCTTCACACCCGTACAAAGATTTTCCAATGAAAACTTACTTTTCAAGTGCTATAGCGGTTGTAGCATGATGACATACAATTAATTATGAATTTGGAGATAAAAATAATAACTGAATATTATTGTCTCTAGGGCATACCTCCAACAACACCGTACATGGTCAGAGGTTATACAAGTTACCAAAACTATAGAAAAAACTCTAGTTCATTACTTTATCCATATCGATTATTTTTGGAGCCTCTTTATAGGTGAATATAAGTTGTTTTTTGCGGTATGTATGTATATGCGGGCCACATGTATGTATGTATATACATGTACCTGGGCTAGCAAAGGAATGATAGTTCTAGAATTTCCGCCTAATAAAGACATGGTATCACGAAGGGGAGAAGTTATGTGTTGCCTGGAACTGTTTGCGGGTTGTTGCAAGTTGACAATCTTCAAGTGGAGAAGGTTCTGCCTAAGGCGCCGGTCTGGTGGGAATTGAGAGTAGAGGGAGAAGAGCTGCATCTCGTGCAGCAATGAAGGGATTAATTCGAGTGTCTGGATTCACGGGTCTGACCATGTGGTGGATGTAGCAACATTAGGCCAGAGGAGGAGATTTGTTCCTCTAGAAGTGGCTTGAACTATAGTGAAGAAAACAAGTTCGTTCTATTTCTCTAAGAAGTGAAGAGGACAAAACTATGTGCTGTTGCAGCTGGTTTTGCTGGGCTAGATACGTGGGGCAGCCGTGCTAACGTAATATTTAGTTATGGTGGACAACAAAGTGCCAACAAAGTGCTCGACAAATTGGCTCAATTTTACTAGGTGAAAAGGAAAAAAAAAATCTGATAAAAGGATCAAGTGAGATTCTTGAAATCTCGCCAAAGGAGTTAGAGAATTAGAGAAAATTAAATGTAAGTGCATAAATTCCCAAATAAAGTGGAAAAGCAAAAAAAACATGAAATTTTTGTCAAGTTTGCTAAAATAGGAAATGGTATCTCGAGTGAGGTTTTGACATCAAAGAAAATATCCAACATCAATTAGGATAAACCGATAAAACCAAATCGCAAACAAAAAAAATAAAGTCATAGGTTCACACACTCCCTCTAAGCATCATTTTTGTCTTTTGAAGGACAAGTTTCCTGGGTCGCCAATCCACACCTCTCAACAGGGACGAGATGGGGTCATGCGTTCCCATGCTACTTTCTAAAGAGGAATATCTATTTTTTGTGAGCTCGCTCGCCCTCCAAATTAGGTGGATTTGATCTCCAAATTGACCTTTATGGCCACCTCCAAGCTTCATCATGTTCTATTCGTCCCTTCTGTCTGAAATTCTTGGTTCCGTGCTCCTCAGCTCCTGTTGTAGAAAACGACTGATCATATCGGACCAATGCGACTTCATGTTACAATCAAACCCCTGAGCTCTAGTCCGAACGGTGTGTTGGTGTTGCTTGCTTCTGCGTCGAAATAGGTTCGACTGTATGCACTTACATCGTAGTTGTTCCGCCTTCAAGATGGCTCCATGTAGTTACACGTCATACCCGCGATCGTCGCCTTCAAACTCCTATGTGTAGGCCATCTTAAACCAACCGTGCACTATCACATGTTGAAGCACACAAATTTATGTGCCACGTGTTGCCACGTCCCATAATTCGTACACCACGTCACTGAATTCGGACACCATCAATACCACGCTATTACATCGTCATTGTTGATCTCATAGTCCTCTTCTGTTCCATCAACTGTTGTCGATCCGCCTGGCCCTACTCGCTTTGTGCCTGAGACATGCGATTGCGTGCTCCACCTCACACCGCATCAGCCCAGCACGCCATAGTGGATTGCTCGACGTATCGTAGATACGTAACCCTAATGATGCTCTTCATGGGGATTTTCTTGCCAAATCTGGCCATTTAACAAAACTATTGATGCATCTGTCCCCTCCGTAAAACTATATCCAAATCTGACCCCTGTAATTAGTGTCAGCGCCAACGCAAATGGAGCCGAACATGTGCATTTCGGCGCAAGATTTTTTTTGCATTTTGGCGCCTCGTGCGTTCAGCACCATAGGCCTTGACGCCGACCTAGCTCCGCTGAGAAAATCGGTGGCACCAAACTACACAAGTTCGGTTCTATTCGGATTGGCGCTGACCGTATGGTCATATTTGGAAATAGTTTCACTGAGAGGTCAGAAGTAATTAGTTTCTTTAAATGGCTAGATTTGAAAAAAAAAATCCCCCCACCCCACACACACACACACACACACACACACACACCACCCAGCTGGACGGAAGCTTCATACGCATGTCGCTGTCCTAGATCCAACAATCCAACGCAAATCCTTCCTTGTGTAGCAGTACCACGGCTTGGTTTTCTTGACCTTTTGTTGTTCCTTTTTTTCCCCGCTCTAGCACGCGTAGTGCCCTGATCTTCGAGGTTCCAGCTGCGCGCTGTATGCACCATGAAACAGGGCACATCACATGATGCTCCGGCGCGGCCTTCCCTTCCATTCAGGGTACTAATCGTGGACACAGTGACTCAGATCTTGTCTACCAAATCGGTTTCAGATGCCATGGATTCCTACCTACCTCACACAGTCATACTTGAAAAGGGCACCAATTCAAGAGAAAATTGCATGGAGAATCGACAGTTAGGGGCTGTGCCTGGAGAGTGGAGACGGCCCTGGCTGTCAGGATAGAAAACGGACTTAACTCCGCCGTTTGGATGAGAGTATACAGTACTTGATAGACAGTATGCAGTATCCTACGTGCAAATGCAAGATGTGTTTAAATATTCAGACCAGACCTTCTTAGACCAGTACTTGATGGACATTATACAGTAACATTTTCTGCCAACTTTGGCATGAAATGACGTACATGAAAACAAGAGTGGAAAATATATACTGACACTTGAGAGCAGATAATCTCACAAACAGTACCAAATTCAAGCTCAAATCCATTTCTCATCCTTACACACGGAAGATTTGTGGTAATGGATAAGCAGTTTTTGTTGTACACCCTCTGTAGAGCGTGCCGTAGAAGCAACAAATTCTTTGACGGGTACAGCAGGACTTTTCCATGTTGGAGAAAAACAGACAAGTCAATAAGAACTACTAGAACAGGCAGAAAAGGACAACCATTCAACATCGAATCTGCGCAAATTATACTCTGACCAGACATCCAAATCAACCACGCACCTTCAGGGTTTCAGGTTCAATCTCCCCTCAAATGATTGCAAATTAGTATAATGGACTAGAAGTTGCATACCATTCCAAAAGAAAAACAGTATGAACAGTCGAACAGAGGAGCCTTTCACATCTCTTACAGAACAGGAGACTCAACATTATGCGAAACTTTACAGTACTGAAGAAACCTAAGAAGCTATTTGCGCAGGCTTATCACACGTGATTTTCACAGGCATGGTACACAATCCTTCAGGCTCGGATACAGCACTGGAAATAGCTCAGGAATTTCTTCCTTCCCTAAAAATGAAACGAGCAGAAAATGTTAGGACATGATGCAAAATGAAGTCTTAAAATGCAGTCAGTTACTCATTTCTATGGTACACGGTGAAGGAAAAATTAGACATGCAAGTTCTTGTCTTGAAAGTTTTGTTTTTTCAATATCGCCCTGATGGTCTACCTAAGCAAGTGCTACATTGATGGCTACGTTCCAGAAATTTCATGATATGTCAAAACACAAAGATAGATGTCTTTCCCTCAAAGAAAGATAGATGGCTGAAATATTAACAGCTACTTTGTGAGTAGTCATTGTTGCCATGATCCTTGATCAGGTAGGACACCAACACTAGCAGTGTCAAGATGCCACCAAACTGCTGGACGTAATCACGGCCAACCAAGCACTAGCTTCCCCAGAAAGAACACTTGTACAACCACCTGTCAGTCATAATCTATCCAGATATTTGTCCTTGAAGGTGCTTTTCCCCCAATTGATTTATGGATTTTCTTCACATTCATACAGTCATAATCTAGCCAAACAAAGGAACTGATCATAGTATCATACGGAGAGCGATGATCTCCTTAACATTCTCGCTCTCCAATAAAGCATACTGTAATGCTGAAGCTACTAAAACCTGCCACTGATGGCATTGTACACTGTAAAGTACAATTAATTTATATTTGCCCCCAATAGCCTTCTCGCCCCTCTAGTGGACAATGACATCGCCCATACGTCAGTACAGCTAATAATCAAGAGGAATGCAGATATGGAGCCTACTACAAAAAATACTTAATGTGCATGTCCTTATCATCCAAGTTGTGACAAACACTGCTACTGCTGCCCGTTGCTATCTACAACAATGGCCTCATCTGAATCGGCCACTATTTCCATCTTCCTGAAGCGATGAGTCACCACACCACAGGTCGTTACACTGCTCCTAAATTTTCTGATCATGAAAATCCTATGGATGTGATGCTACTCAGATGGGCCCCACATACGATGTATGTAAAAAATTACATAGTACAGAAATATATTTTTTCTCTCATTTCTGAATTCTGAAAAGCCGAGGAGGCTTTTTGCTCTCCTATACGCCAATTCACTAGCGCAGGATCAACCTTTGTGCTGTGCAAAGCAAAACAACACGAGTCTCTCTTTTGTCTTAATTTCAGACCAGTATTTCCAAAGGTTTGATATATAAAAAGGCTAAGAGTAATGATTCTCTAGAGCAAAAACCGCACGCTGCAGTCAACGTCGATTTGAGCACCCAAATTTTGGTTACACAATCCAGGACAGATGAATTAGGGCGCCACAGACGAGACAATGGAGGTGACGCAGCAGGCAAGGCACGCATGTATATGAGTTAAAGTGTCAGGCTGTACTAATAGTGAAGTCATTCTCACCGTGGGGGAATCGTCGTGGGCGGTGTGGAGTGACCGGTGGTGGTCGTCGGCTGCCGGGGCGAAGTCGGCCTTGGCGGGCTGCGGCTGCGCCGCCTTCTGCTGCTGGGCGAGGAGGTCGTCGTCGCCGCCGAGGCTGGCCCGGGAGAGCTCGCGCTTGTTCTGCTTGCGCATCTCGCGGATCTTGGAGAAGTCCATGGAGTAGTCCGGCACGGGGCCGTTCTTCATGTCCCAGTCCCCGAAGGTCGGCACCGTCATCCAACCCACGGCGCCCCCCTGCTGCTCCTGCAGGAAATCAGCCATGGGCAGCTTTCTGAGAACGATCGATGTAGCCATGTACTGTAATCTTTCTCCGTAATCCTCCTAGCAAGCTACTGTGCCAAGAACTGCTCTGTTTCTTGGGGGAACTATGGCTAAGCAAAAATCCGAGTGAAATTTGGTTCCACGCTCTTGATGAACTTGATTGCCGGGCGAAGAAACTGAGCCACCACGTTTGCTCTCAGTCAATCCAGACAAAGATAGCTCCAGGAAACATAAGAAAGAAGCATGGACAGGCAAAGCTAGCTAGCTACGCCTACGGGAAGGTATTGGAGGAAGCTCGTACTACCTCCTTGCGGGCGTCCATGGATTCCGTACGCCCTCGCCTCCCGCTCTCGCCCCCTTCTTGCAGCTTGCTCTGCTTCCTCTGCCGTCGGGGAAAAATCCTGCGAGTGGTGTTAGAGAAGCGGAGATAGAGATCGGTGGTAATAAAGGTGGAGGCGAGATGAGCCGTGTCTTCTTCCGCTCGTCGGCTAGCTCGGCTGCTTTAAGGCTAGTTAGGACATCTCCAGCGGGGCTGCTCATTTGGCCCGGACCGGCCGGATTTGAGCAGCCTGGGCCAAAACCAGGCCCCAGCGGCGCTGCTCATACGGACCGCGGTCCGTTTTTTTGTCCGCGGATGCTCAAATCCGACCCAAATTTGGGTCAGATTTGAGCAGCCCCGCGGACAACAAAAGTGTCCCGTGGACACACTCCCTGGCCCGCAAAAAACCCCCCCTCCTCCCCCCCCCGCGCCGCCAGCGACCCACCTCGCCGCCGATAGGTCGCCGATTTCGCGACCACGACCACCGTTCGGCCCCTCGCCGGCGACGTCCACCTCCCCCCAACTCCCTCCCACGCCGCCGCGCCACCGCCTGCCCCGCAGGAGGCTCACCGGCCTTCGTACAGCCCGCTCCGCCTCCCCCCACCTCCACGGGCGCCCACAAGCTGTTCGTCCGTGTGCCTGCCCGACCTCGGCCCAAAAAAATGGCGGATAGCGGCGACGAGTTCTTCTTCAACAACTTCATCATGTACTCGTCCTCGTCGGACTCCGATTCCGAGGACGAGAGCGACATCCTCGTTGCCACTCTCGTGGTGAATGACCACATCGCAAGGATGCGGCCGGTGTTCAGAGGGTCCATCCCCGGCCGTGCGCCGGGCTTGGAAAGGGGCAGAGCGGCCGGCCATTTGCAGCTGTGGAACGACTACTTCCACCCCACCAATCCGGTGTACACGGCGAAGCTATTCCGGCGCCGTTTTCGGATGAAAAGGGACTTGTTCAACCGCATTCGGCTCGGCGTCCTCGACTACAACGATTGGTTCAAGTGCAAGCCCGATGCCACCGGTAAGCTTGGTTTCACTTCTTATCAAAAATGCACCGCGGCAATTCGGATGCTTGCATACGGAGTAGCTGGTGATCTGGTTGACGAGTACTTGCGTATGAGTGAATCAATGTGCCTGGAGGCTATGTACAAGTTTTGTGAAGCTGTGGTTCAGGTGTTCGGCCCGGAGTACTTGAGGGAACCTACTGTTGCCGACACTCAGCGTCTGTTGTCGATCAACGAGAGCAGAGGGTGGCCTGGGATGCTTGGAAGCATCGATTGTATGCACTGGGAGTGGAAGAACTGCCCATTTGGTTGGCAGGGGCAGTACAAGAGCCATGTTGGTGAGTGCACGGTTATTCTCGAAGCAGTTGCTTCGCATGATCTGTGGATTTGGCACTCGTTCTTCGGCATGGCAGGTTCACACAATGATATCAACGTGCTCCAGCGCTCTCCGGTGTTTGGCAGACTTGCCGTAGGCAACTCCCCCGAGGTGAGCTATGATATCAACGGCCACCACTACACAAAGGGATACTACCTGGCAGATGGTATCTATCCCCAGTGGACTACCTTTGTGAAGACCATCTCCAATCCTCAAGGTGAGATGAGGAAGCGGTTTGCCCAAGAGCAGGAGAGTGCCCGAAAGGATGTGGAGCGTGCTTTTGGTGCGCTTCAATCTCGATGGGCTATTGTTCGCCACCCTGCTCGAACATGGAGCCCGGAGATTATGTGGTCGGTGATGACTGCTTGTGTGATCATGCACAACATGATCATAGAGGATGAGCGCGATGACAGCGTCTACGACGAGAACTGGTTGTTTCAGGGTGAGAACGTGGAGCCCCAGCCAGGAGTGGCAACATTTGCGGATTTCATCGACTTCCAGTACGAGTTGCGTGATCAGGACACCCACCTCACACTTCGGGATGATTTGGTGCAACACATCTGGAACTTCGTTGGAAACCAGTAGTTTTTTTTATTTTAGCTAAGACTTATTTGTTTTCTTATTAAACGGTCAAATTTGTAATAAATAACTCGTATTTTATTTAGTTTTGTGTTTGTTTTAGGCTCAAAGTATGGATGAGAAGAAAAAACTAGAAAAAAAAAAATTTAATGTCCGGCCACTAAATGAGCAGCCCCGCTGGGTGCAGGGCCCAAATCCGGCCGGACACGGCCACGGACGGCTGCTCAAACAGACAAAATGCGGACCAAATTGGTCCGCATTTGAGCAGCCCCGCTGGAGATGACCTTAACCGTGTGCTTTTTGACGGGAGGGGTCAGCCACAGCTGGTGGTCACTGTGAGCGGGTCCCCCAGCATCTCGTGCGTAACCCGTTGGACCTTCTCTTTTCTTGCTTTTCGTGTGTTTCCGTGGTAGTGGGAGCAGAAGGTGGGCCGTTTCTTTTTGTTTTCTCCGACGGAGAAGGCGGGCCGGGCTGGTAAAAAGGTAAATAAAGCGGCAAGGTCGGGGAATAACGGCCAAAAAACATCGAGAGCACGCGCCGCCGTCCACGGTTCTTCCGTCAATGGTGGACTTGGTAAACGTACTTCTAGTTTCTTGCGCAGCGTGGAGGTTAGCTGATCAGCCGGACAGCCTCTTGTATAATGTGCTCAAATCGAAGTATTTTCCTGATTCTTCCATATGGAGCCCCACTCCTCATGTTCCAAAATCAGCTTTCTGGGACTCGGTGCTTAAAGTCTTGCCTATGTTGCAAGCCAACTCCTTTTATCAGCTTGCTGCAGGTAATATTTCGATTTGGAGTACTCCCTGGTGTCAGGCTTGGGATCGGGTATATGACGATCTCATTTTGCAAGATCATCCGTTCTCTTACCCAGCAACTGTCAATCAGCTATGGATCCCAGGTACGAAGGTTTGGAATGCCCCTTTCGTTACGTCTTTGTTTTCTAATCCAACTGCGCAGATCATTTTGGAAACTCCTATTCTTCAGTCTGACGAGAATGATTTGCTATGTTGGAAGCCAGCACCGTCAGGTAAATGTTCTTCTAAATCGGCATACCTCACTGCTCTTAATAATGTTAGGGGTCCTTCATCGCTGATCCAGACAGACATAGACAATGTCTCCCTTCAGATTCTCAACCAGGTTTGGAAAGCCAAGGACATGATCCCACGTGTCAAGACTTTTGCATGGAGGCTACTTCGTAGGTCCCTTCCTGCTGGTTCTAGGCTTGCCAGACGTTCTAGGCATTTTGATGGTCTCTGCTGCAGGTGTGGTCAGGAGGAGGATGATAGGCACTTGTTCTTTACATGTCCTTTTGCAAGGGCTGCATGGTTCTTGTCCCCTTGGTTCATCAAGGCTGATCTTTTATCTGATCAATTTTCCTCTATTGGCCTGATGATTAATGCCTTATTATCTTTGCATCATCCGTTTGCTAATCTAACGAACATCTTTACTTTTATGTGGTGCCTTTGGAAATCGAGAAATGATGCGGTTTTCTCCAGGAATGCAGGGACACCTTTTCAGGTTGGGATGCTGATGCGTGCTATGATAGCAGACTTCTCCTTTCATTGTCGTCAGGATTCTTCACTCAAGCTACTGACTAGGACGCTGTACCCGCCGTCGATTAGGAACAATTCTTATGTTTTCACAGATGCGGCTTGGAGGCAGCGTCAAGGTGCTGTAGGGGCGCCAGCGGGACTCGGCATCTTTCTGTGTTGGAAGCAGGAGCACTCTATTGCAGATATCTTTGTGCAGGCTTTTGTTCACGAAGCACACTCGCCGCTTATTGCGGAGGCGGAAGGATTGCTCTTGGCATCTAAAGTTGCTTCATCTCTTCAAGCCTCACCGGTGCAGTTCTTCATGGATAATTCTACTGTGGTCTCAGCCTTGCACACTGCATCGTCGACGAATCTTCAGTCTATCCCTTGGAACATCAGGAATATTGTTGCAGAGTTTGGGCTTCAGATGACAAATCATCGGTTCTCTATCCATCATGTTTCCAGGGAGTTCAATATTGTTTCCCACGAATGTGCTCAGCAAGCCCTTCAATCCAATGGATTAGGGTTCACTAGTTCTTGCAGGAACATCGCTCATGACAGTTCTAGGTGTCCAGTTGTCTTGGCGATTCAATCTCTGAGACTTCTCGGCAATGTTATAACTTCTGTAATCTTCCTTTGAGCAATCAAATTGGCACCTCGGTGCCTCTGCTTGTACAAAAAAAAAGTGGCACGATTCTAACGGAAACTATGGCATCGTGTTTGCGTGTTCGCGAGGAATGCATTTTGGGGCATACTCAACGCTGCACCTAGACCTAGACAGCTGCCGTGCAGGGTGGGCTAGGCTCGATTGTTCATACGGGTTGGACCTTGGACAACTCAAACAAATCACTATGCTGCAAATGCAACATGAAAAACACATGCATATAAAGTTTACCAAAGATAATAGAGTCCCGCAAACATCGCTGCTCAAAGATTAAGTTTAGAATTGATGAGAAGTGCTTCTCACAAACAAACTAGCCAAATATTATTAACCAATCCTACTCATGGAATATCATGTTTTTGGATATTGTCTTTGCCTCTCGTACCAGGGAACCCAGTGGCAAACTTTTATTTCTCAGAAGTATTTGTTTATTTCAGACAGATACGCATCCATGCAAGACTTCGATTGGTATTTTTCATTACAAAATAGGAATTCATGTGACTTGTGCAGGATTAACATTTTTATTCTTCCAAATATCCATGTGTCCTGTCATATGCATTGTTTTCGTGCTTCAACAATTCAGGAGAGGCAAAAACAAAAAGGCTCATAAGGCAGAATAAATACATATTACTTACAAGACAGAGCTCCAGCATAGATAGATCAGTCAATTTGGTGGAAAAAGCAAAATAAATGCAGAAGAGAAGAACTTGGAGATCCCACAGAGGAACATGGCAGGTATAATGAGATCCAACCCTTTTAATGTACTGCAAGTAGAAAATCTAGATGTCATGGCTAGTATTATAGGTATTGATGTTTTAGAAGATATTAGTTCCTGTGAAAATAGTGAGGTGGTTAGAACTACTACTTATAATGTTGATATAGAAGATATTAGTCAAGTAGAAAATGCGGTTATATTTGAAGCTTCTGTAGGCACCCCTCCTGCTAGCCTTGGGAGGTTAGTTGTAGATGATTTAGCTGAAGGATGGACCGAAGTGCTTAGAAAATCTCGGGGCAAGCACCCCATGAGTGATAAGGAATAGAGGCAAGAGAGAAGAAAAGCGTGGAAGGCGCAGTGGAAGAAGCATTTAATAGTGCCATACCTATTGCATCATCTAAGAAGTCCAAGTCAATAAAGAGGATCAACACTAGGACTTCAAGATAATAGTTATTTTGAGTTCGATCATTTTGTAATGAATATTTTATGTTCAAGAACCATGTTGAGTTAGAATTATAAAATATGTGTGGTGATTACAAGCTTGGGAATTCAAAGTTTATGGTCTTCTTTATTGTATTATGTCATTAAGTTTTATTATTATGTCTTGAAAAAAATTATCCAGTTATTACTTAAGTTTAAGTAATAGTTTATGGCTTGTTAAATAAATTGGAGATAAGTCTTTTATTGATTTATCAAGGTTTAGAGATTGTCTCTAAATTATTTAATAAAGATAAAATCTATAAAAGTGCTAGTCACTTGTGAATTTTAAAATCACGGAGAACATGAGATCTAGGGATGTCACAAATATGTTTCTAACATCAATAGCTAGTGGTAGATGTCATTACGATATCACAGAAACAAGTCCGGTGACAATCGGAGTCGTTTTGAGAAAGTTACCATAAGAGAGAAATAATGTCGGTGTAGGCAGAATGTTATATGAGATATAACAAAGGATATGAGATGTCCCGGGATGTCGGGAATATGTTTTTGACATCGTTAGATAAGGTCGATAATTTTATATATAGGGGTCATGAGGTTCTGGAAGAGTTCCGGGGGACTTTACATATATGGGGGTAGTGCTGGAGGGGGCAGATTTCCTCATGTGGGCAAACCCTAATTTTAGGGGATGCCGGGTGGGACCCATGGTCTCACAAAATGCATATGTTTTCCCTAGGAATTTTCCCTAATTTATTTGAGAACTAAATTTGCGGGAAAAAGAAAAAGAAAAAAAGAGGAGGGGGATTTGACTCCGTCTAGGAGTCCAATACGAAATATCCTAGGGAGATTGGTGCAGCCAAAGGGAGGGGAGGGCAAACCGACCTCCTCCCTATGGCAGCTTCCCTCCCTTGTCCTACTATATAATCCCCCCCCCCCTCATTGTTGAGACACACAATTGGCTTTCGGGCTATTCTCTCTCTCTCAGAATTAGAGATCTAATTTGAGATTCCCTAATTTAATTACAACCTTTAATTAGAATCTCTCTAATTGGATTAGAGACTCTAGTTAGAACGCTTCTAATTGGATTAGAACTTTTGATTAGAGACCTTCTAGTTGGTATAGAGCTTCTTTTAATTGGGAGATGACGATCATATCTCGATTAGACCTAACTCTAATCTCTCTCCCTCTTTGTCCCATGTGTTAGAAACTTCTCCACCTCAATGTAAACATGTGGTGCGTAGTCCTGGACGGCGAAGCGTGATGACCCACAAGTATAGGGGGTGTATCGTAGTACTTCCGATAAATAAGAGTCTCGAACCCAACGAGGAGTAGAAGGTGTTGACAAGCAGTTTCGATGAAGGAATAACTGTAAATACTGGAAAACAGATTTGCAGATAAATAAAGTGTGAGTAAATAAAATGCAGTAATAATAATTGCAGCGAGTGGCCCAATCCTTTCTTCAGAAAAGGACAAGCCGGTGAGTTTACTTATGATAAACAAGCGTTCTCGAGGACACACGGGAGGTTTCTGTCAAGTGCTTTTGTTCCATGCAGCTGAATAACTTTGGTGTTTTGATAAGTGTTGTGTGGGTGAATCTATGCTAATGTACCGTCCCATCCAAGACTAATACATACTTGTGATTATACCCCTTGCAAGCATCCCCAACTACAAGAAAGTAATTAAGAAATAAATCTAACCAGGGCTTTAAACTCCGGGATCCTACGCTCCCTCGTGTAATGGTTTCCTAACGGGGGTTTAGGTTTTTGTCACTCCGGCAACCCCACAATTAGTAGCCAAACACACAATGCATTACCCTAGGCCCATAAATGGTGAAGTATCATGTAGTCGACGTTCACATGACACCACTAGAAGAATAACACCACTACTTAAATATCAAACATTAATATTATTCAACATTGCTTCACTACTAACAACTTGACTTCTCCCATGTCCTCAAGAAAAACACGAACTACTCACAACACATCATATGGATCATAATCAGAGGTGATATAATTGATGATAACAATCTGGTCATAAAGTGCAAACACCGATAGAGGCCCCTAATTGTTGCAGCGGGATGAAGGTGGATAATGAGGGTGATGGTGCTGGTGGTGATGACAATGATGATGACGATCTTGATGATGCCCGGAGTGATGAAGGTGACGATGGCGGTGATTTCCCCTCTCCGGAGAAGAATTTCCCCGGCAGATTTCTCCCTGCCAGAGAGCTTTTCTCTCTCGGGTGTTTTCCGCCCCGCAGCGGCGGCGGAATAATTCTTCTAGGATGGAATGAGGCTTAGGGTTCCCTCGGGGTCAGGGGGCCAAAGATGACCCCCGGAGGTGGGCCAGGGTGGCCACACCCCTAGGTGGCGCGGCCAGGGGGAGGGCGCGCCACCTAGGTGTGGGCCCCTGGTGGCCCCCCTCTGGCTCTCCTTCTGGATGTGTTCCTCCTCGGGACTTTTAGGAACCCCTGGATGTCCCCCTTCTTCTTCTGATCTTCTGAAATATGGTATCTCGACGATGCTTTTTCTATCAGATTTCTGGTCCCGGTGTTTATTCTCCAAAAATTATAAAACATGCAAAATAAGATAAAATAACATAAGAGATGCATCATAACATGAAATATATCGATGAATAACAGAAAATGATACTATAAAATAGTGATGCAAAATGGACGTATCAACTCCACCCAGTCTTAGACCTCGCTTGTCCCCAAGCGAAACTGAACGCAGGAAACATGACCACAGGTTTATGGAGTGAAGAGTCGATAAATAAAATAAGGACAAGAAGCATCACATTTACCTATGCACCAATCATTACAGACAACAACTTCCTCTCATATAACTTAACTTGAAACAAGTAAAGGGCGTCACAAACAAAGATACAAAAGAGAGAATCAAAATTGGTAATGGCAAACTTCGTTCTTGGTCAGAGAACATTTAATGAAATTATACTTATCTTAGGTGAAGTCTTTATAACAAGGTTTATATTGTAGAGCTTAACATGTTTTAATTTTAACAACTCTTTTTCAGTGATTCATAGCTTTCAAAGTAATATTCATTCAGATAATAAAGCATGTGCTAAACAAAGAAGGATAGAAAACATGATTGAATAAATCAACATATATATGATGAGAACACAACCACTCAAATGCTTGATGGAGACAGAAGGAAATGGGTTTACTGACTCAACATAAAAGTAAAAGATAGGCCCTTCGCAGAGGTAAGCATTGATCACTCATGTGCTAGAGCTTTTATTTCAATAAACAGAGGTATAAAATGCATAACACTCCTCCCATCCATCTTACACAAACCATGGCTAGCCGAATCCCCGGGTGCCTGCCAACAATCACAAACCGTGGAGGAGTGTCTAAATTTTGAGAGGTGTATATTTATGTCGGCGAATGGCAAACAGAAAATATAGTACGTCGCAAGCCAACTAGACTCACAAGAGCGGCTCCCATGGTGAAGGACGCAACTGGTGTGGAAGGTCATCCCTCTTTCTCTTTTGTTTACACAATTATGTTTTGACTGATAAATCAGGGGCAAAAAGAGTGAAGAGAATTTTTATTATTATTTGGGGCTGGGAACCCTGCTGTCAGCTCTTCTAGCATTTGGATAAGCGGATGAAGCCGCTAGTCTAGGTGTGTGATTCCAATCAACAAGTGATATAAAGATTCTCTATTTGCGTCCTCATGAGCTAAAACAGGAACACAAAACAGGAGTAATTTGAAAGTTTTAAAGGTAGCACATGAGCAATTTACTTCGAGTGGCGGTGAAATACCACATGTAGGTAGGTATGGTGGACACGAATGGCAAGGTTTTGGGTTTAAGGTTTGGATGCACGAGAAGCATTCTCTCTCAGTACATGTTTTTTGGCTAGCAAGGCTGGGTAGCAAGCATAAGAGTTGAAGGAAAACAAACAAATATACATATGATGAAGCCAATCCTGCAATCTTCATCGAAAGGACAAACGATCTTAACTTGTGAATACTAAGTTTATGAGCTAATAGGCAAATTCCTTTTTCTTATACTAGCAACTCAAATTGTCATTTCTGCTGACCCAAGCTAAGTTTGCCAAACCAACTAGATTAACTTGATGATCTCTAGAGTGATACCAAATACTAATAGCAAGCTCAACCATATGACAGAAGTTGAAAACTGAAATAATGTGCATAGAAAGTAAATGATGAAACTTCTCATTAATATTTTAAACCGACAACTCACACCAACGGATACAACGATAACCAACCAGGGAGAGACACTTCCATGTTTCAAACCATACTATATGACAACCTCTCTACTCATGATATGACTTTACTGAAAAGGTAAAAAGATAAAAGATAGTGATGTGATACCGCGGCACTCCCCCCAAGCTTGGAACAAGCCGAGGGGATGCCAAAACCAATGACGAATCAATTCTTCGGTGGTGGTGGTGAATCCTTCTCGATGAGCTTATCAATAGATTTCTTCATATCTTCAATCACCAACATAAGCATATGCATCACCTCCGTATTGCGATCAGTACAGTTTGCATGCCTGTCAGACGGTGAATCCCAGCCACCAAGATTCCCCCCCCCCCACTCTTCCCTAGGTTGAGAGCTTCCTTCATATGCACGGTTAGAACGATTCATATCCCACATAGAGGGCAAATCCCTATTGGGCACCTTTTTGCTCTGATAATCATGAATTAATGTGTGGAAGTAGTTCTTGACTCCCGCAACAGGTGTCTTCGAAGCCAGGGAGTAGCATGGAACCTTCCCTCCGGTGCTCATCCGCACGTTTCTCTTGAGCTTTAAGGGGTTAGCCACCACCCCAATGCTTGCAACGGTGGCGCGTGGACGCACCCGTGGGTTTTCTTCTACATCTCCTTCAGCTCCACTCTCGATCTCCTCCTCCGGCTTTAGGTCTTGGATATCATATTCCTTGGGTCCCTTCCCCTTGTTGTCGTTGGCGGAGACCATGATGCTTCTAAAACTGAAAACAGATCCTGGCAGAAATAGCTCGAAATAGAAACACGACAAGAAAACGATATACAGACCTCGGGGGGTCCGGGGGATTATATAGCAAAAAGTTTCATAATGAAAGGAAAGTACATGTCGAAAATGAGTCAGAGAGGGGCTCCGGGGATCCCACACCTAGGGCTGGCGCGGCCAGAAGTGGGCCCGCGCCACCCTATGGTGTGGAGCCTCCAGGCTCCGTCTCCCTCTCATTTCCGGCTCATAATTTTTCATATTTTCCAAAAACAGTAAAAATATAAGTTGGAAGATGTTTTGCGAACATTTTCTTACCAAAATTGTTACCTATTCGAAAACTGACTCTAAAGTTTCTGAAATATGCTTCCTAATAAACTCCTCCGGGATCATGGCTTGAATACAATCAACATTTTCATTATAAGGATCTCCGGAGATATATTGCTTGAGTCTTTGGCCATTCACCACTTGTGAAGAGTTTTCTTCAAGGGAAACAATTTTAATTTCCCCCGAACGAAATACCTCTTCGATAACAAAGGGACCTTCCCATCTCGAGAGTAATTTTCCTGCAAAAAATCTGAGACGAGACCTATAAAATAGCACTTTCTCACCAACATGAAATTATCTTTTAATAATTCTTTTATCATGTCACCTTTTAACTTTCTCTTTAAAGATCTTAGCATTTTCATATGCTTCACTCCTCCATTCATCTAAAGAACTTAAGTCAAGCAGACTTTTCTCACCAGCAAGTTTAAAATCTCTATTTAGGTCTTTCACTGCCCAATAAGCTTTGTGTTCTAATTGACAACCTTTTCCATAAACCATTTTATAAGGAGACATGCCCATAGGGTTTTTGTCAGCAGTTCTATAAGCCCACAGAGCATCATTTGATTTCTTAGCCCAATTTTTTCTAGATTTGTTAACAGTCTTTTGCAAGATAGATTTGATTTCTCTATTTGATAATTCTACTTGCCCACTAGTTTGAGGATGATAGGGTGAGGCAATTCTATGATTAACATCATATTTAGCAAGAGTTTTTCTAAATCCACCATGAATAAAATGAGAACCCCCATCAGTCATAAGATATCTAGGCACACCAAACCTAGGGAAATGATGTCTTTAAGCATTTTTATTGAGGTTTCACCATCAGCACTTTTAGTAGGTATAACTTCTACCCATTTAGTAACATAATCAACAGCAACAAGAATATCAGTATAGCCTTTTGAAGGAGGGAAATGACCCATAAAGTCATAACCCCAACAATCAAACGGTTCAATAACAAGAGAATAATTCATAGGCATTTCATTACGTCTAGAAATATTTCCAACCCTTTGGCATTGATCACAAGATAACACAAAATGTATAGCATCTTTAAAGAGAGTAGGCCAATAAAAACCTGATTGTAGAACTTTATGTGCAGTTCTATCTCCAGCGTGATGTCCTCCATAAGCACTACTATGACATTTTCTCAATATCTCTTGTTGTTCATTTTCAGGTACACATCTTCTCATTATACCATCAACACCTTCTTTATATAAGTGTGGGTCATCCCATAAATAATGCCTCAAATCATAGAAGATTCTTCTTTGTTGAGCTGTAAAGGTAGGAGGTAAATACTTCGAAACAATAAAGTTAGCATAATCAGCATACCATGGACTCTCTTGAGAGCTCACTTTTATTGTAGCTAACTGTTCATTAGGAAAACTATCATTAACAGGAATAGGGTCATCAGGGATACTCTCTAATCTAGACAGATTATCAGCAACAGGATTTTCAGCACCCTTCCTATCCACAATATGTAAATCAAACTCTTGTAAGAGAAGCACCCATCTAATAAGCCTAGGCTTAGCATCTTTCTTTTCCATAAGGTACTTAATAGCAGCATGATCAGTATGAATAGTAACTTTAGAATCAACAATATACTGCCTAAATTTGTCACAAGCAAAAAACCACAGCTAGGAATTCTTTCTCAGTGGTAGCATAATTCTTTTGAGCAGCATCAAGAGTTTTACTAGCATAATGAATAAAATTTAACTTCTTATCTACCCGCTGTCCAAGAACAGCACCTACAACATAATCACTAGCATCACACATAATTTCAAATGGTAAATTCCAGTCAGGTGGTTGAACAATAGGAGCATATATTAAAGTCTTCTTTAAAATTTCAAAAGCTTCTTTACAATCTTCATCAAAAACAAATGGTACATCTTTTTGACGAAGATTAGTAAGAGGTTTTGATATTTTAGAGAAATCTTTAATAAACCTTCTATAGAAACCAGCATGACCAAGAATACTACGAATACCTTTAACATCCCTGGGACAAGGCATTTTCTCAATAGCTTCAACTTTAGCTCTATCAACTTCAATTCCTCTTTCAGAGATTTTATGTCCAAGAAAAATTCCTTCATTAACCATAAAATGGTATTTCTCCTAGTTAAGAACAAGATTAGTCTCCTCACATCTCTGCAAAACTTTATCAAGATACTGCAAACAATTATCAAAAGAAGTTCCATAGACGGAGAAATCATCCATGAAGACTTCCACAATTTCTTCACAAAAACCATGAAAGATAGCAGACATGCATCTTTGAAAGGTAGCAGGAGCATTACATAACCAAAAGGCATACGTCTATAAGCATAGGTTCCATAAGGACAAGTGAAAGTTGTTTTCTCTTGATCAAGCTTTTTAACAGCAATTTGAGAAAACCCAGAATAACCATCAAGAAAGAATAAATGAGTTTTCTTAGACAACCTTTCTAACATTTGATCAATAAAAGGCAAAGGATAATGATATTTCTTAGTGACTTTGTTAACCTTACTAAAATCAATGCACATCCTATAACCAACGACTACTCTTTGAGGAATAAGTTCATTATTTTCATTTGGCACAATAGTCATCCCTCCTTTCTTAGGGACACAATGTGATGGAGGGATAATAACCCGGTAGGCCAAGCTCCAAGGAGTAACCCGGCCCAAAGGACGCTGCGCAGGATCCGGCTAAGGATAAAGAAACTTTCGGAAGGCCCAAGTTTGTAGGCCTAGTAACCCGGATTGTGGGTTACGATAAAGGGAAGTTAGGGTTTGTGCGCCGTGTCCGGATAGGATCCAGGGTGCGCCTTGGAGGGTAAGCCAGGGGGTACGGGTGCTTTATAAACCGACCCCTAGGAGTAGTTGATAGAGATCTAAGAACCCTAGCAATATCGCTTGATATCGAGCATCTAGCGTAACTCCAGAGTTGAGTTATTATATCAAGATCGGAGACTCGGCGACTTTGATTGCCGGCTACCAGATCGAGTTGCATCATGTTTTCCTCTGAGCTAAACCCTCTCCCAAACGCCTGTGTCGTCTTGCCCCAAGATCAGTTACCCCCGGTAACGTCTGCCGTGATTATCCCACGACAGTTGGCGCCCACCGTGGGGTCTGCGTCCAAAGGTGTTTACATCACGGGAGAAGCTCGGAAGAACATGGAGAATCTTGTCGTCGGCGAGATCTACATCGACCACAAAGGAGAAAAGACGGTGGACGATTCCGGCTGGGGGGCAGAATCGGATTACCTCGAATCCGGATCTGTCGTGACAATCGGCCGGATCAGCGTCTTCATTGGTATGGTATGTACTTCCGGTTTGATCCCTGACAATTTTGGATCTGATTCTGTGTCAGGGGAAGCCACTTCTATCCGATCAGATGATGAAGAATCGATCGGAACGACATATCCGGCGGAAGAACCCATCGCGAAGTGGGAACAACCGGAGGAGCCGGCATGGACCCCGCGCGACCGGGTCGAGAGAGAGGATGATACCGAGTCTATCCTGGATCTGCTGGAGAACCGGTACGAGGAGAATAACGGCGGAGAAGAACAGCATGAATTTACACCGAGTATCATACGCCGAGTTGCGGTCTACACGGCTCCCGCGGCCAATCTCAACCAAGAGAACGCAACCGCAGCAGCAGTCGGGGCAGCTCAGGCATTAGCCCAGCAGCAGGGCGCGGCTAATGGAGACCCGGTTCTGGCCCGGGTTGATGGAGAATCGGCATCAGTGACCAGCCGCGCATCAGACGAGGAGTTGCACGCAAATACGTTCGGATTCCTGGGAAACCGGACACCAGGAGCGGGTCCTTCGAACCCACGTCACCCGGCCTTATTCGATAATAATCTGATTCTAGACCCCACGGTTCTTGCAACGGTTATCACTCCAGAAAACGCAGCGGAACGTGTCAGGGATCTGGATGTGGCTCGTCGTGCGCTGGAACAGCAAAGAAGGCAAGTAGAGGCAGAAAGGCAAGGGATGGCCACGCGGCAGCGTGAGCTGGATGCGCTGGAAACTCGGCTCCGGGAGGAAACATCTAGAGTACATCAAAGGCATCAAACTAGGTTACCAGCAACGGGCGGGGTTATTAATCCGGCTACTTTATTTATCACACCTCAGGATCAGCCGATACCAGTGGTGAACCAGGGAACCGCACCCCAACCGACAACAGCGGGGACACATCCGGCAAATGAGCGGGCCGGGTTACCCCCACCACAGACTAGAATCACAACCGGCAACGATCTACCACCACCGCCACCACCACCGTCACGATTTCGCACACCAGCAGGTCACTACAACAATCCCATGGACAACGTGTATGCGGCAACACTCGCATTAAATCAAATCCCCGTGGGAGAGTCACCCCATGCAGAGAAGACCCGGCAAGCAATCGATCTGTTGCACACTGCGGTGGCGCAGCAAGCCAATTATCCGGATCATAGAAGTGGGATGCACGGGACGCCATACGCCAGTCAGCAACAAGGGAATATCCAAACAAGTTCGGCACGGCGGAGGGAAGAGCAGCAGCAAATGCCGCCTCCTCCCCGTGTTCAGGCAGCATCAGCAGCACAGGCTGTCGTGGACAGTTCCAGGGCTCGGAGGGCCGCGGCCGGATCTGCAGCGCATAGATTACCCGCAGCGCCGCCCCCAGCCGCGCCCCCCGCTGGGTCGCACGTTTCTCGAGCAAGGCTGGCCTCGACCATTCTTGCAGGACCCAAGTGTCTCTCGGACAATATCAGAGCTGAACCTTACCCGGAAAAATTCAAAGAGCCAGGGAAAGTGGTGAATTACGAGCCAACTATGGATCCAGAAACATGGCTAAGCAGTTATGAGATGGCAATGTCAATTCGCAACGCATCTGAGAATCTCCAAGCCAAGTTCATGTACTTGATGATGTCAGAAGGAGCAGCAAAGTTGTGGTTCACCAACTTGCCGGAAGGATCGATCAAGTCCTGGGAGGAATTGAAGACCGCGTTTGTCAAGCACTTTCATGGGACGTGCAGAAAATTGTTCACTATTGATGATCTAGAGCGATGCGTCCAGAAGAAGGGAGAGTCGGCACGCAGTTGGGTGCGCCGGGTTATGGAGATACTTCACTCGTCCACAGATATTCAGCCCAAGGATGCACTACAAGCCATGGCAAAAACATGCAAGTATATACCTTTAGTGCAAAAGTTAACTCGCATGAAATCAAGTCGAAATGCGTCGGAAGTTACAATGGGAGAATTGATGGATGCGTGCAACAAACACACTGCGGCAGATACTACAGAAGAGGAAGTTGATGACAAGAAGGTAAAAGCAAACACAAGTAATAGCGGAAGAACCGGCAATGGATCAGCACCGGGTAATAACGGAAATAGCTAGAACAAGTGCCCGTTTGAAGGAGGCTCCGAGTTTGTCGCCAACACAGAAGCCGGGTCTTCGAGACCCAGAGCAGAAGGAAATTTCAACGGAGGTAATCACAATGGAGGAAACTATCAAGGACCACCAAGGCCGAGTAACAATTGGGACATATTCAGAATGGCATGCCCGAAGCACAGCAGGAACGGCAGGCCAGCTAACCACTCCTTGGAGCATTGCGCCGACTTACAAAGATGGAAAAATGAGGAAGTGAACAGAGCTATGCGAGGTGCAGGACGGGGAGGAGGACCGGGTCCAGGGGGAAACCCGGGCAACGGCCCACCCCCAGCCGGTAACCCGGCGGCTGGAAATCAAGGTAATAACCAAGGTGGGGCAGGAGGTTTCCAGTCTAACCCCAAACAATTGGGTCAATATCATGTTCATACCACAGGAGGTTCTAACAAGGACAAAAAGATACTGAAACAAGCGGTCAACTCAGTTTCATCAGCTGTTCCGAGATACCTGAAATGGTCAGAACATGAGGTAACATGGAGCAGAAGGGATCACCCAGAAAGAGTAGAACACCCGGGAGTCTTGGCATTAGTAGTTGCACCACATGTCAATGGGTATGAGCTGAAAAAGGTTTTGATGGATGGTGGAAGCAGTATCAATATACTGTATTGGGAAACCTTCCTACGCATGGGCCTCAAGGAGTCTCAGCTACAAAAAAGCTCAACAATTTTTCATGGGATAGTGCCGGGTCATTCAGCGTGCCCCGAGGGAAAAATCGCGTTGGAGGTAGCTTTTGGGGAGTCAAAGGATAACTATCGAGTTGAGTGGCTCACCTTTGAGGTAGTCAAATTGCGCAGTCCTTATCACGCGTTATTCGGAAGGCCGGCTTATGCAAAATTCATGGCTAGGCCGTGTTACGTGTATCTACAGCTAAAAATCCCGGGTCCCAAGAAGACCATTACCATACATGGAAATCGAGACATAGCAGCTGAATGCGATGAAGGAGACGCAGCAATGGCCGAGCAAGCCTGTAGAAAAGAAGAACTCAAGCACTACCGGTCTCAAGCAGACCCGGAGGACAGAACCACATCAAAAAGGCCGAGTACTGAAGGCGAAAGAGCAAAGTCCAAGGTAGCACAAGATACTAAAATGGTGGCTTTTATCGAGGATGACTCCCCCAAACAATCCGCTATATAAGAAGAAACTGCACGGCCGCTCACAACCAGCCACGTCATGGAAACACCTCACCCGGGTTGGCTAGTAAACCCGATACTCATCATGAAAAAGTCCAACATGTGGAGAATGTGCATCGGTCACGCCAGCCTGGGACCGGTGCCCATGAAGAACTAAACAATGTAACGGGCAGCAGGTTTCAGACGCGCTCTTTTCCTACCCAGGGTACCTAAGGGGACTGGAAGGTTTTTAATGAGGCGGCCTGCTGATCCAAACTTTCTCGCATCAATAAAGAGATGGTTATCAAGTCCTATCTCGTTACAGCCTGATTACAAGTAAGTAGTATCCATGTGACATCAATACTTCAATATCATTAAGAACGTTGAGTATATATAGGTCTCGGGGGCTGGCTGCTCGAGTAGCGCAGCCACAAACCCAAAGACCCGGCCTTGATGCCTATAAGTTATAAGGGCCGATTATTCGCAAACGAGTACGGCTGCAATCTTATAACTGGACAAAGGAGCCAAATTTTCTTGACTTTTCTTACTTAAGCTCGATGTGACTCGCACTAAAGTGGCATGATTTGTTCGCTTACGATTACAATCAGCCATGAAGCCCAATGGGACTTGTCTGACCCTGTTTTCGTATGGATGTAACAACATGGTATCCACGCGAAAGCCGGCTTACAGTACAAGATAGTCAAAAGGGTCATCTAAACCACAAGTTTATGCAGAGTACAAGGCTAATAGCCGGAAACTCAACGACTATCAAGCATAACTTCAGTACCTACACGGAATGGCTATAGGTTTTCGACTCGGTAAAAAACAATTTGTTCTCTGAGAAAGGCCACACCCCCATGACTCGGACTTTGGGCCATGGGGACTGGGGACTTCGAAACAGAAACAAACTACTTGGCTATCGAAGTTCGAAAGACCCTACCATCCGAGTCTTGGGGACTTAAAGAAAAGTCCACTTATCAAAACCCGTGATACTCGGAAAACCGAGTCTTACGAAGGGAGCCAAAAAGAGAGTCGGGTATCGAGAACAAGTTCAAAGAATAGACAAGTAGCACGATTATCAAAAGGCCAGGAAAGCCGCAAAGTATATCACAGACTAAAAGTACGTTACAAATTGCGATACCAGTATCAGGGGTGCACAGGCGCACCATCAAAAGCATACTAGTTTGAATACAAAGTATCATGTGATCAAGGTATTATGATGGCATTGCCCTATTCGGCCTCCTGAGTACGGTCTTCCGGTTCTTGGTCCTGGGCTTGTTGCTTAGCTTTCCCGGCAGCATTACCCGGACTCCTCGCGCCAGGGCGGACAGGCGGAGGGACAGCTGGTGTAGAGGCAGACGGCCCTGATCCTAACTCGGCCTCTCTCTTCGCAGTTGCCTCCCTCTTCCTGGCCGAATTAGCAGCCCACTTCTCCAAGATATCAAAGGGCGGGGGTGCTTCCTCCGTAACAATTTTGCCTTCAGCATCGTATGCACTCATAATCGTGTTTAGATCCAAACTATCGGCCAAAGTGGTAGCCGAAGGACGCACTGCGGACTGTATGGCCTTGAAATCCTTGGGTGTAAATTTGGAACCGTCCGCCTTGAATTCTGGAAACCCGGATATTACCTTTGCCGGGTCAAGCTTCGGAAAGAAAGCCTTGGCCAGGGTAAAGGCCCGGGTCATACCAATCCGGCATGACGAGCGTTTCCAGATTTCAATCTAGCCAGGCACAGTAGAGCAGGCTTGAATGAGATTTTCTTCACCCGGATATACCTCCGTAGGCCACTTCACGGCATCCAGTATAAATTTTGTGCCGGCAAAGAAAGTACGGAGCACAGTCTTTAGGGTTCTAGCCTTGACAATGGCATCCTCCTCTGGGGTCGCAAGGTTGGCACCTACAGTTGAAACAAAAGAAAGAACGTATCAGTAATCCCGAGTATCATATAATAAAGCAAAAACATGAAGTCAATCGGCAGCAAAAACTTACTAATCAAGATCTGATAAGTATCGGCGACCTGGTCCGATAGTTTCTTCAGTGCGGTCTGAGCGGTATTGCACTTCTTCTTGTATTTAGAAACATCCTTCTTCAAAGTTTTCATGTCATCCTCAAGGGTTTCCCTCCGCTTTACCTCGGCAAGAAGAAGTTGTTCAGTCTTGAGTAAAATTTCATCAGACCGGGTTATCTGCGCCTGTAAGTAGCAAGGAACACAAGTATCAGTTGAATATTATGGTAAGCTGAGTATTGCGTAAAGTACCAAACATAACTTTAGCAAGTCATGCTCGGAACTTGGGGACTAGGTATGCACTACGAGATATCAAGTGTCATTACCTGGTACTCTGCGGCCATGCGCTCCAAGATATTGCTCTCTGAAGTCTTCATAGTGAGGAGAGTGTTCATCAATTGATCAAAAGTGTCTTTACCCGTATCAGAGGACCCGGGGCCTTGGAAATTCCGAGAAGGAGTTTTCTTCTTAGTGGGAGGCGGCACCCGGGTCATTTGTATGTCGGAATCCGATGCTCCTTCTTCTGCACCCAAGGTTGTGACTCTGTTCTTCTTGCTTGCATGGGAGGCAATCGGATACTCGGCTTCCTGTATGTCCGGGTTTATCGGTGACGCTTGTCCTTCGCCGCTAGACGCGGCTGTAGTCTTATCGGCCAGGCTCCCCTTACCCGGACCCTCGGTCTCCATATCCTCTTGGTCGCTGGTAACGACCGTGTCCCTATAGATGTTATGAGTGAGCAGCTGGTGTACAATCAGGAAAGGGTGATGAAGCGTGGTAGAGCATCAGGAAGGGGATTTTACCCGGTATTCACCGCGAAATCCGCAGGAAATCCGTCGCTGGACCCGGGAGAGGCTGGAAAGTATCAAGTAAGATTTCATAAGGGAATGGTTCAAGGAGAATGTTTCGTCCGAGAAAGGATAGGGTAAATACCAGCCCGCCGAGTCGGAGTCGATGAAATACCCGGGTTAAGAGCACCATCACCCGGGTGATTTCGAGTTGACCTGCGCTTGGTCATGGGCGACTCCTTCAAGCATGGCCAGCGGAACAACGTCAAGGTAGCTCATGTAAGGAATACGAATTGAATGCGAGGAGGTGATATGAAACCTTGGAGGTGGCCTCTTGCGATTTTCTCTTTGATCCGACTTTGACTGTCGGCTCCAATTCCTCCTCGTCGCTGGCGGATTCTACTTTGCCGTCGGTGTCTTCTTCTTCGTCATCTTCTTGTTCTGGATATCATCAAAGTTATAGTTGGAAAATGAAGGGGTTATGATGAGTTTAAAGGAACCAAATAAAATCCGGAGAGCACCTTCGTCCGAGTTAACGGCTTCTTCTTGCTCCTCTGGACTTTCGGAGCTAGGAGAAGTGTTGATCTTCCAAAAATCATCATCAGCCTGAAAAGAATCAGTACAAGGGTCATCAACTGTATCGAGTGGAAAGAGCAAAGGTAAAGACATCGAAATTGGGTTTTCACCTTGGGGGCTGGGTTCTCGAGTGTGAAGGGCTCTAATCCGGATATGTTCCGGATTACCTCGAGCTTTTCCGTCAGAAAACCCTTGATAGTTTTATGAGTGTCACCAGCCGCGAAGACGTTGTCAGAGTACCGGAGCGGGTCTGTAGATTGCCCCGAATACTCGCACATCAACTTTGTGCGGATGGAATTGGGTTGAATCCGGAAGTCGACCCAAGTCTTCACCAGGTTGAGCCCGATGAGACCTTGGGCCGTGAGAGTGGTGATTTTGGCTAGCAGAGGTTGAATTGCCTCCCTGTCCGAGTCAGGGGCAAAGGCACTAAATTTCTCGGAGATGTCAAGAAGACCCTCTGAGTAACCCGGCAGTTTCTTTTGGCCGGGTGGGGAGGTGTCTTGGCAGTAAAAGTATGAGAGCTGCCAGTGCTTGACATGGGAGTTAAGGGTGAGGGGTGGCATCAGAGAATTCTTGCGGCGCTGGATAGAAACCCCGCCGCAAGCGAGAAGCGCCCCGTCACCGCTTTCGCGGCACGGTTTGCACTGAAAAAGCTCAATGAAAAGAGCCAGACTTTGCGGAGTGCACAAGTATGACTCGGAAAGGACGATGAAATGGGAAATATTTAATACAGAATTAGGCCCGATGTAAAAAACGCGAAGGCCGTAATGGCTTAGAACATCACGGAAGAAAGGGTGACCCGGCGGACGGAAGCCTCGGGTCACATGTTCCACAAAACAGATTACCTCGTCTTTCGTCGGGGTAGGCCGGGTCTCCTTGCCCGGCACCCTCCACTGGATATCCTCTTGAGGAGGAAGAACCCCCAGCTCGACCAGCTCCTCTAACTTGGCCTTGGTGACCGTAGACCGCGCCCAGTTGGCGGATATGGAGTTGGTGGCTTTGGCTTTAGTCGGAGTTTTTCCCTGCTTCTTGGGAGCCATGTGGTTGACCTGAAAAGCACAAGGTAGAAGGATAAAAGGAATAAGACACGGAAGCTGTGAGCCGGCCAAGTATCGGCAAGGTAATATCGAGACACGAAAATTGCGTATTATCCGGGTGTCAGTTTGCAGAGTGAGGTTCGAACTATCCGGGTATCGAGTATTATAGCAAAAGTTATGGGGGTCTAAGCGTTGAAAGAGATTTTGAGGACGATGGATGGCTGCACAGGCACTTAGTGCGAATAAAAGGGACTGTAAAGGGGAGGATTGGCCGGGTGACTGAGACAAAGGCGGAAATTTTGAGTGGTTCGAGACCAGATTGGAGGTTCCGTTTCTGGATTTGCGGTAAAATTAATGAATGTGGGCGATAGGAAAACGCAACAAAGTCTATATCCTACGTTTTGGTGGGTTAGGATGAACACAAGCGATCTAATGCGGCATGACCAGGAAAATGACCGGCGGGTTGACCTGGATCTAGTTTGAAGAAAATCAAGAGATTGCGGAGGTTAATCGATGGGAATGGGAATCTTACTGGAGGAGGTTGAAGTGAAGCTCGACGAAGGCAAATCACGCAAGATTGGTGTCCTTTTGCGGTTCCCGACGGGCCGGTTGGAGATTTGCCGGTGGATCTTGGCGGCGGCGCGGGGTAAGCTGTGGCGGAGCGCAGCCTCCGGCCAATGGGCTCCGGTGATGCACGCGGGATTTCCGTGGTGGCGCTTGGTGAGGATGAGCACGGAGGAAGAAAGGAAGAAGAGTGGGGGGAAATGAGCCGTTAGGGTTCGGGTTACCCCCCAAGGAGCCTATTTATAGCGCGAGTGGATAAGCCCGGTTCAGCAAGCGGGAGCCGGGAGTTGCGGAGTAAACGGCTATCTATTTGATTTTTTGCGAGATGCGCTTTAACGTTGAGCAAGGTATCTGAACGAAAAGGAGAAAGAGATCCATCCCGTGATATCAGGGTCAATTATCGAGTATGGGATCTTGACATTTTTATTAGGGTTTAGACCTGGAAAATTAAACCAAAGGGTTTGGGGGAAAACCCGGGTTACTATATGGCCACCATGGAGTAAGGCCTAGATGTCTATCAAAGCATCTTCACCCGGCCTCCGTGTGCTTGTGTGTTTGATATCTTTGCAGGGAATAGCGAGCGCTTCAAGGAAGGATCCGTGAAGCCCAAGCTATTCTGGGGACTACTGATGGAGGGATAATAACCCGGTAGGCCAAGCTCCAAGGAGTAACCCGGCCCAAAGGATGCTGCGCAGGATCCGGCTAAGGATAAAGAAACTTTCGGAAGGCCCAAGTTTGTAGGCCTAGTAACCCGGATTGTGGGTTACGGTAAAGGGAAGTTAGGGTTTGTGCGCCGTGTCCGGATAGGATCCAGGGTGCGCCTTGGAGGGTAAGCCAGGGGGTACGGGTGCTTTATAAACCGACCCCTAGGAGTAGTTGATAGAGATCTAAGAACCCTAGCAATATCGCTTGATATCGAGCATCTAGCGTAACTCCAGAGTTGAGTTATTATATCAAGATCGGAGACTCGGCGACTTTGATTGCCGGCTACCAGATCGAGTTGCATCATGTTTTCCTCTGAGCTAAACCCTCTCCCAAACGCCTGTGTCGTCTTGCCCCAAGATCAGTTACCCCCGGTAACGTCTGCCGTGATTATCCCACGACACAATGCACATGACTAACCCATCTACTATTAGCAATAGGATCAATAATGCCAGCATCAAGGAGTTTCAATACCTCATTTCTTACCACATCCTTCATCTTAGGATTTAAACAACATTGATGTTCAACAAATGTCTTTGCATCAGGTTCAATATTAATAGCATGCTGACAAATAGTAGGAGAAATCCCTTTCAAATCATCAAGAGTATAACCAATAGCACCTCTATGTTTCTTCAATTCCCCCAATAATCTCTCCTATTCTTTATCAAAAAGTTGAGAACTAATAATAACAGGATATAATTTCTTATCATCAATATGAGCATATTTAAGATTATCAGGCAAAGGCTTTAAATCAAAAACAAGATCTTCCTTGGGTGGTAATGTTGTACCCAAGTCTTCCATAGGTAAATTATGTTTCAGCATTGCTGGCTTATGTAAGAAAATCTCATCAATTTCATTCCTTTCTTCCATAAAGACATCACTTTCATGGTCTTCCATGTATTCCTGCAAAGGATTGTTAGGAGCAAGAGCAATAGCAGCCAGTTGTTCAACTTTATAATTTTCATTAGGCAGTTCAGCTTCATAAGGTGCTTTAGCAAATTTGAAGAAATTAAATTCATAAGACTCTCCATCAAACTTTGTAAGAATTTTCTCCTTTTTACAATCAGTAACAGCACCACAAGTATTTAAGAAAGGTCTACCAAATATAATAGGACAAGTATCACTAGCAGAAGTGCCTAGTACTAGAAAATCAGCAGGATACTTAGTTTTACCACACAAGACCTCCACATCTCTAACAATACCAATTGGATAAATAGTTTCCCTATTAGCAAGTTGAATAATCACATCAATGTCTTGAAGTTCACAAGAACCAATTTCACGCATGATTTCTTTATAAAGCTCATAAGGAATAGCACTAGAACTAGCACCAATATCACACAAACCATAATAACAATGATCACCTATCCTAACAGATAGCACAGGAACACTGGGTTTCCTAGATTTACTAGGATGAGAGACAATGTTAGAAGCATCTTCACAAAATATAATGTGCCCCTCTTCTACATTTTCAGAAACAAGGTCCTTTACTATTGCTACTGTAGGTTCTACAGTTATTTGTTCCTCGGGTTCTACAGGTTTTCTTGCACTTTTATTAACCACACTAGCTAACATAGAATGTTCTTTTACCTTAGCAGGGAAAGGCATTTTCTTAATATAAGGTTCAGGCACAATAGAATTAACAGTGTGAACTTCTATATCTCTAGCAGAAACACAATCAACAGTATCTTTATAAGGTGCATGGTACTTGTTCCATTCCTTTTTAGGAATACCAAAGTAAGAAGCAAAAGCTTTATATAGGTTTGGAAAAACTTGAGAATCAAGACCATAAGCAGTACTAACATTATGAAAATCATCGGATGACATAAAAGTTTTAATGCATTCATAATCATAATTTATACCTGACTTTCTACCTTTGTCATTCTCCCATGCTTCAGTGTTTTCTTGAATACGGTCAAGAAGATCCCATTTATATTCATCTTTCATACGTGTAAATGATCCAGAACAAGAAGCATCCAATAAATCCTTATCATGAAGAGGAAGGCTTGCATAGAAATTATTAATAACAATATTACTGGGGAGCTCATGAATGGGACATTTGAGCATTAGTAACTTCAGTATCCCCCATGCTTGGGCAATACTCTCTCCGTCATGAGGCCAAAAATTATACATATCATTCCGATCTCTATGGATTTCACTTGGAGGATAGAATTTAGAATAAAAGAGAGGTACAATTTCCTCCCATTCAATAGTCTGGCTATTTTTCAGCATCTTGAAACATTCAGAGGCTCGGCCTCTCAATGATGTAGAGAATAATTTCCTCTTCACTTGGCTCATTGTAATACCTTCACACTTGAAAAACTCGCATAATTAATGTAAAAAGAGAAAATGATCACCAGGATGGACATTTCCATCACCTGAATAGCAGTTATCCATAACATGTTTAACAATCTTTATAGGTATTTTATAAGGATCCAAATCATCATGCAGTGGGTCACTTACTATCCTAGTAGTGGCAGCAGTGCCCGTAAATAGGGACTCAAAAGGAGTTCCAAACATAGTGTAATAAAGTGGTAAACAGAAATGACAACAGAAATAAAAAAATAGCACTTACAGCAGAAGCTTCCTTTATCAATTCCACTTCCCAATAGCGCTTCACTCCCCGGCAACGGCGCTAGAAAATAGTCTTGATGACCCACAAGTATGGGGGGTGTATCGTAGTACTTTCCATAAATAAGAGTGTCGAACCCAACGAGGATCAGAAGTTGTTGACAAGCAGTTTCGATGAAGGAATAACTGTAATTACTAGAAAACAGATTTGTAGGGTTTTTTTGATATTGCAGATAAATAAAGTGTGAGTAAATAAAATGCAGTAATAATAATTGCAGCGAGTGGACCAACCCTTTCTTCAGCAAAGGAGAAGTCAGTGAGTTTACTCATGATAAACAAATGTTCTCGAGAAAACACGGGAGGTTTCTGTCAAGTGCTTTTGATCCATGCAGCTGAATAACTTTGGTGTTTTGGTAAGTGTTGTGTGGGTGAATCTATGCTAATGTACCATCCCATACAAGACTAATACATACTTGTGATTATACCCCTTGCAATCATCCGCAACTACAAGAAAGTAATTAAGAAATAAATCTAACCACAGCTTTAAACGTCGGGATCCTACGCTCCCTCGTGTAATAGGTTCCTAACGGGGGTTTAGCTTTCTGTCACTCCGGCAACCTCACAATTAGTAGACAAATACACGATGCATTCCCCTAGGCCCATAAATGGTGAAGTACCATGTAGTCGACGTTCACATGAAACCACTAGAAGAATAACACCACAACTTAAATATCAAACATTAATATTATTCAACATTACTTCACTACTAACAACTTGAATTCTCCCATATCCTCAAGAACAACACGAACTACTCACAACACATCATATGGATCATAATAAGAGGTGATATAATGGATGATAACAATCTGGTCATAAAGTGCAAACACCGATAAATCTCACAAGCATCAACTACTAACAAGTAATTCACACCGGGAGAGAGATCTAATGCAAAACAACCATAGAGGCCCCTAATTGTTATAGAGGGATGAAGGTGGATGATGAGGGTGATGGTTCTGGTGGTGATGACGATGATGATGACGATCTTGATGATGCCCGGAGCGATGACGGTGATGATGGCGGTGATTTCCTCTCTCTGGAGAAGAATTTCCCCGGCAGATTTCTCCCTGCCAGAGAGCTTTTCTCTCTCGGGTGTTTTTCGCCCCGCAGTGGTGGCGGAATAATTCTTCGAGTATGGAATGAGGGTTAGGGTTCCCTCGGGGTCAGGGGGCCAAAGATGACCCCCGGAGGTGGGCCAGGGTGGCCACACCCCTAGGTGGCGCGACCAGGAGGGAGGGCGCGCTAGCCCTAGGTGTGGGCCCTTGGTGGCCCCCTCTGGATCTCCTTCTGGCTGTGTTCCTCCTCGGGACTTTTAGGAACCCCCGGATGTCCCCCCTTCTTCTTCTGATCTTCTGAAATATGGCATCTCGACGGTGCTTTTTCCATCAGATTTCTGGTCCCGGTGTTTATTCTCCAAAAACTATAAAACATGCAAAATAATATAAAATAACATAAGAGATGCATCATAACATGAAATATATCGATGAATAACAGAAAATTATAATATAAAATAGTGATGCAAAATGGACGTATCAAAGCGCTGCAGAATTTTAACAAACGTATGTGTGCGAGCTCTCAGAGGGGTAACACGTGATACCCTCACTCTGTTGGATCCAGAAGGTGGGATACAGGGAATCAGCAACAGTCCCACCGCTAGGCTTAGTCGTGGTAATCTTCATCAGGCATCACCGACATCGTCATTGACACTACTTCCATGCTTCGTGTCGGTAACGAATCAGATATATCAACACCTTTACCTGCACTTGTGGTACGTATCCCCTCTAGAGACCTTCATTTTGGAGTTTGCGCTGGTTGGAGGGACCAATGACAGCAGTGCTAAGGTTGTGGTGGCCGTCGAGTATGGAGCGAGATCTGCAATACGGTGGCGGGAGATGATGTCTATTTGATGATGCGCGAGAGTTTGGCTAGGGCAGCGTCCTGGCTTTTACGATGGTGAGGCCTCCGTGGTCATGTGAATGATGTGATGGCTGTATCTTTGTTTTTGTAATCATCTCCAACTATGTGTGTCACGGTCGATGGTGTTATGGGACGTTATCTTCTATGGTCGTGGAGTTATGAGACCAATGGCGGCATGGGACGCCCTTCCACGTCTATTCCAGGATCAATTTGACGCAAAGGTGCTACACACAACGACTTTGAAGGAGTTGTCATGCCATGCCTGGCCAGCAGTGATGATGTGATGTCTCATGCAGAGGCATGATGCTTTCCATAGAAAGTGTCGAGACATCGTAGTAGTTTTCATAGACGGAGGTGCCATGAGACTACGGTAGAGACGTGGGGTAATGTGATCGCGTGGTGGACAGTGAACACAGGATTTACCCAGGTTCGGGTACGTCGCGACAGTACGACGTGCCTACTCCTGCACTTCTCACTAATCAGGACTAAAGCCTGGATATAGAATTACAATGTGAGGTTTAGATCTAGCTATTCGCAGAGGATCAACTTCCCGGCGAGTTAGCCTATAGCCTCTTTTCTGTTATTCGTTATTAAACTTATCTCCCGTCCGGCTTTATATAATAGCCGGATTAGGGCTTACAGAATAGGAAACCTAGAAGACTACGGTAACTATAACTTGGAAAGTAAGGAATTCGTCTTCTCCTCCAAGCCAGATCACGTGGGCCGTGATCCGGGTCCTTCTAGAATCCGGCTTCTGTGCGTCAGGTTACTGGGCCGCCCAATGGACTCCAGCCCACTACCGCTTGGGCCACCCTGGTAATCCGGCACTTTGACTACCATCTGATATACCCCTATTTGGTATATATCCGACAGTAGCCCCCAAGAAGGATTAAAACTCTGATTCGCCACCTTTCGCCAAATGTGTTTTGTCCGAGAAATTTCGATCAGCAGTCTTGATTCTTCTTATTCTTCTTTGAAAAGAGATGGTAACGTGAAACTCGGAATCCTGAAAATCCGGCTTTTCTCTCACGATCCTTCGCGGAGAAGGAACTTCCTACGTCAGCGCTTTAATCATGCTGACGTAAGGGTCGTTTGGGTTTCACGCGGGAAACCCAGTAACGTATCTCTGACAGATTCTCACGGGAAACGAGGTGATAGCCATCATTACCCTGTCGTTTCATTTCCTGGATTTTCCGGCGAGTGACACGCGTTGATCATCCAACGGTCAAAATAGCCGTTGGCACGTATCTTGACGGATTTCTGGCTATAAGTAGCCGTCTTCGTCTTCGCTGAAATCCTTCCGCACTCTCACTCTCCACGCCATTGCTGCGCACGAGCCCCCGAGCGAAGAACCATTCCCGAGCGCATATCGCACCCAGAGCACCACCGGAGTCAAAATGCGCCGCCACCTAATGGCATCCTCGCCGTCTTCCCCCACTCGCTCCGCCGCGCACACCATCGACGAAATCATCAGCGACTTAGATCCACAGCTAGGATCTCCGACGCGCACCGGCGGCGAGCCGGAAAAGACCGCGGTTTCTGCGGCAGGCGGAGGTGATCATTCCGGCGCCGCGAACGTTGCGGGCTCGAGCTCCGCACCTTCTCCGCCGTTCGCTCCCGAGACGGCGGAGGAGAAGATCCAGCTTCTCGGCGATGAGCTCGCCGCTGCGGAAGCTGCTGCGTCCGCCGCCGCCGGAGCGGACGAAGAGTTGGAAACTGCAGGCAACTGGATTGCCTGCAGCATTCCGCCAGCCCTCCTTCCAAACCTGGAAAAGGAGGGACTGATCCTAAAAGGGAAATGGCGGCTCCCTGAGGACGAGAACGAACCTATGCCGAACGATGGCGAAAGGGTTCTTCTCTCCTCCCATCTCTTAAGGTATGGGATTACCGCCTTCTGCTTTGTTCCTCCAAGTCCTCTCCACTATAACATCCAACCTCATAACCTGCCACCCAACTCCATTCTCTATATGGCCGGGTTCCAGGCTTTATTCGAGGGTTACTTAGGCTTAGAACCTAGGTTAGATTTTTGGATGTATTGTTTCGGGGTTAAGCGGAACTCCTCGGAGGGCGCACTCCCGACTTGCGGAACCATCTCCTTTACTCTTCGGAGATTTAGGGAAGATTGGTTCCCCAAGATCAAGACATCAGAATCCGTCAAATTTTGGACGGGTTCCTTCTTCTACCATCCCGATGTGCCTTTCCCAAAAAAGTCCATCGGGGTTCCACCTTTCTCGAACACTGCCGTTGTTCCCCAAGACAATTGGGGAACAGAAGCCGTCCAGGTTCTGCCGCCTGATCTTCTAAGGATCAAGCGGCGCATCGCCAAGCTCACTTCCTCCGATCCACCTCTAATCGGCATGGACATGGTTCTTTGCTGGTTAGATAGGCGGATCCAGCCGTTGGCCAATCACGGTGGCCGCCTTCTTTGCGACTACACGGGTGCCAACGACCAAATGCGGACAACCAGCAAAGACTGGTCCGCGAGGGATCTTCGACGATGCGTGAACCAGTTCGTCGCATCACGCGACCAATACGAAGCGAGTCGGCCGATGTATACGGCCGACAATCCGGCTCCCAAGGTATTTTTTCCGTCATTTGGGTAGAGTTTGACATTCTTTCTCAAATTTTTTCGCTTCTAACCCTGATTTTTATTTTCAACAGATCGTTGAACTTCCAGACTCGGATCTAGCCTCCGAAGCTGAGCTGGCTGCATTGGGTACCGCCTCTACAGGTGGGCGCAAGCGCAAGAAGATTCCTTCCTCTGAGGAAGTTATCGACCTTGACGGAATTCCCGTCGCCACCTCCAGGTTAGATCATCCGGGTTATTTTTCTTTTGTCGAAGTTTTTCTTTCGCCTTCGGAGTTTTAACTTTTCCGGGTTTTTTGTTTTTAGCCTACCTCCCTCCAACCTAAAGCCGAAGAAGCTGAAGAAACACAAAGTTGTGTCCAGCCGAGGCGCTCAACCTTCTCCCGTCATCGCCCCAGACACACCGTCCACGATGGCCGAAGAGCATGCTGCAGCCCCCACCACCAAGCCGCTAGAGCCCAGCCAGCCCGTTGTGTCGAACACGGACACGAGGGAAAGGGCGGCTCCAGAGGTGGAAAAATCTTCTCGGACATTCGACGAGGAGATTCCCACCTTCGATAAGGACTTCAAGATTATCAATGACGGCCTAAGCGCGGCCGGAACTCTTTTTGCGGAATACGCAAAAGGGTTCAATGAAAACTTGGCAGGTTTGCAACGAATGAGCCAGGTATGTAACTCTAGCCCCCAGGCATTAAACAAAATGTATGCTTTTTTGCTTTGATGCTTTATGTTCATTCCTTTCCTTGCCATGTTCCAGCAAACCGCTGAAGCCATTAACATGGAAGTTTTCAACAAACTCTCCATCAAGAATAAAGAAGTTAGAAATCTTCTTTCTATTCTTTAGGAGAGAGAGACAGAGCTGGCATCGTCTCAGCTGGCGTTGTCGGAAACAACAGGTAAGTGTTTTTCCTCTGAAGTTTCCGATGCAACTTTTTGTCTAAGTACTTATTCCGGAAGTTTTCTAAACTCAGAATTTTCCTTGCTTTTCAGCTGCTTTGGCTAAGGCCAAGCAAATAGCTGAAGACGTCGGCAATGCCGAGTTTCTCCGAAAGGAGAATTTGGACCTTCACAAGGATCTTGTGAAGGCTCAAAAAGATCTGGAAGCCAGCAATCTGGCCCTTGGAGTTTCTCAATCCAAGGCTTCCGCACAGGCGGAGAAAGATAAGTCCACCATTCAGGACTTGGAAAATGCTCTGAACCTTCGCCTGGAGGAAGGCTTCGAAATTGACAAACTTGTCGGTAAGTTTTTTCTGCATTTACCATTCTTCCCAATCTTGCTGTGTTTCTCTGCTTTTTTACTTAACCTTCTTGGTTGTTTTTGCTGAAAAACAGGAGATAGCCCAGATCTTTCTCGGATTGATAGAATCCGAGCTTTTGGGAAGACCTGGACTTCGATCAGAGCTGCTGGCATGCAGCTGGTCAACAAGTTCCTTCCCGCAAGGACTGGGGAGTTCTCGGACGTTGAGAAATTTCCGGGTGCCATCATGGAGGTGGCGGAGTCCAGGGAATCCACCCTACGCTCCGCTGCACGGGGTGGTGCACGCATGGCACTCGGCCTTATGCGTATGCACTACCCTGGTGCAAAGTCTTGGCGCGTGGCGTCCGGTATCCCTCAAGGATACACGGAAGCTCAGCGGAATACAATCTTTGATGAAATCAAAGGCCATGCCACCAAGATTGCCTCCATGGTGAATATCTCCATCACCTATCCAGAAGAGGAGGTCCCTGCAGCCCCCGAGGATGATAGCAGCGAGGAAGAGTCGGATGCTTGAAGGGCTGCCTTGAACCTGGATGGTGAAAGTAGACAAATAGGAGCATTACTGTACTTTTTTTTTAAAATGTAATTCGAATTGTAATGCTTCTATTCCTTTTGCATGAATGAGAACTCCGCCTTTTGCAGTCTTAACTATGAAATTCTTTGCAAGGTTTTCGGATTTTATTATTCCTTTATCTTCTAAGTTCTCTGGCGTATATGTTTTAACTGTCCTTAGTGTTTGAAATGGCTCAATAGCATTATGAATCGTCATGCCGAGTAACTGGGTATAACCAATTAGTTTAAACTCGGAAACATGGATCATACTAAAGGCATTTTTTACTAACTAGCTCCAGTGACCCAACACATAAGCAATCAGATAATGCTTAGAGAAGCAAGGAATTTTTTTAATGAAACTTGGGCACGCAGGCAATTCAAGTTTCCTTTAGCCGTTAGTAGGCTGAAAAATCATTCAGTTTTTTAGCGTCGAGTACGCAGGCACAATTTGGGTTAACATTGAGTGTTTTGTAAGATCATTGGGAAATAGATGGGGCGGAATCATGCTTTATACTATAATGAACTTGTAAAAACATGGATATCAGAATTACGACAACTTTATTTCATGATCTCAAAAGATGTTTACATAGAAATTGAACTAAGTATAGAAGGGACATAACTGCTAGATATTCCCAGGCCTTCGCTGTCCACTTGAACTTGTCGGATTTCTTCAGCAACTTGTAGAGTGGTACGGCTTTATCCCCCAGCCGACTAATAAATCTGCTGACGGCAGCGGCGGAACCCGTCCATCTTTGGACATCTTTTACACACGTAGGTTTCGAGATGTTCAAGATGGCTTTGATCTTTTCCGGGTTAACCTCTATTCCTCTGTGAGAAACGATGAAACCCAGAAGTTTTCCTGAGGGAACCCCGAATACGCACTTAGATGGATTTAACTTCATCTTGTAGGTGCGCAAGTTTTCGAAAGTTTCTCGCAGATCCTCAAGGAGTGTATCTTTTTCCTTGGTTACGACAACAATATCGTCCACGTAAACATGGACGTTTTTGCCAATCTGACTATGCAAACAACGTTGCATGCAATGCTGGTAGGTTGCACCTGCGTTCTTCAGGCCAAATGGCATGGTTACATAATAGTACGTCCCGTATGGGGTTATGAAAGAAGTCTTAATTTGATCTTCCTTTTTCATGCGTATTTGGTGGTACCCGGAGTATGCGTCCAAAAAGCACAAAAGCTCAGAGCCTGCAGTGGCATCTATTATTTGATCGATTCGTGGTAACGCGAACCTATCTTTCGGACACAATTTGTTCAAGCCTGTGTAATCTATACACATTCTAAGAGCAGTAGTGTCTTTCTTCGGTACTAATACCGGATTTGCAGACCATTCATTGTGGATTACTTCCTGGATGAAATCTGCTGCTAAAAGCCGGATAATTTCCTTGCCAATAGCCTTCCGTCTTCTTCCGTCAAACGACGGATACCTTGTTTGACGGGTTTTGATCCTGGAATCACCTTGAGTTGGTGCTCAGCAAGCTCCCTGGGTACGCCTGGCATGTCAGCTGGACACCAGGCAAAAATATCCTAGTTCTCACGGAGGAACTTGATGAGCTCGCCTTCCTATTTGTCAGTCATCCCAGTCCCTACGACGATGAACTTTGTCGGATCTTTGGGGTCTAGGATTACCTGTTTTGTATTCTCAGACGCCTTGAAGCTGTCTGTTGGCTTCCGAGTTTCTTTTCCTGCCGGCATTTCTGTCGGCGATACCTCCTTGGCTCATTCCTTTAGTTCTTCCTTTGCTATGACTCTCTGAGCGCAAAGGGTACTCGTTTGCCAGCTTGAAGTCACCAGCTATGGTGATTACTCCTCCTTTGGGTCCTGGCATCTTCCGCTTGTTATAGATATAACAGGATCTTGCCATGAATTTGGCGAAAGCTGGACGTCCGAGTATTGCGTGATACACGCTTTCGAACGGCACTACTTCGAAGGATACCTTTTCCTGCCGGAAGTGATCTTTATCTCCGAAGGTGACATCTAGGGAAATTTCTCCTAGGGATCCTGCTTGTCTGCCAGGAAAAATGCCATGGAAGCGTATGTTGCTGTAATTGAGCTGGGACTCGGAAATCTTCAGATGCTTCAGTGTATCCAGGTACATTATGTTAATGCTGGATCCTCCATCCATCACCACTCTTCTTAGCCTAGTGTTCTGGACAATAGGGCTTACGACAAGAGCTTGTGTGCCGGGTTCAGGGATATTCCCGGGATGATCAGACTGATCCTAGAAAATTGGTGTGTTCGAGTACTTCAAGAATTTCGGGGTTGCCGGAACAACCGCGTTTATTTCTCGAAGTGTTCTTTTGGCCACCTTTGCTGACGGAGTTGCTAGGAATGTTAGCATTGCTTCTCCATCAACTCTCGGAAATTTGGGTCCGCCCTTTCGCTGTTGTTCCTGGATTTTTTCATCAGTGTCCGATTCACTGTCTTCTTTTTTAGCTTCTGGCTTTTGTTTGGCGGGTTTCCTTTTGGAACCCTTCCCCTTATTTCCGGATCCTGCACTGCCTTTCATGTGCTTATTCAGCCGGCATTGCGCGTTTGTATGGGTGGGTTTCCCAAATTTTGAATGGTGGACACAGGGTTCCGACTTAATCCTCTCCCACTCCTCTGGAGTGTAGTTGATTGGATCTGGACTGCGTCCTTTCCACTTATTCCCTTTTTCACTTCCAAAGGCTATGTTGACCTCTTTGGGTTTTGTCGTTGTTTCTGGAGTTCCTTTTTTGTCAGAACGAGGAGTTTTCTTGGCAAGTATCAGTGATTTGATATTGCCTCCTCTTGCTCTGATGTCGTCTTCGGCTGCAGCGTGTTCGTTGGCGGTTGTAAGCATAGATCCGAGATCTTTGTGCTGTTTGGAACCAACCATGAACGGTACAAGTCCGGGTTTTAGGCCATTGACGAAAGCATGCATTGCTTGTACGTCAGTTACTCCAGAACAACTATTCTTCATTGCCGTCCATCTGGAGATGAAATCCACGTATGGTTCTTCCTCGAATTGGGTGCAACGGTTCAGCTGGTTGATGCTGTTCGGGCGTTTGTACGTTCCCCGGAAATGCTGAGTAAATACTCTAGCCATATCATCCCAGCTATCGACAGTTCTTGATTGTAGTCCATTGATCCAATCTCTGGCTCCGTCCAGTAACATTAGGGGAAGAAACTTGACAGCTTCCAGGTCTGTCCCATTGTTGATCTGGACGGCTGTATAGTAGTCTGAGAGCCAGGTGTCCGGGTTTGTGCTGCCGGTGTATTTCTGGTACGTTGGACCGACTTTGGCAAAGCCAGAATGCAGGGTTATCCTTCGGATCCTGTCAGTGAAACACTTAGGACCAAAGTATAGATCATCCTTTTCCGCTCTATCAATGTGTGCGGAATATCTTCCAGCTGAATGGACAGAAGGGGATCTACTCCTTTCTTTTCCATTGTTGCGCGGACGCGCTTTTCCGGGATTGTATCTATCTCTTCCATGATCACGCCCTTTTGGATTAGGCGGAGTCCTGCTCCTGTGCCTTTCTTTATCCTTAGGAGGTGTCCGGGATCTCTCACGTCTGTGAGGTATATCGTATCTTCCGGCTTTCTCAGCTGGGTTTCTCGGAGGTGGCATTGTTTTGCCGTCATTCCGGTATTTTTCTTCCCGATCGTGGGGTTTGAGTCCACCTTTCGGGGGATGGGATCCGGTTCGGGACGCTTCATCCCTATTGTCGGGGTTTTTCTTGTCTTTTCTCGGATCCTCTTTTTTATCCTTTGAATTGTCTGAATCTCCAGGTTCCTCTGGTCCAGGTGCTCCAGCGGCGCAAGTAGCTGTTTTGCATAGGGCGGAGTTATCCTGCAGTCTTCCTGATCGCTCTTGGGCCCGCTGTTGTTGTTGCAATGCTTTTCCTAGGAAAGCATACACCCCCTGGAGCTTTTCACCATTAGAGTACAAGTCATTGTTGAGGATGGCAAACGCTGCTTCCGCGTTTTCTGCTGTGGTTTTGTATATTGGTTCGCCTCTGGCATCTTTGCAGTTTACCTGCTTTTGCCAAGATGGGTTATGAAACCTTTCCTTTGGCGGCAGTACTTCCGGTCTTACGATTCCGGGTAACCTTGTAGGTTTAATGGCGGATCTATTCTTTCTCTCGTACTCCTCGCTTTCTTCCTTCATGAGCTTAATGTCATCCTGGGTTTTTTGGAGGTGTTCACGAGTTCTGAGTAGATGTTGCTATTGCCGTTGGAAAGCTCGTCTCCTGGCTTCCAGCATCTCAGGGGGTTCGTTTAATCCCACTGGCGTTTGCAACAGCTGCTGTTCTTCCTGTTCCGTCATTGGAGGAGCAAGGATTTCTTTGATTTTCTTCTCCGCAGGCTTTGTTCCGCTAGCATCCCCTACTTCCAGGTTTTCATCAGCTAGATCAGCTGATTTTTTCTTCCGGATTTTGTATTGAAGTTTCTTAGCAGCACGGTTCTTTTCTTAGAAGAGGGAGGTTTTTTGACAGGCTCATCTTCTGTCAATTCCTTTACATTAGGAAATATCGGAGAAGTTTCTCCGTCTTCTCTCTCTTCTTCTGGCGGAGGAGTTTTAGGGCTTTCCTGACTGCCGGCGTCCGTGGTATCAGCCGGTTTCGCCATTAGTACTTCATGGAATCCCTCTTGAAAAGATTTAACTTTGTTTTCGAAGGCGTCTGCGTCTTCGTCTTCGGAATCGAAATCATCTGATCCGGTTTCTGATTCTAATCTTGCCTCAATGGCGGCTAGTACAGAGTCAGCTTCCGAGTTCATCGTCATGTTGACAGATGTCGGATCTTCCTCGCGTATGACGGGTGTCGGATCTTCCGTTTCTGTGACGGGTGTGTTTTTGTCAGCCTCTTGCACGGGATTTCCGTCATCCGTGTTTTCAGCGACTTCGGATTGCACCATGCCGATAAAGTGTGTATCATTTTTTTGTCGGCGATCTGAGCAGAATCCGGTATCATAATCATCTTTGACTGGGTATAGGGCGGGTGGGAAATATTTGCTTCCACCGCAAAACCCCATTGCTTCTGCAGTTAGTCCGATAAAGATGTTAGCAGATCCGATCGGTAACACGCAGGCACTTACCAGGTGGTTTTGCGCCGGTATGTAGGATCCGTTGTCGAGGAAGCGTCCGACGTCGTCGTCGAACTCCAGGCTTCCGACAGTGATTGATCTTCCGATTCCGCCGAGTATCCCAGATCGGAACTTCACGCCTGACGCCGTTTGCCCCACGGTGGGCGCCAACTGTCGAGACATCGTAGTAGTTTTCATAGACGGGGGTGCCATGAGACTACGGTAGAGACGTGGGGTAACGTGATCGCGTGGTGGACAGTGAACACAGGATTTACCCAGGTTCGGTACGTCGCGACAGTACGACGTGCCTACTCCTGCACTTCTCACTAATCAGGACTAAAGCCTGGATATAGAATTACAATGTGAGGTTTAGATCTAGCTATTCGCAGAGGATCAACTTCCCGGCGAGTTAGCCTATAGCCTCTTCTCTGTTATTCGTTATTAAACTTATCTCCCGTCCGGCTTTATATAATAGCCGGATTAGGGCTTACAGAATAGGAAACCTAGAAGACTACGGTAACTATAACTTGGAAAGTAAGGAATCCGTCTTCTCCTCCAAGCTAGATCACGTGGGCTGTGATCCGGGTCCTTCTAGAATCCGGCTTCTGTGCGTCTGGGCCGCCCAATGGACTCCAGCCCACTACCGGTTGGGCCACCCTGGTAATCCGGCACTTTGACTACCATCTGATATACCCCTATTTGGTATATATCGGACAGAAAGAGTTGGTAACCCCCAAGTGGATGGGATAATGTGTCCCAGCAGCAACGATAAACTACTTTGTATTAACGAAATATATAGAGGATGAACTACTTGTTGTCGGGATCCATCACTAGAGGCTTATTCATCTAGCACTATTAAGGACCCATGATCCAAGGGTGGACTACTCACACACCAACGTGGAGGAAACAAGGTTGATGAAGAAACCTCCGATGATGGACTCCCCTTCCGCCAGAGTACCGGAACGGGCCTCCAGATTATTTCGTCGTTGGGCGGCGGCTCTCTATCATCTATGAAAAATAACTCCTCCATCTGATGTTTTAGGTCAAAGGAAATTTATACGCAAGGGGGTATCGCGAGGGGGTGTCTGATATGTCCATTTTGCATCACTATTTTATATCATAGTTTACTGCTATTCATTGATACATTTTAGATTTATAGTTGATACTTATGGGATTTCATCTATTTTGCATGTTTTATGATTATTGAAGAATTAACTACCGGAACCAGAATTCTGCTGGAAAAGGGACCGACAAGATGCCATATTTCTGAAGATCAACAAGTCAGGAAAAACATCGGGGAGTTCCTATTTTTCCAGATGACGGAGCTAGCCAAGTGGTCTGGGGGCCCTGGCCCACCACTGGCAGCCCCCTTCACGTACTTCATCCCCCCGAAACCCTAAGACTCGGGGAACCATCGAGGAAATATTCCGCCGCCTCCACGGGTGATATCCCACAAGTATAGGGGATCGTGTGTAGCCTTTTCAATAAGTAAGAGTGGCGAACCCAATGAGGAGCTAAAGGTAGGATAAATGTTCTCTCAATTTCTATCAACCACTGATACAAGTCTACGCGCACTAAATGTTTACTTTATCTAGGAAATAATACTAGAGAAATAATACGGGTATGACAGATATCTTTGCAAGATAATAAATACAAAAAAGTAAATGTTAGTGCTGCAGCACTAAAGTGGTGGTAATTGTGATGGATTTGTCCATGATCAAATATTCAAATACAAGGTTGATATTCCTTTTTTATGTGGGAGAGACAAAGCTAACGAGCTCTCACTATCCAATGATTGGAAATCTAGAAAACATATATAACTACTAGAAGATACATTAAGGTAAAAATACCCAACCATAGCATTAAGATCAAAAGGTCCCCTTTATTCCATATGCTTTAATCTCTAGATTGGGGCTCATGTTTCTATCACTCAAGCAGCCCTCCCTCTAGCTTTCTTCACATACTACAAACCCTATGATGTGATCCATGCGCGCATAACAATATGATGGGAACCAAAGGACTGTAAAAAATTCAATATATAGCTCAAACCATCCATAGAGATTCAAAAATCAATAATATGAAAAAAAGGGAACTACACAAACATGACTAGATGCAATAGATCATCTGAAAATAATTTATAACGTCAAACACCATATTTATATAGGGCGGTACAGAGGTGTGTGGGAGGATGAACCACTGTATACAAGGAGGAATTGGCGATGGAGATGTCGGTGAAGACGATGAAGAGGACAGCGCGGGGAGCAGGGCGACGCTGGCGGTGGCGCGGGGACTCCTTCCTTGTTTTCACACAGATTTCAAGAAAGTCCCAATTCGACTCCAACAAGGTTTTATCTTGTATTTTTGATAATTCCTACAAATCAAAGTGTAAAACAAGAACATTCTGCACTTTTGCAACTATTAGTAGGTTAGGCCAAATAAATCATAAACTTAATATAAAAACAACTAGCAAAAGCATAAAATTAGCATGAAACCATCAAAATTTATAGATACGTTTTGGACGTATCAACATCCCCAAGCTTAGTTCCTACTCGTCCTTGAGTATGTAAAATGATACCAAGATAATTTTTGATGCTGAATGCTATGAACACAATCTTGATCATCATTATTTGTAGAAGCATTTCAAGCTGAGATCAAATTACTCTAAACATAGGCATGATAGATATAATTTCAACAATGTAACTTAACAACCATGTTGCAACATTAAAAGTAACACAAACAAAAGATCATGAATAATGATTCATTGAACGATATACGTTTGTTTTGAGCATCAAAAAAATATAGCGAAGTGGTATTCCGCTTGTCCTTAAAATGATAGCAAAACATAAATGGAAGGACACCTTCAAAGTTCAAGTGGTGACTAGAAACAAGTAAATTGATAACAAGTAATAACATATCATGAATCAATCAATAATAAATTTTGGGACTGATGCACATTATACTCAGATTGACAACTATGCTCTATTAATTGGTGCATAAAGTTAGAAGATGAAGACTCGGCATAAAAGCAAAAGAAAGGCCCTTCGTAGAGGGAAGTAGGGATTAACTCATGTGCTAGAGCTTTTTATTTTATTAAAACAGAGGTATTGAAAACAACTTTTTAGAGAGGTGTATGTCTATGTCAATGAATAGCAAACAGACAATACCTTACATCACAAGTTAACTAGACTTTACAAGAGAAGCTCCCATTGAAGGACGTCCTTTCTACTGGGGTTAGTAGATCATCCCTCTTCTCTTTTGTTTACACTTATGAACTTTGCTTAACTGGTAAACCAGGCGCAAAAAGAGTGAAGAGAATTTATAGTAACCAAGTTTGGGGCTGGGCACCCCGTTGCCAGCTCTTCTATCAATTTGGATAAGCGGATGTGCCACTAGTCCACGTGTGTAAAGTCCAATCAACAAGTGAGATAAAGACCGTCTACCAGGATTCTCATGAGCTAAAACCGGGGCATAGAACAGGTATAATTTTGAAGGTTTAAAGGTAGCGCATGAGAAATTTACGTCTGAGTGGCGGTTAAATACCACATGTAGGTAGGTATGGTGGACACATTTGGCAAACTTTTGATTTTTGGGAGCTTTATGCATGAGTAGAGCTCATACTTAGTACATGTGGAGGCTAGCAAAAGACTGGGAGCGACAAACTGAGAGAGCAATAATGGCCATAATCATGCATAGCGACAAAACCTTATTAATCAAAGCATAAATGATATTACAAGTCAAAAACTAAATTATCATAGGGCTGAAGTGACTGGTTTGTAGTCATAACATGGTGTAAGCATGCGCCAAGTCAACCAAATAAAGCATTCAAAGGAGAATACCAAAACATTATGCTTCGATAAGATAAAAACAACTCATGATTTCTTTCAATGACACATTAAGCACTCTCAGATATTTGAGACAAGTCATGCTACATCAATAACTACTAAGCATTAAAATAATATCTAGCATGACATGATAAAGTCTAAGCCACAGTCTAAACAAGCTTCTCTTTTTACTGTTATAAGCACAAAATGTTTTATTGCTTTCCAACACCAGCACTTTATTTCAACAAAAATTCTCCATATAATATATCAATGAAACAAGAGAGTACTATGATACGGCATAAATGTATCATTAATTTCTGGTGTTCCATGTTGTTTTCATGTTGTTTCTCACATGTTTGCTATACACTTTATGTCATTTTTATCGATTTTCCGGACTAACCTATTGACAAGATGCCACAAAGTCAGTTCCATGTTTTCTGCTGTTTTTAGTTTCTGAAAAGTTGGTCTGGAAATTTTCTCGAAATTGGAAAATTCAAAGCCCGGAAGTATTAGAATTACCGAAGGTTCCACGGAGTCCCGAAGAGACTCGGGGGGGGGGGGGCATCAGGGGGCCACACCATAGGGCGGCGCGCCCCCTGGCCGCGCCATGGGGTGGTGTGGGCCCCCCCGGCCTCCACCGCCTTTGCCCTTTCTCCTATTTAATCCCCCTAGACGTAAACCCTAAATATATTCCACTTCGTCCCGAAAAACACGCGAGGCCGCCATCATCGTCATCCCGAGATCGGGAGGGTTCTGGAGCTCTCCCCGGCACCTGATATGTCTCCAACGTATCTATAATTTCTGATGCTCCATGATAATATCATGCCAATTGCTACATGTTTTCTCCCTTATTTATGTCATTTTTATCGATTTTCTGGGACTAACCTATTAACAAGATGCCAAGTGCCAGTTCCCTGTTTTCTGCTCTTTTTTATTTCAGAAAAGTTGTTCTGGAAATGTTCTCGGAATTGGACCCCACAAAGGCCGAAGTGCCTATTTTCCCTGGAAGCATCCAGAAGACCGAAGAGGAGACGAAAAGGGGCATCAGGGGTCTCTGCGCATTCGTCTATTTATTCCCCCCGGATGGAAAACCCTAGACACCTGATCAAAAATCCCCGAAAAGTTCCGCAGCCGTCGTCACCGTCAACCCTAGATCAGGGGGTTCTGAAGCTGCCTCCAGCACCCTGCCGGAGAGGAAATCATCACCGGAGGCCTCTACATCACCATGCCTGCCTCCGGAGTGATGCGTGAGTAGTTCATTCTTGGACTACGGGTCCATAGCAGTAGCTAGATGGTTGTCTCCTCCTCATATGCCTCCATGTTTAGATCTCGTGAGCTGCCTAACATGATCGAGATTGATCTTATGTAACTCTATGTGTTGTGTTTGCTGGGATCCGATAAATATTGAACTTATGCCAAGTTGATTATAGTCTTTATTTGCATATGTTATTTGTGATCTTGCATGCTTTCTGTTGCTAGTGGTTGCTCTGGCCAAGTAGTTGCTAGTGACTCCAAGAGGGAGTATTTATGCTCGATAGTGGGTTCATGCCTCCTTTTCGCCTGTGCTCAAGTGACAGAAACATGACGGGGAAGGATGTGTTGTTGCCACTAGGGAGAAAATAACGGTGAGAGTGCCCGCGTGTACAATCATTGCTTACATTACACACATTGTTTAATGCAGTTATCTTTGCTTGCAACTTAATATCTAAGGGGGTTCGGATGATAACCCGAAGGTGGATTATTAGTCATAGATGCAGTTGGATTACGGTCTATGTATATTGTTGTAATGCCCGCACTAAATATCATAGTAGTCATCATGCCATGAATGTGCACTACGGTGCAACCTTTATTTGTCAATTTCAATTTCCCAGCTGTAATTTGTTCACCCAACATGCTATCTTTTATGGAGAGACACCACTAGTGAACCTATGAACCCCGGTCCATTTTTCCTACACTATTAAACAAACCTCTGCAATTTCCTGTTTTCTTTACTTACTGCAAGCATACACCATTTTCCAGACTATACGTCTAATCTTTGTTTTCAGCAAGACCGGTGAGATTGACAACCTCACTTTACCATTGGGACAAAGTATTTTGGTTGTGTTGTGTGCAGGTTCCACGTTGTTGCTGACACCGGTGAGCCATCAGCACCGTCAGTGGCATCAACGTTCCGAAGTTCCTCTTTCTCCTACTTGATTGATAACCTTGGTTCTTAACTAAGGGGGAAAATCCAACCGTTGTGCTCATCACACCCTCCTCTTGGGGTATCCCAACGAGTGCAACATCTGCACCATCAAGGACTTTTTCTGGCGCCGTTGCCGGGGAGAAGGAAGTCTTCTGGCAAGGGGAGTCTCTCACTCTCAACCTCTTTATTTTGTTTATTGTCTTGTTTTTATTTTTTGTCTTGTTTTGCTTCTTTATATCAAAAACAAAAAAATAGTTTACTTTATAGCATAGAAAGCAACTCAAGTATTTTCAAGAAAAATTAGTTCTTATTCTAGTTGTTATTTTTGCTTTATCATGCTTGCTATCAATGTTTGATGTCTTTGATACTAGATCTTATTGGCAAGGTGGTTTCACGGCTGACCAACAAAAATATTATAAGTAACACCGCTTGTCACAAAAAGGGATACACTTATGGGAGCAAATTAATAAATTGCATGACTATGCTAAAAACTTGTGCTCTACTTATAATGTTACTTATTGCTTTGATAAATCCTGTTGTTGTAGGAGGTATAAACACCTCCCCTTTCAATGTGAGTATAATGATGATGTTACCATATCTTCTTATGTTAAGGTAAATTATGAATTATATGATGTGGAACAAATTGAAGAATTTATTGCTTGGAAGGGTGCATTCAAAATTGCCTATTTACTTGAAAGTATTGATGATGCACCTTATAAATACGAGATTTATGCTAGACTTGAATATTGCTTTGATAATTACAAGGATTGTAATAACTACATAATGGAATATCTTAATAAATGCTCTTAGCCTAAGGAAGAGACTAATGCTTTGCAGGAGCCTATGGAAGAAGAAATTGCTGAATCTGGAAGCTCATTGGATAAAAAAGAGGAGGAGAGTGATGATCAGGAGGAGGAAGAATGGAACCCATGTCAACCTCCCAATGATAGTAACTCTTTAACTCATACATTATTTGATGAAATTGATACTTGCTATACTTGTGACCTTGATACTACTATGAATGAAACTTGTGAGAATGATATTGCTACAGTTATTTATGATAATAAATGCTACTTGGATAAATCTTATGATAATGCTCTTGATGATGGTTCTATGTTACTTGATGTTATAAATTATAATGCTACTGAAAATAGGATTGCTATAATGTGTCCTATACCTTTTAAGAGGGACCAATCATTTTTTTTTGCTATAGCTAAAAGTGGGAAAGAAGGGGAGCTAATTTTAAATTTTGATCCCACTATTTTTGAGCTTGATATGAATTGTGTGCTTTTAGACCATGAAAAACATGATTTATGTGATAATTATGTTGTTGAGTTTGTTCATGATGCTACTGAAAATTATTATGTGAGAGGAAAATATGGTTGTGGTAATTTTCATGTTATTAAAACACCTCTCTTTTTGTTGAAAGTTTTGAAGTTGCTCTTGTTCTACCTTCCCATACTTTCTAGTTTGAGCTTCTTTAATTTATTTCTTTACAAGATTCCTATGCATAGGAAGAGGGTTAGACTTAATTTTTTTTATTATTGTTTCTTGATGCACTCTTTTGCTTCAATTCATACTTCTTATGTGAGCATCTACTTGATTCCACCTTTCTATGCCTAGCTGAAAGGCGTTAAAGAAAAGCGCTACCGGGAGACAACCCGTTTTATTTTGATGTTTTCAACCCGTTTTCCTTTGTTTTCTTTTGTGTGCTTTGCACCTGGGTTTTTTCTACTCCCTACGTATCAAAATATAAGATGTTTTAGCATTTTATAGATATAATGTATCTAGACATGTTTTAGTGTGTAGATTCATATGCATCTTCCACTGAAACATATCTAGATACATATTGTCTAGGAAATGCTAAAACATCTTATATGTTGATACGGAGGGAGTATTTCCTTAGCAAACCTTCTGTATCTTTTCTTTTGGGTTTTTGTTGAGCCAAGTAAAACCTCTAGTGGAAAGCTGAGTCTATATTTCGGATTTCTGCGCAGAAAACAGATTTTGTTGTCCACTGTTTATTCCGTATAAAATCACATAAAATTCAAAATGACCTGAGTTTTTTTGTGCGTAATCCTGGGCTATATACGCAACTTTTCTTAGCTGACCACTTTTTGATTTGAGCAACATAAAATTTTCGAAACAAATCATCTTTACCTGCTGCCCTGTTCTGACAGATATCTGCCAATAATTGCATTTGCATCTTAATCGCTTTGTTTTGGTGTTCTTTTGAGAAAAAGAGTTTTAAAAGAATTTGTGACAGTAGATAATGTGTTTTTGAGTGTTGTGATTGTGTTGAAACTGAACCATGTGAATTTATTATTTCGATTGCACTAACGTTGCTAATGAAGATTGTGAGAAGTTTGGTGTGAAGAAAGTTTCAAGGGTCAAGAGAAGAGGATGATATGGTGTGATCAAGAAGAGTGAAGAGCCTAAGCTTGGGGATGCCCCGGTGGTATATCCCAGCAAATTCCAAGAAGACTTAAGCGTCTAAGCATGGGGATGCCCAATGCATCCCCTTCTTCATCAACAAATTATCAAGTCACTTCTAGTGAAACTATATTTTTATTCGGTCACATTTTATATGCTTTACTTGGAGCATCTTTTATTTTTTGCTTTCAGTTTGCTTTTGCTTTCAGTTTATTTTTATTTTTGCAATAAGCTTGGTTGGACCCCAGCATTCTTTATTGGAGAGTGACACGCTCCGCTTTTTCATGGGAATATTTTGTATTCTTAATCTTTGTCTGGCTGCTGCATTTATTTAGCTCCTGTTTTGCATGCATATCTTATTAGAGTTGTTAGTTTTAGTAGTGTTATGTGATTACTCTCATGTTTGCATGCTGTATCATGAAGAGTATTTTTGTTAAAACATATCTTGTATGGTGCTTGTTGGGAGAAAGAAACTGCTGCTTAAAGTAGAATTTATAAGAGTGGAAGTAGAAGCTCGTATAGACTGTTGCTAGAACTTTTTCATGCCATGCTAAATGTTATTTTAGTTCTAAAGCTTTGTGATGTTGACTAGCATGAATAGCCTCAAATAGCTGAGAGTGTTTAATATGTCACTGAAAGATTCATGAGTTGTTCTTGTCATAAGGAAGCATAAATTTTTGGTATTCTTTTTCGAATGTTTTATTTGGTTGACTTGGCGCATTCTCACACCATGTTTATGACTATGAACCAGTCACGAATAGCCTCCATGACCACTTAGTTTTTGAACTATGATACCGCTTATGCTTTAATTAATGATATTTATGTCGCTATGCATGATTATGGCTCTTATGCTCTCTTGATTTGTCGCTCCCAGTCTTTTGCTAGCCTCCACCTGTACTGAGTATGAGCTCTACTCGTGCATACAACTCCCTTAAACCAAAGTTTTTCCCATTGTGTCCACCATACCTACCTCCATGTGGTATTTAACTGCCACTCCAAGTAAATTGCTCCACCGCCTCAGCCCTTTCGCCTATTTATTTCCCCTGGATGGAAAACCCTAGACACCTGATCAAAAATCCCCGAAAAGTTCCGCAGCCGCTGTCACCGTCAACCCTAGATCAGGGAAGGTTCTGAAGCTGTCTCTGGCACCCTCCCGGAGAGGAAATCATCACCGGAGGCGTCTACATCACCATGCATGCCTCCGGAGTGATGCGTGAGTAGTTCATCCTTGGACTACGGGTCCATACCAGTAGCTAGATGTTTGTCTCCTCCTCATATGCCTCCATGTTTAGATCTCGTGAGGTGCCTAACATGATCGAGATTGATCTTATGTAACTCTATGTGCTGTATTTGCTGGGATCCGATGAATATTGAACTTATGTCAAGTTTATTATAGTCTTTATTTGCATATGTTATTTGTGATCTTGCATGCTTTCCGTTGCTAGTGGTTGCTCTGGCCAAGTAGTTTCTAGTGACTCTAAGAGGGAGTATTTATGCTCGATAGTAGGTTCATGCCTCCTTTTCGCCTGTGCTCGATGACAGAAACGTGATGGGGGAGGATGTGTTGTTGCCACTAGGGAGAAAACAAGGGTGAGAGTGCCCGCGTGTACAATCATTGCTTATATTACACACATTGTTTAATGCAGTTATCTGTTGCTTGCACCTTAATACCTATGGGGGCTTGGATGATAACCTGAGGGTGGATTATTAGTCATAGATGCGGTTGGATTACGGTCTATGTATATTGTAGTAATGCCTGCACTAAATATCATAGTAGTCATCATGTCATGAATGTGCACTAGGGTGCAACCTTCATTTGTCAATTGCCCAGCTGTAATTTGTTCACCCAGCATGCTATCTTTTATGGAGAGACACCACTAGTGAACCTATGAACCCCGGTCCATTTTTCCTACACTGTTAAACAAACCTCTGCAATTTCCTGTTTTGTTTACTTACTGCAAGCACACACTATTTTCCACACTATACGTCTAATCTTTGTTTTCAGCAAGACCGGTGAGATTGACAACCTCACTGTACCGTTGGGACAAAGTATTTTGGTTGTGTTGTGTGCAGGTTCCACGTTGTTGCTGACACCGGCGAGCCATCACCACCGTCGGTGGCATCAACCTTCCGAAGGTCCTCTTTCTCCTACTGGATTGATACCTTGGTTCTTAACTAAGGGGAAAACTCCTACAGTTGTGCTCATCACACCCTCCTATTGGGCTATCCCAACGAGTACAAGATCTGCACCATCAGCACCCTGCTGGGAGGGGAAATCATCATCAGAGGGGTCTACACCACCATGCCCTCCTCCGAAGTGATGCGTGAGTAGTTCATCCTTGGACTACAGGTCCATAGTAGTAGCTAGATGGTTGTTCTCTCCACTTTGTGACTCATGTTTAGATCTTGTGAGTTGCCTAACATGATCAAGATCATCTTTATGTAATGCTACATGTTGTGTTTGCTGGGATCTGATGAATGTTGAATGTTATGTCTTCTGATTATCAATCTATCATGTTATCTTCATGCATATATTATTTATGATCTTGCATGATCTCCGTTATTAGTAGATGCTCTGGCAAAGTAGATGCTAGTAACTCCAAGAGGGAGTATTTATGCTCGATAGTGGGTTCATGCCTTTTTTGCATCTGTGCTCGAGTGACAGAAATGTGACGGATGGAGGATGTGTTGTTGCCATTAGGGAGAAAACAACAATGCTTTGTCTATAGATGATTTTATTGTTTACATTACACACTTTGCTTAACGCAATTATCTGTTGCTTGCAACTTAATACCCAATGTTTATTCGGATGATATTCGGAGGGTGGATTATTAGTCATAGATGCAGTTCGATGACGGTCTACGTATTCTGTTGTAATGCCTGCATGAATCACATAGTAATCTTTATGTCTTGCATATGCACTACAGTGCAGCCTTCATTTCTGTCAATTTCCCAGATGTAATTTGTTCACCACACCTGTTATTTATCTTTCACGGAGAGACACCATAGTGAAATGTGGACCCCGGTCCATTTTCCTCATACTGATAAACATCTACTGGTTTCGTACTACCGCTACTGCTTTCATACTGTTTTCCTACTATTTTCCACACCATACATTTAACCTCTTTGTGTTCAGCAATATCGGTGATATTGACAACCTCACTGCTTCGTTGGGGCAAAGTGATTTGATTGTGTTGTGTAGGTTCCATCTTGCTTCTGAACCGTAGTGCGCCCTGCCATCTCAGCTGCATCAACCTTCTGAAGTTACTCCTTCCTTCTACTGGTCAATTAAACCTTAGTTTCTTTTTGAGGGAAAACTACTGATGTGCTCATCATACCTTCCTCTTGGGGTTTTCCAACGAGTGCAAGATCTGCACCATCAAGCATATTTTCTGGCGCCGTTGCCGGGGGGAAGAGAATTTCTGCAAGGGGAGTCTCTCCCTTCCAATCTCTTTACTTTGTTTTTTGTTTTTCTTAGTTTATTTTATTTTTTCTTGTTTGCTTCTCTTTATCAAAAACACACAAAAAAATAGTTCTTATTCTAGCTGTAGTTTTATTCCTGTTTTTAATCTTGTTAAAATGACTACTCCTGAGAACACAAAGTTGTGTGACTTTACTAGCACCAACAACAATGATTTCATTAGCACACCTATTGCTCTACCTGCTCCTACTGCTAATTTTTATGAGATAATGCCTGCCCTGATAAACCTTGTTATGAGAGAGCAATTTTCTGGTGTTAGTGCTAATGATGCTGCTGCCCATCTTAATAATTTTGTTGAACTATGTGAGATGCAAAAATATAAAGATGTAGATGGAGATATTATTAAACTGAAATTGTTTCCTTTCTCTTTGAGAGGAAGAGTTTAAGAATGGTTGCTATCTTTTCCTAGAAATAGTATTGATTCTTGGACTAAGTGTAAAGATGCTTTTATTGGAAAATATTATCCTCCTGCTAAAATTATATCTTTAAGAAGTAGCATTATGAATTTTAAGCAACTTTATAATGAGCATGTTGCTAAAGCTTGGGAAAGAATGAAATCTTTAGTAAAGAATTGTCCCCCTCATGGACTAACTACTTGGATGATCATCCAAAACTTTTATGCAGGTCTAAATTTTTCTTCAAGAAACCTTCTGGATTCAGCTGTTGGAGGAATCTTTATGCCCATTACCTTGGGGGTAGCAACAAAGCTTCTTGATAATATGATGGTAAATTATTCTAAATGGCATACTCAGAGAGCTACAACTGGTAAGAAGGTAAATTCTGTTGAAGAAACCTCCTCTTTGAGTGATAGAATTGATGCTATTATGTATATGCTTGTGAATGGCCATGCTCCTATTGATCCAAATAATGTTCCTTTATCCTCTTTGGTTGCTCAAGAAGAGCATGTTGATGTGAACTTCATTAAAAATAATAATTTCAACAACAATGCTTATAGGAATAATTTTGGTAGCAACAATAATAGGCCATATCCTCCCAATAATAGCAATTATTATGTTAATTCGTATGGTAACTCCTATAACGGAAACAAAAGTGTACCCTCTGATCTTGAGAACATGCTTAAGAATTTTATTATTACAAAAACTGCCTTCAATAAATCTGTTGAGGAAAAATTTGACAAAATTGATGTTCTTGCTTCTAAAGTTGATAGCCTTGCTCTTGATGCTGATTTTCTGAAACTAAAGGTTATGCCTCATGATGTTAAAGAAAGTAAAACTTTGAATGTTATCCAAATTCTAATTGATGATAATGTTAGGATGATAGCTGAATTGCATGCTAGATGGGAAAAAAGAAGATGAAATAGCTAGAAAGAATAATATAGCTAATATTTGCACCATTACCACCACTAGTAAAACTGAAACTTCTCATGCTAGAAAACCTTCTACTATCTATGGTAAAGTAATTGGTGTTGGAACCACTCCCACTTCTGCTATTAAAAATGCAAAATTGCCTGAAACTGCTAAAAATGTCTGTGATGAAAGTGCTGAAATTTTTAGAAACATGGGAGACACTGATCCCATTATCTTTGCTAAAAATGATCTTGACGTTGATGATTGCAACATAACTGAAGTGATTATGTTCCTACAAAATGTTTCTAGTTGTCCTAATGCTAGTGCTATGAATATGGCTTTCACAAAACATATTACAAATGCTCTCATGCAAATTAGAGAGGATGAATTAAGATGTGAAGCCTCTATCCCTAGGAAGCTAGATGATGGTTTGGAACCCATTATTAAAATTAAATTGAATGATTTTGATTCCAATTCTCTATGTGATCTTGGTGCTAGTATCTCTGTTATGCCCAAGAAACTTTATGATATTCTTGATTTACCACCATTGGAACCTTGTTATTTGGATGTTCGTCTTATTGATAATGTTAGAAAGAAACCTTTGGGGAGAGTTGATGATGTTCTTATCATGGTTAATAATAATCTTTTCCCCGTTAATTTTTTTGTCTTGAATATTGAATGCAATGCTTCTTGTCCAATTGTTTTGGGAAGACCTTTTCTTAGAACTGTTGGTGCTATTATTGATATGAAAGAGGGGAATATTAAATTTAAATTCCCACTCAAGAAAGGTATGGAACACTTTCCTAGAAATAGAATGAAGTTGCTTTTTGATTCATTTATTCGAACAAGTTACAATTTGTATGCTTCTTCACTTGAAAACACTTGATTCCACTTTTCTGGACCTAGCTAAAAGGCATTAAAGAAAAGCACTTCTTGGGAGCTAACCCATGGTTTTATTGTTGCTTTGTTTTTCTTTGTTTTCTTTGAGTAAAGGGGTTATTAGCAACTCCTTTGTATATTTATTTTCATGTTTTAGTAGTGCCAAGTAAGGTTTCTGACGAGAGTTGGAGTTGGTTTTCGGATTTCTGCGCAGGAAACAGATTTCTGCTGTCCGCCGTAAAAAATCGTATAATTCACATAAAAAGCATGATGACCTGAAATTTCTTGTGATTATTTCTAGGCTAATTACTCAACTTTTTCGTTCTTTAAGTTTTTTGATCTGAGCAACGTAAGTCCCCCGAAAAAATTCGTCTTTACAGACTGTTCTGGTTTGACAGATTCTGCCATTTTTCTAGCACTTGCTCTTTTGCTATGTCAAGTGGATTTATTTGCTTTAGGAAACATCAGTGGCTGTAGCTAATGTTTAAAAGTATCTATAGCACTTGTTCCTTACAGAACCAATGGATTTTTAATTGTTGCACTAACCTTCTAATGCGAATTACTGTTTGAGTGTGGTGGGAAGGAAGTTTTCAAGGTTCAAGTGAAGAGGTGATATATGTGATCAAGAAGAGTGCGAGGTCAAAGATTGGGGATGGCCCCGTGGTTCATCCCAGCATATTTTTATAAGACTCAAGCATCTAAGCTTGGGGATGCCCAAAGCGTCCCCTTCTTCATCAACTATCTATCAGGTCACTTCTCGTGAAACTATATTTTTTTCGGTCACATCATATGAAATTTACTTGGAGCGTCTGTTTGTTTTTCTTTTGTTTTATTTGCTGCAATAATATCATTGTACCTATCATACTTGTTTGGGATATATACACTCTCCACTTTTTCGTTTGAATACTTGCTATGCTAGTATTCTTAGTTTTTCTTCTAGCTGCTGCAAAAATTCGTGTTTAGCTCTCGTTTTCATTGCATCTCTTATTCGGAGCTGTTAGTTTTAGTAGTGTTATGTGAGTACTCTCATGTTTGCTTTCTGTAGCATGTAGAGAATTTTTGTTAAAGCATGTCTTATATGGTGCTTGTTGGGAAAAGAAACTGTTGCTTGTATAGACTGTGGCTAGAATTTTTCATAGCATGCTAGATGTTATTTTAGTTCAAAAGCCTTGTGGTTATTGAGTAGCATGATTAGCCTCAAATAGCTGAGAGTGTTTAATGTGCCATTGAAATAATCATGAGTTGTTCTTGTAATATTGAAGCATAAATTTGTGGTATTCTCCTTTGAATGTTTTATTTTGTTGACTTGGCGCATGCTCAAACCATGTTTATGACTATGAACCAGTCACTTATAGCCTCCATGATCATTTAGTTTTTGAACTTGTGGTACCACTTATGCTTTGATTAATGATGTTTATGTCGCTATGCATGATTATGGCTCTTGTGCTCTCTTGATTTGTCGCTCCTAGTCTTTTGCTAGCCTCCACCTATACTGAGTATGAGCTCTACTCGTGCATCCAACTCCCAAAAACCAAAGTTTTCCCGTTGTGTCCACCATACCTACCTACATGTGGTAATTAACCTCCACTCCAAAGTAAATTACTCATGTGTTTCCTTTAAAACTTTCAAAATTACTCCTGTTTTGTGCTCCTGTTTTAGCTCATGAGGACGTAAATAGAGAATATTTATCTCACTTGTTGATTGGACTTTCACACCCTGGACTAGTGGCTTCATATGCTTATCCAATGGTAGAAGAGATGTCAGCGGGGTGCCCAGCCCCAAATTAATAAACACAAATTCTCTTCACTATTTTTGCCCCTGATTTATCAGTCAAAGCATAATTGTAAACAAAATAGAAAGAGGGATGACCTTCTACCCTGATGCGTCCTTCTATGGGATCCTCTCTTGTGAAGTCTAGTTGGCTTGTGACGTACTGTTTTTTCTGTTTACCATTCGTTGACATAAGCATACACCTCTCTTAAAAAGGTTTTCAATACCTCTGTTTAATAAAATAAAAGCTCCAGAACATGAGTGATCCATGCTTCCCTCTACGAAGGGCCTTTATTTTACTTTTATGTTGAGTATCCATCTTCTAACTTTATGCACGGTTGAGAGAGCATAGTTGCCATTCTGAGTTTTATGTGCATTTTTCCCAGAAACATTATTAATTGATTCATGATGTGTTATTATTTGTTCTAGTCTTCCTCTTAAACTTTGAAGGTGCCCTGGAATTTATGTTTTGCCCCACTCTTAGGGACAAGCAAAATATCACTTTGCTATGTTTTCTCTATGCTTGAAACAAATGTATAACTTTCGAGTGCATTATTATTGATGATCGTTTATTTGTGTTACTTTTCATGATGCAAGGTGATTGCTATGTTTCATTGTTAAAATTATATCTATCATGCTTGTGTTTAAAGTTCTATGATCTATGCTATGCTTATGATTTTACAATTTCGATGATCAAGTTTATGTTGGTAGCATGTCACCTCAGAACTTATGTGTTTTTATTGTTTACCTACTCGAGGAGGAGTAGGAACTAAGCTTGGGGATGTTTATATGTCATAAACGTATCCTTAATTTTTGATGTTCCATGTTGTTTTCATGCCATTTGCTACATGTTTTCCTTACACTTTATGTCATTTTTATCGATTTCCTGGGACTAACCTATTGACAAGATGCCACAGAGCCAGTTCATGTTTTCTGCTGGTTTTAGTTTCAGAAAAGTTGTTCTAGAAATATTCTCGGAATTGGAAAATTCGAAGTACGGAAGTCTTAGAATTCCTGAAGGTTCCACGGAGTCCCGGAAAGGCCAGGAGGGGGCCACAAGGGTGCCACACCATAGGGCGGCGCGCCCCCTGGCCGCGCCTGGGGGTGGTGTGGGCCCCTCGGGCTCCCACCGCCATCACCCTTTCACCTATATATTCCCCCAATGCGTGAACCCTAAAAATATACTACTTTTCCATGAAAAACACCCGAGGCTATCGTCATCGTCAACCTGAGACCGGGAGGGTTCTGGAGTTCTCCCCGGCACCCTGCCGGGAGGGAAAATCATCACCGGAAGGCTCTACACCACCATGCCCGCCGCCGGAGTGATGCGTGAGTAGTTTTTCACACCCCACTTTTTGGAAACCAACAAAATGCAGTTGTTGGGGAACCAAAAATTAGGGCCAACAAAAACTTTTAAAAATGCTTAACCATTAATCTTGTTTCACCTCTGTCTGCCTTGTTTGATCTTGAGTGATGGTGTTGGAACCAACCAAAACAAAATGGTTACATAAATAACAAGAATTGAGATGAACCTCTTTTATAAAAGCCCTCCTTAAATGGTTTGGCTTGACCACTAACTTTCTTTAAAAACACTTGAGGGAAAACTCCAAGGTTTTAAATTATAGAAATCTTTTGCTTGAGTGAACTTGTTAGGCCTTGTTATTATATGCTTCATAGGTGACCTCATCTTGTTTCTACCTCAAAGTATTTATAACTATTGTGGATAGTTGTGAGTTGTTTTATTTGTATGAGATCTACAAATGACCATCCCTTACATTATTAGCATGTTATATCCTATTTATATCTCATCTTATGTTCTGTTTTACTTCTCTAGTTTGGCCTCCTGCCATAAGGAGGAATCCTGATCTTTGACCAGTATATCATCATGGATATAATGGTACCTATCTATGAGTCCTATCCTTATGTTTGTACTTGATTATCAAACCCATTCATTTTCTTCCAAAGCCCTCTTGAGGTCTTCCTAACAAATAGGATCATGTCCCTGTTATCATGATGCTTTTGTTAAGTCTTCCTAAAAATCACTCCTATCCTTTTTGAGCTAAGTGAACCTTCCCTTGTCATATTCATGACTTTTACATCATATTCATGTGACCCATTTTTGTTTCCCATGATCATGTGATTTATCCTCTCTCTGGGGTTTTGGCTTATTAAATAAATTCATGTTATCATCCTTTTTGCACTTGGTATCTCAAATATTTTTCAAAGGAGTTGTTTATTAAAAATCACTTTTTATACCTATATTATGTACCCTTCCACCCCAACTCAAAAATACTTGGTTTATAAACATTTTCCTATTTACTAAATGTTATTTTCCAAAAGGCCAGAAATGGACTTTTAATGTTTTTGTTAATAAAAGTACTTCTAAAATTCTTGGGAAAATTCCCCAACATTCCTAGGGTCATATGTGACCTAGTTATCCAAAAACATTTGTTGGTCATTTTCAATTTTTTGAAGAAAACATCCAAAAACAGTTTCAGCACTTTTTGAATTTCCAAAATTTTGTGAAACAAATGTTTTCAGAAAATTTGGGGACCACCACCCCTAGACTCAATTTTTGATTCTCTATCCATTAATTTTTTTTTTCAAACATATCTTCTATTCAAAATTTTGGAGAAAACATTTAAAAACAGAAAGAGCAGTTTTTGGAAAATTGAAAGTTTTCAAAGAAAACAATTTGAGAAAAGTGGGAGACCACCCCTACCCTACCCCATTTTCCATTCCCTACCTCCTAGACATATTTTATTGCATATGTTGTGTTCAAGTTTTTGAAGAAAACCAGCACAAACACTTTCTGCTCAATTTTTGAAAATGATCATTAGATGATATTTTTCCTCCTTCTTCACTCCCATTGGATTCCCTAGCTGCCTAGTCACCTAGGCCCCACCCCATTGACTTCCTGGGCGAAATTGCAATGCCCATACCCATCCACCTCATCCCCACATGGCTTAAACCCTAAGCAATGGCATGGGCTGACATGCCATAGCCCTCCCCATCCCTTGCTGCCTCCATGGACCCCACCTTCTAGAAGGGTTGACCTCCATGAGCTCGAAGAGCCAGTACCCCTCCCCCTAGACCCTCTCCTTCCCCGTCTCCTTCATATCAAACACCTTTGGGTGCTGTGAGAGCACCCACTCCCCCCACCTCCCTGGACCTCCTCTGCCCGAGCCCTTCTGGCTCCACCACCTCCACACCACCGCACACCTCCCTGGCAAGGTTTTGCCCGGAGTTCTCCTCTCTGGCCTGCACGCCCACGCCGCGGTGACCGCCATGGACGCCGTGAGGCCAAGCTCCACGGCTGGCTCCCTCCCGAGCCTCCTCCTTGCGTTTATGCTGCCAACACCACTCCTCTTCATTCCAATCGAACCCCTGGCCCAAAACCCCTCTCTGTTTATCCAACCACCGCCGGAATCGAGCTCCCCAACCCGCCGGCGAGCTCCGCGGTAATCCTCTGGTACGGGCCATCTCCGGAAGCCCCGTCTCCCTCTCTCCATCCTTGAGATCCCATCGCCACCGTCGTCCTTCGTCCGTGGCCGCCGCGCCCGACGAACTCCCCACTCCGACCTCCTCCTTCCGAAATCGAGGTGGGCATCGGCTTCGTCCCGTCCCTCTGGTCCTCCTGGTGCTCCTCTCTCTTCCAGGAAGCCATGGGATCCACCAGCGGCGAGGACGAGCCTCCGCAGCAGCGACCGGAGAGGACTCCGCCGTCCGCCTCGGTCACCGTCGACCTCCTCCGACGTGGACGCTCCCTGGCCCTCGGATCCGCATCCAGCGGCTCCGTTTGAACCCCGCCCCGCCAGATCTCGGCCGCTGATCTCCCATCGAATGGCGGCGTACCATTTCGGCGCGCGCGCTTGTCCAGCGGGCCGGCCTCGCCCCGCGCAGCCCATCTCCCTCCGAATCCAGCCCATTGACCCGCGCAGGTTGCTTCGTTATTCTTTTTTTCTGCAGATCTATTTCAGCAGGTTACTTTAATTCGAAATGAAAATGCAAACGAGTAAAATTTGCCAAACCAAAAATCACAGAGCTAGATCTACTAATTCTTAACCACACACAACTTAAAGAAATGCATTTGGTTCTATATTTTGAGAGAGCTATTAAAAATGGCAGAAGCACTCTGTTTCACCATTTTAATCACAACTTGAGTTCTAAGTGGCCAAATCTTGCAAACCAAACTGTTTTGAGTAGCCCTTGGATAGATCTATCAGTGAGACTTGACCTTGCATCAAGGTGAGCTACCTTTTGGAAATGCCATCCAATTTGGTAAAAGACCAGTAGCCTTTTCCAAGATTTTTAGAGAGAGTTTAAAAACGATTTTTGGTGTGAATACAATTGGATGAGCTTGTGTGTGTGATTAGATCTATGTAATGCTAGCTTTTCATAATTTTTAGGGCTCTGGAATTATTTTTGGTGTGCATTTCTAGAAACAGCACTTTCTGTTTATTTTGAATCTTGTGTGTTTGATTTAAAATAAATGATTATTTGTTATAGACTTGTTTCCTAGCATGAGTAAATGTGTTGGTTACTGTTATTAAGTGTTTTTCTTTCATTACTAGTATGTTAGGAAGTTTGTGCATGATTTGGAAAACAAATAGAAATGGAATTAGTTTCTTATTGTTTTCTAGTATTTTTGTGGAATAGATTTGGTGGACTAGTATTGCTATGATTAGTCCCTAAGTTTTTGTGATGGTTATGTGAGTCCAGTACTATTTTGGTACTGATGTGGTGATGGTATCACCTCTGTTATCTTGCACATTATTTCATAGGAGAGCATGTGTAGCATTGATTGTTTTATTTAGCTATATTGTTTTCACTAGTATGAGTGGTTGTTTTCATAGCATTATTTTAAGTATATTTGATTACTAGCATGTGTAAGGTATATGTACTGTTAGTAGGTGTTTTTATTCGTGTATTATGGTCTAGGAAAATTTCATGCTCATAGTATTGATTGCTCCTCTAGTGTTGCATTAGTGTCCCACTAGATGTTGAGTTTGCTCCTTTATTATTGTCCTTTTATTTTTAGAAGTGTATGATGTTTCCTAGCATGTTTAGAATGTTTTCCCTTCTGTTATTATAGTGTATATATTGTAGTTGTGTGCATTGATGGGTTGTGGAATGCAATTATCCCTTAGGGCATGCTTGTGTAAATTTCCCATACTAGTATGCTAATAGTTGACTCCTGTCATTTTGATATTTTGCTAAGAGTAATGTACCTTGTTGTTATTATATTTTAGAGTGTGTTTTATTGACTTATTATAATGTATTGAGCCACTGGTTCGTTTGGTTACTTTCATTATTGAGTGATTCCTTAGCTTTGGTGTAGACTTTAGCTTATTAATTAACTAGATAATTCATATGTGTTTTGTTTGTTTTGCTATTTGGAAATTGTATGGGTGTTTACCTTAGCATAAGTTTGGTGCTAGTGTTATCATCATATTTAGTAGTACCTTGTTGTATATGCTTGAGGCTAGTGGTAAACTTGTTTGGATTGATTGCTTGTGTTGTTGTTAATACACACTGCCATGGGTGTTGCTTTGATAGTTGATATTACATTGTTTGTTTATGAACACCTTAGTAGCCTCACCCTTGTTACCACAAGCTATATTTTTAGCTTCCTTAATATCTTGGTATGATAGTGGTACACCCACTCAACCTCTGATATTGGGGTGTGGAATATGGTTTTTCAACCATATGTTTCCTGACGATAGTCTTGTACTCTGAGAGTTTGTGAGGTGGTTCTCTCGTTAACTTTTTGAGTAATTGCATTAGTATGTGTTACCTTGCTGTAGGTGTTGTTTGATTACTTTATTGCCTTTATGGTTCTGAGTGTGTGCCTTTTATTATTTTGCGGCGTTAGAAAAACGAAGAAGAAGAAGGTGGAGTTGTAGAGCTGTGTGTCAAATCAAGCTACTTCAAGGCCAGGGACACGAAGAGATTTAAGGCAAGCCATCCTGATGCTTGCTGTTATAATACACTTATCATTATCTATCATGCATGTTTTACTCCTGAAAAGTTTTACAAAAACTTTGATTTCCAAAAAACTATTTTTGAGTGAATACTACCACTACTATTATTTTTTATACTACTATGCCAGTAGTTGAAACTTGGTGTTACCAAGCCCATAAGCCACCATATGGTATTTTATTACCATCAAATATGTTAGTCCCTAAGTGGACACCTTAAAATTATGTTTTTACAAAACAAAGGATTTATGGAAAACCCGGAGAAAAGGAGGATCCTTATTCTCCGGAGGAATGTGGAAGTGGTCATTTTTGGGAAAAACGTGTTTTCAAAAATGACACATAACCTAGTCTTCGCCGGACAACCTTTACTGTACTGCCACTCTACCCCTATATGGGTATGGGGCCTATCTAGATGCTTGAACTTGTTAGTGTATGCTTTGTTCCAAGGTGCTATAGAGAAGCTGATTCTCTGAACCGAAGTGTCGCCAGGAGGGAGAAACGGGACATACAAAGTGAGGGATTAAGTTACCCCCCGGAAGCGACAGCTGGGCCTCCCGACTAGGCAAGGCGGGACCTGATGCCGGGGAGACAACCCACCTGAAGGAATGAGCATATACTAGCTTGTGTCAGAGTGGACAGTTAGGATCAATTCTCTGGTGCTTGCATATCGCTGTGCCGATCCATGGGTGGTCCATGGCAGAGTTTGGATCTAGTGGATGTGTACACCTCTGCAGAGTACAACTTTTTCGAAGAAGCCGCGTCCTCGGATATGGACAGTTGAATGGCCATGTAGCTAGCATTGTGTCAATGTTTTCAAAAAGATGTTTTCAAAAAGGTGTTAAACTTGAGAAGTTCGGAAAGGAAGGAAATTTTGTACCATGGAGATACCAATGATGGAAAGCCAGAAGTTGTTTTACAAAACAAAAAGTTTTGCAAACAAAAAACTTTTCTACTCTGAGCAATAATTCTGGAAACTGATTCCAAGAAGTTTTGCAAAGAGAAAATTATTCTTTTAACAAAGCTTTACAAAACCCCTTGTACATGTGATATCTACAAGAGAAATAAAATTATATTATTTTCTTCTGAAGTATCTTCTTCAACGAAGATACAGATTAACTTGACTGCAACTGTGGTGTCATCCTATATGAACACCATTGCTAGTGAACCCTATGTATAGCCTACCTATTACACCATATAAGAATACTTGCATTTGGTAAGTTACATGATGGATGTCTTGCTGAGTACATTCAAATGTACTCATTATGGTTTCGCCCCTGGTATTTACTTGCCAGACATCGAGAAGGAATCTCAGGAGGAGATCAACAAGGAGAAGTACTGCGCTGATGGACTTGCGAACTAGGATCGTCTCCCAGTCAGCAGCCTGTAGGTTGAGGCGTGACTTGGGCTCTACCATGTTTGTGTGTTTAGTCTTCCGCTGTGTGTGTTGTATGTCTGTCCTGCGTGGCAGTTGTGTGGACTTGGTCAGGTGACGATGTCTCTTTGTAAGTGTTTTGCGCAACCGTGTAATGGATATTGTATCTGTGTACCAACTTGATATGTTGTTCACGACTGAATTTCCTGGGATCGTGAATGTATGCATATCGAAGGTGTCCTTGAACAGTGGTTCTAGGACGGACCTTACATAGTTCATCCTTCGACTACGGGTCCATAACAGTAGCTAGATGGTTGTACTATTCTATTTATGCCTCATGTTTAGATCTTGTGAGCTTCCCTGCATGATCGAGATCATATTATTGTAATGCTACATGTTGTGTTTACTGGGATCCGATGATTATTGAATGCTATGTCTCTTGATTATCAATCTCTCATGTTGTCTTCATGTGTATGTTATTTATGATCTTGCATGATACTAATGACTCCAAGAGGGAGCATTTATGCTCGATAGCGGGTTCATGCCTCCTTTGCATGTGTGCTCGAATGACAGAAACGTGACAGATGGATGATGTGTTGTTGCCATTAGGGAGAAATCAATGATGTTTACATTACACACTTTGCTTATTGCGATTATTTGTTGCTTGCAAATTATTAGCCAACGTTTGTTCGGATGATATTCGGAGGGTGGATTATTAGTCATAGATGCAGTTGGATGACGGCCTATGTATCTTGTTGTAATGCCCGCATGAATCTCATAGTACTCATCATGTCATGCATGTTACTTTATCTATGATTTGCCCAGCTGTAATTTGTTCACCATGCATGTTAGCCATCTTTTATGGAGAGACACCTCTAGTGAACTGTGGACCCCTGTCCATTTTCTCATACTGATAATACACACACTGCTTCCACTATTTTCACACTGCTTCCACTGTTTTCACACTGCTATTGTTGTTTTCATGTTGTTCTCATACTGTTTACCACACCATATGTTTAATCTCTTTGTGTTCAGCAAAACCGGTGAGATTGACAACCTCACTGCTTCGTTGGGGCAAAGTGAATTGATTGTGTTGTGTAGGTTCCACGTTGTTGCTGAACCGGTAGTGCGCCCTACCACATCAACTTCATCAATCTTCATAAGTTGCTTGTCCTCCTACTAGTTGATTCAACCTTGGTTTCTTTTCTGAGGGAAAATTTTCCGCTGCACTCTTCACAACCTTTCTCTTGGGGTTTACCAACGTCAGCCATCAAGTAGCTAGTTGGAGAGGTACTTGTATTCACGGGGCATGAGGCATTCAACCCATAGTTTGTCAGGAAAACTACTCATATTTGCTTTCACTTTCAACTTAACCATTCAAGATGCTATGATAGGGGTAATGAGAGTTTCACACCAATGGATACCACATTGCAAACATTAACTTAAGTAGAAGCATTTGGAAGCTAGATGAAACGTAGTCATGTTTATCTCTACTTATTTATCTATATTTTGAAAGTGTCCACCTTTTATATTCAGATTTACAATAATACTCTATGACCATTATAGGATGTTTTTACTTTTCATTATGCATACATTTGGTCCATAGTACTTTCTTCTATGTTACTCTTTTTGCATTATCATTGAACATCCTTACATTAAGTATTTGATATCACTTCATAATCTATCTTGTATATTGCTACTCCTTTGAGAATGAATCGTTTGACTCTATGTAACAATAGTGATCATCTTTGATATCCATTGATAATATTAAAAAGCAAAATTCATGTTAGTTTTATCACCTTCATACTCGAGGACGAGTATAGGTTAAGCTTGGGGATGTTGATGCATGTAAAATGCATACATGAATTTTCCATTGTATTACTTATATTTCAATTATATTGGAATCATATAAGGGTTATATCATTGTTTTATATTGATTTTGGGAATATTTTACAATTTCCCTATTCTTGTGGAATTAACCCTGCACTGGTAGAAAACCCTATTTTCTATATTTTGATGTTTCAAGGACCCAAACGACGTCCAAATGACCTAATATTTTGCGGTGATCATTTTTTGGAAGTAACAAAGTGTAGGAGCCAAGGAAGCGCACGAAAGGAAGTCCAAAGAGGATTTTGGGGGTCCCACGCGGCCAGGTTCCTTGGCCATGTGAGAGCACCTCTCTCCCCCTTGTTGCTCCAATGTCGTCTGTTTTCATCTCTGTGCCTTCGTCTTGACCTAAAAACTACTATAAAAATAGTCCACCGACGGCTTTCGGAAGGGGGCACCGCAGAAACACAAAACCACGAAACACTCCGACGGGGCGCTTCCGGGGTGGTCTCCATCTTCTCCGACCTCTCCACCATCGTCACCATGATGAAGGGGGGGTAGTTCAACCCATGTACTTTGGGTTTGTTGTGGTAACTTGATCTAATCTCTCTATGTATGATCATTGTTGAATTCCATATGATGTGCCTTGCATGAGTATGGATCTATCTATGTAATTCCTATGGTGTATATTGTGGTATGAGATGATGTTTGTTATGCATTTACCGTTGTGTTGGATCTTTTATGACTTGTCATACTTTGGATATATTCTATGATGCATGTGATGGTTTGATTTATGCATAATGCCTTGTTTATCCATGTCATGAGGTGATTGACACCACCAAGTGTAGATAGATGAGAGAGATGTGGTCATGCACACGAAATATGAATCATTGCACTGGTGTTTAGAATATTGTCCATTAAGAAGTATGATGCATGTGGGTACGGGATGGCTGATGTGGCATAGGCATAGGTATTGCGTGACATAGTACCGTGAAACATCCTTTATCTGGGGGTAAAAAGGAAGAACTATAATGTGGGAGTGACAACAAACAACGCTAGACTTATGAGGGTGACCTATCAACACAAATGATTATTTCTTCAACTATGTGTTTTAGGACATGTAGTCGTCATAGAAGTTTACCATTAAAGCATGACAATTGTGTGTACTTTTATCTATAACATGATAATCACCATAGATGGGAGAGAGGATTGAGTGAACCCATGAACCCATTTCCATTGTTCCTATAAGAGAAAACCTTTGTCTTATCCTCTTGAATTGAAGAGGATTGGGACACTTTTACATTCTTGTTTTGTTACAATAAACTTCCATCATTAAATCAACCTTCTTGTTCTTTAAACTTGTTTAGTGCATAATCAACTAAAACTAGTGAAACTTTAGTTGTCGGGAATAGATAACTTTTCCTTCTTGCTCATGCGGATCGATACCCTACTTCCACGTTGAGAGGTACTACAGTGATCCCCCGCTCTTGGGGGTTACCAGGTGCGTATATTTTTCCTCTATGAACAATCGTACTTGGTTATTAGTAGTTTGTAAAAATTTGTGCCACATAAGGACATGGATCTGATTACAAAGTCCTTAGAAACTTTCCTTTCATCGTAATGCATTCTATAGCTTGGATTATTTACCTTATTACCTTTCTATGGTGATGGAGCTTGGTTGAAAAGGTATTAGAGTAGTGTTGGCCGACTTCATCCTCATGCACCTGCGGGTTTCTTGAATTTTCCTCACATTCTATCTTGTAACAAAACCACAATGTCATGGACAAACTACACTTATGGTGCTTAATACCGACCAGCATGATGTGAATTGTTAAATTTTCACGCGAGCTTTACAGAGAACTATCAACTCTAGTCTCGAAGTATTTTTTTCAATTTAAGGTTTTGAGATAGTGTTACTTTTGGAAATCTAGTGAACCTAATGTTTTAAACCATGTCCCCTTAAAATGATACTTGCGAGGGGGGGGGGGCATCAGCCCCCGTATCAACTATCCTTATATTAGAGAACATGTCTTCACTAGAAGGTCTATACTTTTTATAGATTGATTTTATATTTAATATATTCTTTATCGGATAACATGAAATATTATTTTTAAAGTATTTCAACAGTTCCTAGATGAATGTTATATAGAAAAAACATGCTTCGTTACAATCGTGTTGATCCCCTAAGGTGAAAGCATGCTTATTATTTGATCTTATAATGTGTTCTATGATCACACACAATAATTTTGTGTGTTCTATTATTATTTATGATGAATATCAGCAAAAACTAAAGGACTAACAGTATGTTTATTTGCACACACAAAAATCATAGTGCAAAGTCAATATGTTGTTCAGATAGTCACCCGTATAGCTAGAGGGTAAGGTTTCATTATGGCCATCCAAATATTTTTCGATCAGTTTTTTATTTAACAAGAGGTGATATAAGCACTGCAACTAAATATACAAACTTAAGTGAGGATGTTTTTGCTGATAAATAAACATTTTCCTTCTGCTGAAAAAAAGGCATGATTTAGCTCCAACAATTAGTCTTGTTATTTAATGGGGTATATTTTGTGCATTATTTTTTTAGGTGTCTATATGTTCTATATGGACAATTGTACTTGCTTATCATGGAGTTCAATGATTATAGTGTTGAGTTTTGCCCAAGGATATGTAATAAGCCTGCTCATGTCTTAGAAGCAATGGTTATGGGTATGCATAAAAACAACCATTTTATGTGGTTGTTAGATATCCCGTATGATGTATCTCGTCTAGTGGCCAGCGACATAGATGTGTCCTAATGGAATGCAATCGTTCCTATTAAAAAAATTGCGTAAACGTTGTGGTTCTTAATATCAAGTCGTTAGAAACGGCCCTTTCATCTCAATACATTCTCTAGACGTATCGTGAAGCTTACGCAAGTTTTACAAAGGACTATCAACTCTATTCTCGAAGTGTTTTTTTACATTAATGTTTAGAGCTGGTTTTATTTTTTACAATCTAGCAGTAAAGCAATTTTTTTAGCTATGTCCCCTTAAAGGGAGACTTGCGGAGGGGGCAAATGCCCCCTATCAACTATCCTTCGGATAAAAGAACATATATTCACTAGAAGTCTAAAAAATATATAGATTGTGTTCAGAATTACTTTTTTTAATCGATATTAAATAATATTCTTTATAGATGGATAAACATGAAATATTTTTGTGAAGTGTTTCATCACTTGATGGATTTATGTCATGTCAAGAAACATGCTTTTGTTACAATTGTGTCGATCTCCTAAGGTGAAAGCATGCCTCTTATTTGATCTTATAGTGTGTGCTATAATGGCACACAATAATTCTGTATGCTCTTTTATTATATATGATGAATGACATGTATTCATATTAAATATTGTGCATATTTTACCCAAGGACACATAAGATGTTTATTTACCCAAAAAAAAATTGAAATCCAAAGAGAACATATTGTTTAGGTAATCACATATATATTTGGAGGGTAAGGTTTCACAGTTGCCATCTAAATATATTTTTACCGGACGTTTCATTTGACTAGAGGTGATACAAGAAATCCAACTAAATCAAGAAACATAAGTGAGGTTTTTTTTTTCCTAGCAACTTAAGCATTTCCTTCTGCTGAAAAAAATAGCATGGTTTTTTTTAAGAAAATGCACCTTAACCTTTTCTTTTGATGTTATAGTTTCATACTGCATCTTGGAGATATAATTTACAATGCGGCGATCGTGCTTGGTACGGAAAAAGGTTTTCGAGTAGCATTGACTGATCGACTCCATCCTAATGCAACTGCGGGTTGCTTCAGTTTTCTTGGAACAAACTTCTCGCCTCCCTAGTTCGGTGTGTGCCTCCCCCAAATACGATTACGCGCCACGATGGCTCCGGCGCTGCCTCCCCTACTACGCCCGCAGGGCGTCGGTAGCGGTGCGGTCTCACTGTTGCTTGCTAGGAGCTGGGCGGAGGCAGGGTGTCAGCAGGAACTTTGTGAGTAGCCAATCATCTCTCTCCTCTAACCATATTGAGTACGTTTGGATATCCAAAATATAGCTATGTTATCGAAGATGCTCTAAGCATTGGCGATTTTCTGAATGAAAATGGACGAGAGGCTTCATAGAAACTAGGTGACCGTAGGGCGCACCCTTCAAATTGGTCTACACAGTTACTAACACGGGAAACAAAAAGGAAAATAAGCTTAGCTAAATTTTGTGTCTACATGATAACATGCACGCTTACAGCTATGCAACAGTTCAATGTATATATATTCGATTAAATCCGATGGAAGAAGATGCTAAGGCCGCCTTCACCGTGGACCCCCAGCCATCCGATGGGCTCCACGAGGTGAAACGACTCAGCGTCAGCTGACCCGACGATCCTCTCAAACCTGCCCCGCAGGTACTCCACCCCTCCGCCAGACAGCCGCCCCGCGCCGGCCGTCACGGCCCAGAGCTTCTCCATCGCCCATCCCTCCGCGTCCGACGGCTCCTCCCGCCTCGCCGCGAACCCCACGCGCCCGCCGTTGCAGTACACCAGCCACTTCGGCGACTCAAGGAGAGCGCCCCCGCTACCGGCCCACTTCCGCTGGCACTCGAACACGATCCTGCCCGAGGCGGCAATGTCCGTGCCCGCGAGTCCAGCCGGCAGGTCGAGCACGAGGAGCGGTGCTGGCACCGCTGACTCCGCGGGCGCGGCATGCTCGTGCAGGAAGAGGCGGACGCGGCGGTCGCCGGTGGAAGGGAGGAAGAGCGTGCCGCGGACGACGGCGGGGAAGGAGGCGCAGGCGGGCGCCGATGAGGAGAGGCCGAGCGCTGCGTGACACGGCTGGAACGTGGTAGCGAGGAGGCACCGGCCGAGGCGGGACCACCACGCCGACCACGCGACGTGGCAGCTGTGGCGCGCAGCCTCCTCTTTTTCTCCGCCGCCGTCTTCACCGACGGGCACGACAGCCGGCGGCATGTTTGCATATATGTGGGGCGCTGGTTTAGGTACGAGCGCCGCCAGAGAAGTATAAAACATGGAAGCCTAATCTAGGGTTTGAGATCGACGAACCGAGATGATCGGGAGTTCGTTTAGATATATCTGTTGCTGGTTTGCATGCATGCAGATCGATTTGGCAGGTACGCTTGACGCCTTGACGTGTCCGGCCTTTGCCCAATCCAAAACCCGAGCGCTCGTCTCTCCGTGCTCCCGTCTCTCGTCCACGTCGACGGCGGCCGGCAACACGTGTACGAACATCGCCGGCCAGAGATGTCGATCCTGCCAAAGACCCCCGCCGGCGCTGATCGTCTAGTATTTTAGTGATGTCGTTTTCGTTGTCAGGGATCGAAAGTAATACCTTACTTGTTCTCACAACTTAATCACAGAAACAGGTTGGTATTTAACTCAAATTATTTCTTTACTAAAGTAACCAATTACAATTTGCCATGTTTTACTTCAGAGCTTTACAATTTGCCACATTTATTATTTGCCACACATTACACTAATTGCTCACTATTTTGCATTTTTCTCCTTTTACAGATCAATTACTATTTTTAACTTCTGAATATGCTTTAAAATACACCAAATCAGGTGCTGCTAGATTCATTGGATTTGTTCGACCTGTAGTCCAGCGGCAACCACGGACGGAGCGGCACCAAAGACGAGCCACATGCAGAGAACTTCCTCCTAGTTGCGAGAATGTGGAGGAGGTGCAGAGTTGCCGTCTGCCGGCGACAACGTCAGGCCAAGGACAGAAGGGGCCTCCTCGAGGGAGCGCCTCTTGTTCTTGGAGGTGGGTGGCGCAGATTCGCAGGCTCGGCACTGTTGATTTAGGAGTTCTGCTGTAATCCTGACAAACAAACTGTCGGTTGAAAATATGGGTGATATAAAAAATCAATGGTAATCTTAATGACATTATTAAAATGGGGGCGGGTACTCAGTCCTTCTCGGTGAGGGTGGACGCTAACCCGGGGCAGGAGAATCAGCTCCGCTCTTTTTAAGAATTTGAAGAAAAGGCAAATCCAGATTTTGGTAAGGGTTTGCTCGAGAGAATATTTTCTTGCTTGACCGGGACAATCGGAAAGAGGGATCTCTTTCCAATTGATCCAAAAAAAAAAAAAAAATTGGGGCTATTTTGTTCGCGGTAATCATAGAAGTTTCATGCTGTGTGGTAAGGGGCCAGTCGACCAATTGTTAAGGGGTAAGGCTAAGCTCTCTTTCTCGTTAAGAAAGTGGTCCATCCTAAGAGGTCGGCATCATAATATTGACTGTGTCGAGCAAGGTCCGAAGGGATTTGAATTCCACACGCCTACGAAGCATTCAGTTAGTGGAAATTAAGGGCACAGACGGTTGTTATACAATATGAGACAATGGTATAATATCACTCCGTTCCATATTATTATTTGACACTAAAATGGTTGTATCTATCCATAAAATGGAGGCGGGTGTCAAGTAAATATGTAACGAAGGCAGGGCCGGCTCTATAATTTCAAAGGCCCCAGTGCAATCTTCACCGATGGGCCCAATATTTGAGTCATTCTAAGATTTTTTTCCCTCTACTATGTAAAATATACATATTATGGGCCCCTTTCTAGGCTGGGCCCTGGGCCGTCGCACCTCTCGCCCTGGGCCAAAGCCGGCCCTGAACGAAGGGAGTATCTTTGTACACAAATAAATACTGCAGTAAATATAATTATTGTTTGCCTCAAGTTGTCAAGAAATTAATGAGGGAAACACCTTTGGTTTACATATTGCAATGAGAAAAGGCATATAGCCAAACGTGGTCCTGAAATTTGGTTGGTTTGTAAGGCACTAGAACATATGCATGTGTAAGATGCACTCGTTGTGTCAGCTTTAATTTTTTTGACAACATTCATCCATATATCACAAAATCCTTAGGCTTACATGGAATTGACATCATACATGAAGACCACGAATTCATCGCCAACAATATGTTGATTTCAAATAGCTTTGAGTTTAATTCGGTCACAGTAATAAATTGTGTGTGCATATCATTCGACAAATAAAAAATCCAACACATCAATCTTAGAATTGAAAATAGTCTCGATGCAATAAAATCACGGTTTCCTCCTCTTTGGAGTTATTTTTTTCTTGCATGCATCTGAACTTAATGTCACATCAAAAGTAGGTCTCGATGGAGATGCAGTAGTTGTCACATGTGGCTGTGATGCACCATCTTCAGCCATGGCCATAGCAAGTCTCCTACGATGAATACATCGGGGTTAGAGTTTTTTTTATGATTATGTGCATATGAAATCAAGCAGCAGGATTACCTCAATGTACCATATAATTTATCCATGGCCCTTTTTTTGGCCTTAAATCAGTCTGATACCCAATAATAATCTTGTACTCGACGTTTAACCTCTTTTGCAGCTCACCTAGCACCAATGTTTGGTTATGTGAGAAGTATATGCCAATTGACTATTCTGCCACCCATGCTTGATCTTCCATGTTTGAGATCACTTCAGCTATTGCTGAACAATTATGAGGATTTACTATTTTGTTAACCTGCGGGAAAACAAAATACCATCCATTAGTTGCACGCATTTTATAAAATAGTTGCAACATATAACATCAAAGGTTGATGTTAGATAAGTCAATACCCTGACTGTTTTTTCATCTTCAATTATCCTAGTTGTTATTATCCAAGGACATATTTATTCTTTTACAATGATGTATAAATCAAGTAGTGTCACTGTCATGGATTTGAATATCAAACTTACCTCTAATAGTAATTTTCCTCAAGAGCATCGTGAACTCTTCCATAGAATGAAACAAGGAACCTTCCTATATCACAGGGTGTTCTTTGTCATACCAAAAGTTATTCTCTTTGGGTATATGGTTAGGTACAGGGAGAGCCACATCAACAAGAAAATTCTCATCGATATGACAATATCATCCTTCTTTATCACATCCCCTGTGTTGTACACATCGATACTGTTATTCCTAAGGCTCATCTTTTTCGATTTGAGAATTTCTGGGTGCAACAACCAGGATTTTATGATTGTGTTAAGTTGGTGTGGAATAATAAGCCGTCTAGAGCTGGCTCCAGTGTGGCATTGTTGGTGAGCAAGCTTAAGGATCTTAGACATGAACTTAAGAAGTGGAAGAAATCTCTTTCTCAGTCGAAATTGCTTATTCATAATTGTGATGTTGTGATTTTGTTTTTTGATAACTTGGAGGAGCTCAGGCTCTTGTCTGTGCCTGAGAGAAATTTTAGGAATGTTGTTAAGCCTCATTACCAGAGGTTGATTAAAGCATAGTACCAGTATTGGAAGAAAAGATGCATTGTTTGATGGATTAAGTTAGGGGAGGAGAACACCAAGTTTTTTCATGCAATGACAACGGAAAGTTTCAGGAAAAACTCTATCTCTAGTCTGCAATTTGAAAGAACATAGGTTCTAAATCCTGTTTTGAGTGTTTGATTACAACATATAGATGGACTAACGTGGTTTGCTAAGTGTACTCAGAAAACATAGTCCCGTAAAAGTCTTACAAAGTTCAACAATAAGTGAGAAAATGCTACGGGAAAATACAAGGAAGAGTTGAAAAGAAACGGCGAAAAGAAAGGAGAAAGGGAAGAAATGTGCAGGGTGGCCGGCCTCCAGGCCGGCCTGGCCGGGCTCCAGGCCGGGCTGGCGCTGCTCCTGGCCAGCCCCACGCCGGCCCCAGGCCGGCCCCCAGGCCGGGGCTTTCGGGTGGGGGTCCGGCCTCACCCCTCGCCCACGCCGGCCCCAGGCCGGCCTCCAGGCCGGGGCGCCCGGGTGGGGGGCCGGCCTCCCCCCTGTTCCACGCCGGCCAGGCCGGCCTCCAGGCCGGGTCGGCTGCGCCACGCCGGCCTCCCCCTGCGCCCACGCCGGCCCCAGGCCGGCCCCCAGGCCGGGGTGGGTTCTGGCCCGGCCCTGGCTGCCCCCAGGCCGGCCAGGCCGGCCCCCAGGCCGGGGTGGGTTGCAGGAAGGGTGTTTCCCCCTTAAAAACGGCTACATTTCGACAAGACTATATATACGGGGTCTTCACCTACCTTTCCCCTTTGTCAATCCCACTCACTCTCTCTCTCACCACCATTGATTGACCAAGCTCAAGCTCAAGAACAAGATCTCTACAAATCCCCAACCAAAGCTCGTGATACTTTGGGATTTGAAGGAGACACCCCCGATCTACAACTCCACCGAGCCGATTAGAAATACACCCACTCATCCCATAGGGATCTATTCATTCTTAGTTCATCGGAGCTAGGAATCTTGTTGCTCTTAGTTCATCGGAGCTCGGAGCCTTGTTGATATCCCCGGTGCTTTTGTGCCCGTGGATCTTGCTTCTCGGAGTCTTGGCGGCTCTTGGGATTTGGTGAGGACCCTCCAATCTTGTGGAGTGTGCCTCATCCTTGTAAAGGTTCTAGTTGTCAACCTCAACGGCAACATAGTGATTCGAGTCTATCCACATCGGTGGAAGATCTCGAAGGAGATACGGTGTGGCATTTGAGGCCTACTCGGTGTTCCACTTTGGTGGCACCGCACCGCTCCAACGGAGATTAGCTTCCATTGGGAAGTGAACTTCGGGATAAATCTCCGCGTCATTGTGTTCGGTTATCCCTCAACTTATCTTTACTTGTTACTACTAGCTTAGTCATATTGTTCACCTTGTGCTAGTCGTAATTGCTCAACATATAGGATTGTCCATCTAGTTGCATACTCTAGATAATCTATATTTGAGCTTTGCCTTGTTAACTTGAAAAAGAAGTTAAAATTTGTAGTTAACCTATTCACCCCCCCCCCCCCTCTAGTTAACCTCTCGATCCTTCAATTGGTATCAGAGCCTCGTCTCTTTATAAAAGGCTTTACCGCCTAAAGAGGAGGTGAGGATGGCCGATGATCCCGTCACCATGGATGGGATTCAAAAGCTAATCCAAGCTATGATTGATTCTTCCGAGAAGAAGATGGAGGGACTAATAAAAGAATTGACATCTCCATCTAAGCAACCTAGTGAAAAGATTATCTTAGATGAAAATGGAAACCCCTTGCCAACTAAAGAAGGAAGTGATACAACTTCACCTTTAAATAATGGTGCACCATCAAATGGTAGTGGCGGCAATTCTTTTGGTTATGCATACAACAATGCTCCTAATGTTCAACATCCGCATGTCTCTCATCTTGGTCCACCTCCTTTGGTGGATCGGCATCGTTTTACTAATTGGAAAGCTTCCATGAAGTCTTACATGTGCAGCTCTTCAATGCAAATATGGAGAATTGTTGAAAAGGGATATGAGCCAAAGGATCCCGCTAATCTAAGCTCAAGTGACATCATTGATGAGCAACTCAACGCTCATGCCTTGCACATGTTGGAAAGGGCAATGGAGAAGGAAGGAGTTGAGCACATCCGGTCCTTCACAAGTGCAAAGAAAGCTTATGATGGTCTTGTTGATATGTTTGACGGCAATGTCAACCTCCAAAGGTCCAAGAGGTCAATCATTCAAAGAAAAGTTGAACACTTTCATTTGGGCGACGGAGAGAACATAGAAGACATGTTTAGAAGACTCAAGGCTCTTGTTAATGATATGAGAGATGGTGGATTCACGGATTGCACGGAGAATTGGGTCAAGGAGAAATTCCTTCTCACCTTGATGCCATATAATGAAAACATGGTGATGAATGTACAAGCAAGGGCCGACTATTTGGACCTATCCCCCAATGATGTCCTAGGTCTTTTTATCACTCTCAAGGTCATGAAACAAACCTCCGATGATGTCATGGCCCGTGTGAACGGAGCAAAGAAAGCATCTCTTGCCTTGAAGGCCAAGGTCATTCCCCATGAAGATAATGACTCGAGTGATGATGGTGCTTCTATGCATGAGGTCTCCGAGAGAGAAATGAGGACATCACATGATGAATGCTTAGCTCTTGCTCAACACAAGTGGTGGAAGAAAGGAGATTTTAGATCCAATGCCACCAAGAACAAAGGAAAGGAATCCTCTAGCACGAAGAAAGCAAGAACTTGCTTCAATTGTGGAGATTCCGAGCACTTCGTTGCCGAGTGTCCTTTCAAGAGTAGAATTGAGAATGGAGGAAGACTTATCAAGAAATCCACCTTCATTCCCAAGTCCAAGAACTTCATCAAGAGAGGCCCTCCTAGGGCAATGATTGCTAACGAAGTCGAGTACACATCCGGTGGTGAAGAGGATGATGGTGAAGGCGAACAAGTAGGTATGGCGGCCATGGCTAGGGGCGTCATACCTCCTAACTTAAGCTCTCTCTTCTCCAACCCAAATGACAACAAGGGCCCCTCGATTCACAAGTGCTTCATGGCCAAGGGTGTACCCGCAAAGGTGACTCCTACACTTAAACTTGCTAACTCCTCTATTCCTTCACTACTAAATTGTGTCGAGGAAGATCCCTTGACAAACTTTGTTGAAACACTAGAAGGAGAAACTAAATCCATTTTTGTCTCTCTCATGGATCAATTAAGTGAGGCACATGGCCTCATTGATGAACATGAGGAGAGAATAATGTTGCTTGAAAAGTTTGCTCGTGATGATGCTAATAAAATTGAGGAGCTTGAGAAAGCTCTAGATGAATCACATTGTCTTAAAGAAAGCATTGAAGAAACCTTTGCAATTGACATAGCTAAAGTTAAACTTGATTGTCAACATGCTTTTGCTAAGGTAACGGAATTCATGAGTTTAAATGATGCAACTAACCAAGGGTATAATGAACTCATTAAGGATTTTGATAAGCTTAAAATTGATCATCGTACTATCTCAAATGAGCTCAAAACCTTAAAAGGAGTTAGAATTATGAATGAAAACTCTTGTGCTACTAACCCTTTGTGTGTCAAGGCAACTCTCATTGAGGAGAACAATAGGTTGAAGGCACAACTCAACAAGGGCCTCGCCACATGCATCCAAGGCCAAAAGAACCTCAATGATCTTTTGAGTAATCATAAGAGAGTTGTTGGTAAAGAAGGTCTTGGTTTTGGTTCCTCATCGGAGGTGGCCTACAAGAAGAAGTCAACTCCCTCCACTAACTCTATTGTTTTTGTGAAGGAGGGGGAGTTGGCTAATGAGGAAGATGAGTTTGATGTTATTGCTAAAAGTATTGTTTCTAGGAACACTACTTCTCACAACAACTTTGCGGGAAAGTATAACCCATCCTATGTGCTTCTAAAATCTACCAATGGTCATGTTTATGCAAAGTATGTAGGCACCTCATATGGTGATGATTACAAGCATGCTATTTGGGTTCCCAAGACCCTTGTGACTAACAAAAAAGGACCCATCCAAAAATGGGTACCTAAGACAAGAAGTTGATTTATTGTAGGGTTGCATTTCCGGTGGAACATCATGGATGATTGATAGCGGTTGTTCCGCACACATGACCGGAAGCAAAGAAGTATTAGAAGACTTGAAACTCCAACTTCTCAAGTTTGCTCATGTAACTATTGGTGATCGCTCACAACTTAAGGTATTGGGACATGGCAAGGTGGTCATTTCTCCGGATTCATCCATTGAGAAAGTCCTCCTTGTTGAGTCCCTTGGCTATAATCTTCTTTCCGTCTTGCAACTTTGTGAATGCAATTTTACATGCGTATTTGGGCGTCACCATGTGCTTGTCCTTCACACTATTTCTCTTAAAGTAGCCTTTGTTGGATTTGTGGAAAACGGTATGTATGTAGTGGATTTCTCGAAAGAAACTACACATATTGCCACATGTCTAATGGCTAAATCCGACGTGGGGTGGCTTTGGCATCGTCGCCTAGGCCATGTCGGTATGAGAAATCTACAAACTCTTGTGAAGGGTGAGCACGTGGTAGGACTAACAAGTGTGAATTTTTCCAAAGATCGTCCTTGTAGCTCTTGTATTGCCGGAAAGATGCATGAGAAGAATCATCCCAAAACATCTATCATCGCCACAACAAGACCTTTTGAGCGCATTCACATGGACCTATTTGGTCCTCCCACATATGATAGTCTTGGTGGCAAGAAGTATTGTTTGGTTATTGTTGATGATTATACAAGATACACTTGGGTTTTCTATATCAAGAAGAAGAGTGAAACTCAAGAAAGATTCATTACTTGGGCTACCGAAGTGCAACGCCAATATGACACCAAGATATTATCCATTAGAAGTGACAATGGTTCCGAGTTCAAGAACTACACCATGGATGAATTCTTGGGTAATGAGGGGATAAGACATCAATATTCCGCCGCGTACACCCCTCAACAAAATGGTGTTGCGGAAAGGAAGAATCGCACACTTATTGATATGGCAAGAACTATGATGGCCGAGTTCAAATCCCCATATAACTTTTGGGCCGAAGCTATCAACACCGCTTGTCATCTATCTAACCGTCTCTTCCTTCGTCCGATGATTGGCATGACTCCATATGAGCTTCTCACCGGTAACAAACCCAATCTCTCATATCTTCGAGTTTTTGGGTGCAAATGCCAAGTATACATAAAAGGAACTAGATTGTCTAAATTCGATGCTAGAACATTTGAAGGTATTTTTGTTGGTTATGCCACGAACTCCCACACTTATAGAGTCTACAACATATCCACCGGGTGTGTTGAAGAATCTATGAATGTGGAATTTCATGAGGATAATGGCTCCCAAGTGGAGCAAATTGATTGTGATGATGTAGGTGATGAACCATCCTCCATAGCCATAGGAAGAATGGGTGTAGGTCCACTTATACCCATTGAGGGACACCTTGTGGCAAATGAAGATGGAACTAGCTCTACGCAAGTGGAGCCCTCTACATCAACCACCAATCAAATGGTAAACCAAGAACAAGAAGAAGATCTTAATGTGGATATCTCTCATCAAGAAAGTGATCAAGATCCACCCAATGATAATGGTGGAAGTGGTCTTGGTGATACTTCTCCAAGAACTCCAATAAGGGTGGACAATGGTCTTGATGAAGGAAATGATGAGGATGTCCCACCAAATGAACATCCCGATGATGCTCTAGTTCGTATCAAGTCTCGTCAAGCATCAAGATTGCAACAAAAGTCACTATATCAAAAGAATATAATTGGTGGCTTGGGAAGAAGTGTCTCCACTCGTGGACAAGTGCTCAAGTTTTGTGGCATTCATTCATATGTCTCTCATGTTGAACCCATCAAAGTATATGATGCTCTTGAAGATGAAGATTGGGTTCAAGCTATGCATGAAGAGCTCCATAATTTTGAAAGGAACAAAGTATGGTCTCTAGTGGAAAGACCCAAGGATCACAATATCATTGGAACTAAATGGGTGTTCAAGAACAAGCAAGATTCTCATGGGCAAGTGATTCGCAACAAAGCACGATTGGTTGCTCAAGGCTACTCTCAAGTCGAAGGACTTGACTACGGTGAAACTTTCGCTCCCGTAGCTAGGCTTGAATCCATTCGTATATTACTTGCATTTGCCACTAGTCATAACTTCATCTTGCATCAAATGGATGTTAAAAGTGCCTTTCTAAATGGACCTTTAAATGAAATGGTATATGTTAAACAACCTCCGGGATTCGAAGATCCCAAGTATCCTAACCATGTCTACTACCTCCACAAGGCTTTGTATGGCCTCAAACAAGCCCCACGTGCTTGGTATGATCACTTAAAGGAGTTCTTAGTAGACCGTGGTTTCGTGCTTGGGGTAATTGATCCCACACTCTTTACCAAAAGTGTAGATGGACATTTCTTTGTATGCCAAGTATATGTTGATGATATTATATTTGGATCATCTAACGTGAGTTTTGTAGATCAATTTGCCAAACTAATGACAAGTGAATTTGAGATGTCTATGATGGGAGAATTAAAGTTCTTTCTAGGTTTTGAGATCAAGCAATATCATGAAGGGACTTTTATTTGTCAAGCCAAATATATTCAAGACATGCTCAAGAAATTCGATATGACTAACGCCAAACCATTACCTTATCCAATGCCAACTACCACAAATCTCTCCTTGGATCATGAAGGTATACCGGTAGATCCCAAACTTTATAGATCCATTATTGGATCTTTGCTCTACCTTTGTGCATCTAGACCGGATATTATGTTTAGTGTGGGTTTGTGTGCGAGATTTCAATCTAACCCCAAGGAAAGCCATATGATTGCGGTCAAGAGAATTCTTAGGTACTTGGTTGACACTCCAACTCATGGTCTTTGGTATCCATCAAACACAACTTTTGATCTTGTGGGATACTCGGATGCGGATTGGGGAGGTGACAAAGTGGATAGAAAATCAACCTCGGGTGCTTGCCAATTTCTTGGTAGGTCTCTCGTGTGTTGGTCTTCCAAGAAACAAAATTGTATTGCCACCTCCTCCACGGAAGCGGAGTATATTTCCGCCGCAAGTTGTTGTTCTCAACTCTTATGGATGAGGCAATGTCTTAAGGATTTTGGAATTAAGATTAAGACTATGCCTCTTTTATGTGATAATGAGAGTGCCATTAAAATTGGTCACAATCCGGTACTTCATGGCAAGACCAAGCATATTGAGATTCGGTATCATTTTATTCGGGATCATGTGGCCAATGGTGATATCTCACTCTCCTATGTCAACACTAAAGATCAACTTGCCGACATCCTTACCAAGCCTCTAGATGTGAAGAGATTCAAGGAATTAAGGAGTGAGCTCAACATCATATGTGCAAGCAATTTTAGTTGATTGGAAATCTCGCATACACACCTCTACTAGACTCTTATTTGGATTTAGATGCACGCATAGACATAGGGGGGGTGTAGCTCAATCAATGAGCCAACACTACCTCTATTATGCATAAATAAACAAATCATGCCTAAATGATCATTTTTAATGACATCATGTGCTTAAATGATGAGTCTCGACAATGCACCCAAGATATATCTTCGCGGTGTCATATCGAACATACTCATACATGGTGGCTACGGCCACCGCCCATTTCTCCATCCAACATTTGGGTTCGAGTGTTCAATCAATTGCTTCTCTCTTAGAGTTCATATTTCATTTGTATTCAATGTTGCTCATTTGGTTTTTCGTATTTTTCCCATTGGATACAAATGGAAACATCTTATGCATGTCATCATTCTCATATCATCCGTGCACATGGTCAAATAAAATTGCTCTACGAAACAATTCCAAGAAAATATTGTTAGATTATATTTCATGAAAAATTCTTGAATTACAATATTGTTCATGTGTTTGTGAGTTGTGAGTTGATAGGCTGGGTAGGTTAATCGTTTTTTTTGTGTGCAAAAAAATTATATAGATAGATCAATCAAAATTTGCAAAACAAAAAAAAAAAAAAAAAAAAACACGCGCCCACATCCCCACCCGGCCTCGCTCTCACTGCCGAGCCGGCCCCAGGCCGGGGGCCAGGCCGGCGCCTTCGGGCACCATGCCGGCCTCGCGGCCGGCCCCGCCCCCTCCCGCCCCGGCCCCAGGCCGGGGTGCCCTGCCCCTACGCGCACCGGCCCGGCCAGGCCGGCCACCAGCCCGGCCCCAGGCCGGGGTGGGCGCCACGCACACATAACACACACGCACGCACGCAGCCCCCCCCTCCCCTTCTTCCTCCTCCCTCATCTCCATTAGAGCCCCTAGGAGCTCTCCCTACCCCCCCCCCACCTCCCTAGCCCATCCCCTCCGCCCAAACTCACGGATCCGGAAGCCCTTGGCCTTCTCCTCCCTCTCCTCCACACGGATTTCTCACTCAACTCTTATTGGAGGAGATCGGGCCACTTGCTTTCCGAGTAGTTTTTGCTTGCCAATGGCTTCGAACTCGGGTAATTTTTCTATGGGCTACTCTATGTGTTATGTATCTTTTAGTGCCATCCATGTGTGCTCGTACTCATATTCATGTGCTAGATTTTTTTGTTTTCATCTCATCATCTTAGGGTTCATGTCACACCTATGTCACTCGTTTCAATCCTATCCATGAATATGTTTGTACTAAGATTCATATACTAGGATTCATATGCTAGGGTTCATACTAGGGTTCACACCACTAGGTTCTATCATGCTTTGTTCATCACATGTGTCCCATCTATTTCGTATGATATGCCATGATTCTCATACTCGATTAACCCTTATGATTATGCCATACCACTGGGGTTCATACTATGATCTCTTTTTTTGTTCATGCCATATGTGCCACATACTCTTATGATTATGCCATGTTGATGCTCACCTAGCCCTCAATATCATGCCTATGACCATGAATATATATTCAAAAATTTCCATTACTTGATTCAATTGTTCTATCATTAAGACCTAATGTGTATGCCATCCCTTAATTTTTTTTTACATTCTCGTGGTTGCTTGTATGGTAACATACCAAATATTTTGTTTCACATCAACCACTAATATCCACATGATATGATCATATGCAAACACTATTGGGCTAGTACTTCGTTTACCATGTCATTGACCCATAGTTTCATGATTTAAATTTTTTTTTGTTGTTTCACTCACCTAAAACAACCGACCATGTGCACTCATTTTCATATTCCATCTCTATGCATCATATATTTCAGGTGACTCTCCTTCCCATGAGGATACCTCTCGCCCTCTCCGTCCTCGTGTCCCTCGCAAGAAGAGTGCTCAAACTGTTGCTGTCTCTACTCCCTCACGGAGATCCACTCTCCCTGTCAATCCTAAGGAGCCCGTGATCAAAAACTGGGGGTGCTCTGAGTGCAGCTGATTTTGAGGAAGCAAGGCTCAACTTTAATCCGTATGAGTTTGGTGAACGCACGTGCTCTGATGCTCGGTTTTACTGCAAAATGCATCAAGTCATGTATGAATTCATTCTTGGCAAGCTACAGCACAGTCACGTGGATCATCACTACTTTGATATTGAGTATGCTCGCAACAAATGGCCTGAGGTAATGACCATCATGGATTTTCACAACCTCACTCCTCTCATGGGTGACACACTTGCCCATCCATACTCTCCAGACTTGCTCAGGGAGTTCTACTCCACAGTTCACTTTGCATCTGGTGGTCCAACGCGTCTCCCGCGTACCTTGATATGGATGAGTGGTGGCATCCAATGTGAGGCTACTATGGACGAGTTTGGTGCTATCTTGGGTCTCCCTGACTATCACTTTGACCATTTTTATTGGTTCCGTATTCATGGGGAGCCCAGCAAGCTTATGAGGGCCAAGGATGGGATTCGTCACTGCTATCCTGATGGTACCAGTTCCTCGCATATTCCCAAGATCAAGTTCTTCTCTGAGCATTGGTACATGATACATGCCATTCTTCGCAACACCATCGCCGCAAAATTCGGTGAGAAGGGCGAGGTCCGTAAGTGGATGATAAATCTTCTCTTCCACATTGAGCCTCAGATGCAGTCAAAGAAGCAACTCGATGTATTGGACTATATGTGGCAGGAGATGCAAACTGTTGTTAAGGAGAAGAGAGTCCCCATCTATGGCTCTTACATTCAGCGTCTGATTGAATCCCGCGTCCCCGAAGGTCTCCTCAACAATTATGCCAAAGTGACTCCGAAGAAGAATATTCTTATGTATGATACTCCTATTGAGACTGCTCATGAGCCAAGGCCGAAGCGCACCCGCACTGAGTCAGTTTCTCGCCGTTCTCCTTCACCTTCTCCTGCACCTGAGACATTTACTCTTAAGAAGATTCTTCAGAAGATGAATTGCTTCTTCATTGATAAGCAACATCAAGATTATGAGGCTTATCGCAAAGGGAAAGCATCTAGTCGCCGTCAGCGCGCTATCCAGACTGCACTCCAGATTCCTCTTAGTCCTGCTAGCTCCGCCGAGATTTCCGAGGAGAAGTGGATGTCTAAGCATACATATTGGTGTGGAGATGATGTGAGCTCTCTTGGCTCTTTTGCGGAGGCGTACACCACTGCTGGCGCTAGCTCGAGTCAGGCTCCCCCAGAAGACGTTCATGAGGATGAAGATGAGGAGGAGATGGGCGACGAGTGATTGCATTGCATTTTTCTCCCTTTTTGGTGTATGATGCCAAGGGGGAGAACCACTCACGCATTGCATTGCATCACATGCATTCATCTGCGTCTTATCGTGTGATTTGCTTTCTAGTTGAAACTATTTGTGTGATTTGTGCACTCTTATCGTTGTGATTTCCTTGCTAGATGAGACTATGTTCTTAATTATCTATCGTACTCTATATTATGTGTGTGACAATGGTTATTGAAGATCTTAGCAAGATTATCAAGTTATTTCCTCCACTCACTATTTTCCATATATTGAAGCCATATTGAGTGAAGGTATTATTCATAAAGAAGAGTGCTATGGTAAGATCCTCAATGGTAAAACATTATTATTCATACATGTGTATCTTCAATGGTAAAAATCATGGATGAACTAATCTCTTGCACTTCACATAAATATGGTATAGTCTCATCATCATCATGATTATAAAATGTACATGTCAAATTGGTATATGCACACAAATAGGGGGAGTACGAATACATATTATTTATCTCACAAATAGCCATGCAATATTATCTATTATGCAAATCCGTATGTTGTCATCAAACATCAAAAAGGGGGAGATTGAAAGAACATAGGTTCTAAATCCTGTTTTGAGTGTTTGATTACAACATATAGATGGACTAACGTGGTTTGCTAAGTGTACTCAGAAAACATAGTCCCGTAAAAGTCTTACAAAGTTCAACAATAAGTGAGAAAATGCTACGGGAAAATACAAGGAAGAGTTGAAAAGAAACGGCGAAAAGAAAGGAGAAAAGGAAGAAATGTGCAGGGTGGCCGGCCTCCAGGCCGGCCTGGCCGGGCTCCAGGCCGGGCTGGCGCTGCTCCTGGCCAGCCCCACGCCGGCCCCAGGCCGGCCCCCAGGCCGGGGCTTTCGGGTGGGGGTCCGGCCTCACCCCTCGCCCACGCCGGCCCCAGGCCGGCCTCCAGGCCGGGGCGCCCGGGTGGGGGGCCGGCCTCCCCCCTGTTCCACGCCGGCCAGGCCGGCCTCCAGGCCGGGTCGGCTGCGCCACGCCGGCCTCCCCCTGCGCCCACGCCGGCCCCAGGCCGGCCCCCAGGCCGGGGTGGGTTCTGGCCCGGCCCTGGCTGCCCCCAGGCCGGCCAGGCCGGCCCCCAGGCCGGGGTGGGTTGCAGGAAGGGTGTTTCCCCCCTTAAAAACGGCTACATTTCGACAAGACTATATATACGGGGTCTTCACCTACCTTTCCCCTTTGTCAATCCCACTCACTCTCTCTCTCACCACCATTGATTGACCAAGCTCAAGCTCAAGAACAAGATCTCTACAAATCCCCAACCAAAGCTCGTGATACTTTGGGATTTGAAGGAGACACCCCCGATCTACAACTCCACCGAGCCGATTAGAAATACACCCACTCATCCCATAGGGATCTTGTCATTCTTAGTTCATCGGAGCTAGGAATCTTGTTGCTCTTAGTTCATCGGAGCTCGGAGCCTTGTTGATATCCCCGGTGCTTTTGTGCCCGTGGATCTTGCTTCTCGGAGTCTTGGCGGCTCTTGGGATTTGGTGAGGACCCTCCAATCTTGTGGAGTGTGCCTCATCCTTGTAAAGGTTCTAGTTGTCAACCTCAACGGCAACATAGTGATTCGAGTCTATCCACATCGGTGGAAGATCTCGAAGGAGATACGGTGTGGCATTTGAGGCCTACTCGGTGTTCCACTTTGGTGGCACCGCACCGCTCCAACGGAGATTAGCTTCCATTGGGAAGTGAACTTCGGGATAAATCTCCGCGTCATTGTGTTCGGTTATCCCTCAACTTATCTTTACTTGTTACTACTAGCTTAGTCATATTGTTCACCTTGTGCTAGTCGTAATTGCTCAACATATAGGATTGTCCATCTAGTTGCATACTCTAGATAATCTATATTTGAGCTTTGCCTTGTTAACTTGAAAAAGAAGTTAAAATTTGTAGTTAACCTATTCACCCCCCCCCCTCTAGTTAACCTCTCGATCCTTCACAATTGCCTGATGGACACTCTGTGTATGATCATGATCAGATGGCTGTTGTTGCATGGACTTGTTTTAAGGACAGAATGGGTTCATCTAGATGCATAACAATGAAGTTCAATCTTAATTTGCTTGTGCCTCCAGTGTCTGATTTGGATTCATTTGTTGCCCCTTTCTCCACTGAGGAAATGGATAATGTTGTCAAGAAAATACCAGTGGATAAGGCCCTTGGGCCTGATGGTTTTAATGGCATGTTCATGAAGAAATACTGGGACATTATCAAGGGAGATTTTTATAATCTTTCCCAAGACTTCTATAAATAGTCGGTCTCATTGGAAAATCTGAACACTTCATTCATTACTCTTGTTCCTAAGAAGCCACCTCCTGTGCAAATTTCTGACTTCATGCCAATATCTTTGACTACTTCTGGCCTTAATTTTTCTCACTAAACTTCTGGCTGACAGGTTGCAGGCTAAGATCTTTAGCTGCATCCATCAAAATCAATATGGCTTCACCAAAGGGAAGTCGATTCATGACTGCTTGGCCTGGTATTTTGAGTATTTACATCAACGTAAAGCTTCAAAAAGGAGAGCAGTGGTGTTGAAATTGGATTTTGAAAAGTCTTTCGGTTCTATTGAGCATGATGCTATTTTCTTGATGCTAAAAAAGTTAGGCTTTCCGGAGCTTTTTGTTGCTTGGGTTCAAGCTATTCTGGAATCAGGTACCTCCTCTATTCTGCTTAATGGTGTGCCAGGCAGAAATTTCAAATGCAGAAGAGGTGTTAGACAGGGAGATCCTTTAGCTCCTTTGTTGTTTGTGTTGGGAGCTGAATTACTGCAGTTTGTGATCAATGATATTCTTCACCAAGGATTGATTAGTCTCCCTCTTGAGATGCCACATTGTGATTTTCCTGTGGTGCAATATGTTGATGATACTATTTTGGTTATGCAAGCCAATAGCAATCAACTTCTAATTCTGAAACAAGCTCTTCAAGATTTTTCCATCTCCACTAGACTACATGTACATTTCTCAAAGTCTTGCATGCTACCTGTTAATATATCTGAGGAGGAGGTTTCTATCCTACCTGCTAAGTTTGGGTGCTCTGTTGGAACCTTTCCTGTCACCTATCTTGGACTGCCAATGGGCACTACTAGGCCTCATATGGTTGATTCGATGCCATTGGTGGACATGATTGAGAGAAAGCTAACTGCTAGTTCTTCCTTTTTGGCTTATGGGGGAAGACTTCAATTAATAACTTCTTGTTTGTCCTTAATGCCAGTTTATTTCCTTTGCTCTTTGCAATTGCCTGTTGGGATTATTAAGATGATTGATAGAATTCTAAGGCAATGTTTGTGGAGGAAAAGTGAAACTCAGTCTAGGACCTAGTCCCTGGCTGCTTGGGGTCTTGTTTGCAGGCCCAAGGAGAGTGGTGGTTTGGGGGTTAAGGATTTGTCCAAGCAGAATGAGGGATTGTCGATGAAAAATCTTCACAAATTCTTTAATAAACAAGATTTACCTTGGGTCAAACTCTGCTGGTCTTACTACCCTGATGGAGTCCCCCGGGTTTCCAACCTCTGTGGATCTTTTTGGTGGAGAGATATTATGAAATTAGTCCTGAAATACATAGCTCTTTGTACTGTTGAGGTGAATGAAGGGGATACTTCTTTGTTTTGGACTGATTCTTGGCATGGCAGAGTGCTCCAGGAAGCTTATCCCGGGTTGTTTTCTTTTTCTATTGATGTGAATCTCTCAGTGAAGGATGTTATGCTCACACAAGATAAAACCACTTTATTTCATCTTCTATTATCTCAGCAAGCTTTTGAAGAATTTGTGATATTACAAGAGGAGTTGTTGCATGTGGTTTTACATCCAGGTCAGAAAGATATTTTCCGTACCATTTGGAAGGATGGTATCTTCACTTCCAACAGATTTTATAAACACTATTTAAGGGAGGTCAGGGCTAGTCCCATATTTTCTTGCATTTGGAAGAGCAAGGTGGTGCTCAAAATTAAATTTTTTGCCTGGCTTTTGGTGAGTGATAGGCTGAACACGAAGGATATGCTTCGTAGAAGGCATTGTAAGGTTACTGATAGTTTGGCTTGTCATTTATGCCCGACTAGGAGAATTGAGGATTGGTAGCATTTGTTCTTCGATTGTAATTTCGGTGTCAGGGTTTGGAATTACTTGCAAATCCGTTGGGAACTTGGGGATTCTTTTGAGAATATTTACTTCAAGACAAGGAAAAGCTTCTATTACCCCTTCTTCTATGAAGTGGTTATTTTGGCTGCCTGGCATATTTGGAAGCAAAGAAATGACTCTATTTTCATAAAGGTTCAGCCATCTTTTGCTAGTTGGAAGAAAGGTTTTGTTCAGCATGCCACTATGCATTGGCATAGGTTAGGCTCCAAGGTAACTCAGCAGTGGTCAATATGGATTGACAATGTGCCTTAAATTTTTCCTTTTCTTTTGTAAATATCCTGTACATTCTATAACTCCTATTTTGCTTTAATAAAATACTGCGGGGTGCAAGCCCTGCAGTCAATATTCTAAAAATAATTTTCATAGTTATAGCTCATTGAAGCCCGGATTTATCATTAATTTTAAACATCAGGCACAAGTTCTCTTCTGACGCGGGAAATTTCATCTTCATTCGCGTATGTTATCTCATTCTGGGAATAGTCAATGACTCTATCAGTCAAACTAATTCCATCATTGGATTGTAAAATCCTCGAAATGGACAAGTCTGTAGTATCCATCGTTGAAGCCCTACATAAAAACATAAGTGACCATATTAAAAATGCAAGGGTATAACTAGTCAAGCATTCTTAGATATAGCACTTCCTCATTAGAACCATTCAGACATTATTTTGTCTAAACGATTGTCAAGTATAATTTCAAAAGGAGTAGCATGTGCATAGTTTCTCAATGCTATCAGATCGCAAATAAATTCAATAGCACGGCTAGATGACAATTCGGTGTAAATCATATGAAATATTATAGTAGAGATTAATTAAAACTTATAAAGTACCATGATTGAAATGCACAAATAGATGTAAGAACCAAAGAACATCTAACTAAATCGGTCGTGTTGTCTCATGTTAACTAGTTGCATATAATGCCATGCTTGGTGGCCAGCTCATGGCATTGGAGTCATGCCAAGGATATAATCTCGTAAGCACTAAGCAAATGGATATAATATGACTATGATTTGTCAGCAGAGATAGTTTTCAGGCAATTGTGTTACAGATAAAACTGCGAGTACAATCTTATTGGAACTCCCTGAATAATCGCATATTTGATCCCTCTATTAGACCAAGATCTTTAACTATTGCAAATTTCTTTGTTGCTGACAAGCAGAGTTCGATCCGGTGGTGTTGACATCTCAGTTTTGCTTGGATGGTTTTTTATTTGTATACTAATGGAAGCAGAAAATCGGTATAACTTTGTTTCTATCTGACCGGAGTCTCACCTACTACTTCAATTTATGAGATTACAAATAATTTCTATAGGCATACATACTACTTAATTCTCTTAATTCAGTCAAGACGTACATTACTATGATTCCAACACCACAAATTCCATTACAAATCTAGTGTCAACTCCTCTCATCGCTCTAACAATATATGTTCTCCAAGGGAAATAGGGGGAAATGATGGGAAGGAGGGAAAGTCATGGGAGAGAAATGGATTACATAGATCGTGGCTGGTGTTCGTGGTTGCCGATCATGGTTTTGGAAATTGTGTCATGTAGGTTGCCGTCGGCGCCGCTCCCACCTTAACTTATGTATTTCTCCTCTGCCGGACAAGGTAACAAGAAACAATCTAATCAAGGAGCAGCAGCAGCCTGGCCTTGTTCGGTGCAGCCAGGTACAGGTACTAAGCTACTGTATTTCAAAGAATATTCGGGATTTAAAAATAACAATTGATCAGTAAAAGGAGGAAACGGGAAAAATAGTGAGGCGCGGGTGTAATGTGTGGCAAAATAATAGAAAGTAAAGTAATGTGTGAAAAATTGTAAAGGTCTGAAGTAAAACATGGAAAATTGAAAAATCTCCTACAAAAGACAAGAAGCAAGATTTTTGATTCGCAAGTATTTAGTACCACAAATCAAATGGATTTCATAAAGGGAAATAACTAGCATAAGAAACATGGGACATACGAGTACATGCATATGGTCATGATGCTTTCCTTAATTAAACCAGCGATTCTTACAAATCACAGGATGAAACGACACATATATTGAATCTAGCAAGAAGAAATAGGGAAGGGAGAAGACTTTTTAACCGATTTTCATCCTCGTGGAGTTGCCTGGATCATTTGAGTTCGATTCGATCTAGAAGTTGAGAGCAGTTCAGGAAGCATCTGCTCATGACAGAAAAGATCTGCTACTTGGGAGTCCTTTGTGTGGATCTCATGGCTCCTCTCTCTCACACTCGTCTCCATCTCTCTCCCGTCTCTCCTGGGTCTCCAACTCTCTCTCTCCTCTCTTCCACTACGAGTTTGCTTCCTCTTTGTGCCCTGATACCCACTCCACTTTTTGCAGCTCGCCCCCTCTATTCCTTCTCCCATTGCGCAAGTTGGTCCTTTGATAATTGCAGCCTTCCCTTCACGGTTCAGTCGCTACATTTTCGAAGTGAAGAAAGCGCCTTTTTCTCTAGTCAGGAAAAATAGAGCTCTCAATGTAACCTACCTCGATTTATAGATAAATGTATTTTGATCTTCTTGACTTAAGATGTCTATGCGGTAAAAAAAGACATAATGGAATCAAAAGGCGACAAAATAAGTGATAAAAATATTATTGATCACGCGCCCACATGTAGCCACCGATTCATCTGCAGTTCCTAGTTATTTCCGTTCGCAAGTCTGGCATTGAACATCACAACTAATTTATCATCATTCACAGTCAAAGATGAACAAGCAACATGAAAAAGTATGTCATGTAGTTAACCATCCGGAAGCACAGTTCACACAAAAATTAAACAGTTTGTACTATTACCCATATCACACGTAAGTCACGGAAATACCAACCAACGGGTGAAAATACATGGCCATCCTAAGCCGCTCGAACCACTACATCTGAAAAAGTTTATCCTTTAATAGAATTTCACACGCACATCAATACAAACCAAAAGGATGAACATATGAACACAAGAACTAAACCACTAAAGCCCCCCCCCCCCACCCCCCCTCCCAAATAGGAAATGTGTTAGAAATTTCAAACACAAATCAATACAATCTACTTAGAAGGTAAAAATACCACCGGTTCCTCCACAACCAAATGGACTTGTATGTGCCATTCTTTTCAAAACTAAGTTACTGGACGAAGTAAAGAAGCATATACGAATGGGGGATTGCAGCCACCGTATGTGTCACGATTGCTCTAATTTGTCATCCTAACTGTTTGCTCTGGTTTGTCATCCTAATTGTCTGGATCATTAGCCAACTAGGGTGTTCATGTCATCACTAGTAGTGATGATGAGTGTGATTTTGTTCAACGCAATTTCAGAAAATCCATGTCAGCAAAATTTTATCCTCATGGTTTAATTATATTGATTCCTTTTATAAATTTATTGTGAAAATATGGCACGACTTCTTATTAGTTAGGCCCATGTATCATAGGGGGCGATATATTTTATCCCTGTTTTCTATGCGCCAACGACATAGAACTGACAAAACCACAAGTCAAGTAGCTTAGGAAGCATGCACATAAAGGCATCATGGCTATTCCTTTGTACGTTTGCAAGATGATAAAGTCAAATGTCATTGTCGGCAACATTACGATGGTAAGAAACAGGTACTCGTATTTTTCTATGGACAATTCAGATTGTAACAAGTAATCTTTTTTTTCAATACTGTTTAGCCAAGTTCACGAAGGATTGTCTCCTGGACTTTAGCAATGAACAAGGATTTCCGATAAAATCGTTCTACACTTTCTTTTATGTCATCAAAGAAATTTGACTCAAAAAAGTCAAGTTAACAAGCGCGGGAGCTTAACAAGAAACTTGTATATGAGGTACTATGATTTTATTTGCCTTTGTGAACTCTTGGCAATAGTTGGTTATGAGGTAGTAATTGTTTTTGTTACGAAATTATGTTAGTTCGTGGGTGAACTGTAAATTAGATATGTCGTCTAGCTAATATTGGTTTTTGCAATGCTTATCTAATTGACTGGATGTCTTAATTATGTGGACGCTTCAAATAAAATCTAGAAACGAACCATTGCACACGGTTAACTTACAAAATATCGTTTGTGAAGAATATACAGTTTGTTATATGTCTGAAGCATGATAGCCCACCAAATACCAATAGGAGGAAACCTACACACACTCCACCCGTACACACTCCACTCCACAGCTGACACCCCTCCCCGACATACACATGTGCCCAAAACTTTCGCCTGGTCGACGAGGAATTGCAGCTGGTGGCCTCCTGTGCAGCCGTCTGGCCGATGACTTATTGTGTGTCTTCGAAGACCGGTCGTTCCGGCTCTCCAATGCCTCCTCAACCTCGTGGTGATGTTGGCGCCGTACGTGCATCCGGCCTCCCAAGCCAGGTGGGCGCGGTTGAAGGCTGGTGTTACTGTTGTGTCGTCTTCTAGAGCAATTGTGTTGGATTTTACATTTTGTTTACTTACACTGGACTGAACGTGTAAGACTGTTTTAATGTTTTAGACTAGAACAATTGTTAGAATATCTTGTTAATACATATGTGCATTGCATAAGGCATCGTCCTGTGTAGCGTGGTGCATTGCATAAGACGTCTTCTTCTGGAGTGTGATGCATTGCACAAGGCATGATATATATTCTGCAACGTGGTGCGCCACGATGATGATGAAAGGGACATAAGTGAAGGTCCTAAATATCCATGTGAAGATATGGCCGGTAATCTTTTTATCCTTCAGATTCTACAATGTTCACAAAGACAAAGGAGTAAAAAAAAACTATATTCTCCTCTTTTGTCATTGTATATCTAACAATTGATACTTCCTCGCAAATGTATGAATACATGGTGTATGAAATGTGTAATGAAGTATTATTGAGATATGTTGCTAATTTGAATGAAATTTTCATTATATGGGTTTTTTTTGAGAGATTATATAGGTTGTTGTTAGACATGGTGCAAGCTGGGGCGACAACTACTAGCATGGTCCTACTCGTATTCAAAACGTGTGTGATGATCACATTATATATGTTGCTATCGGTTTTATGTTGGATTGTGATCGTTTTCTCACGTGATGAATTCATATTAATCTGGAGTGTATATCCACAATAGAGTGAACGTTATAACACATTGTGTAGACAACCAGACCAGACATATGAGTCTCAGTCAGTTTCTGAATCGCCTCCGCACCAATCATAACCTCAAAGCAAATTTCAATGTCGCGGGGCACGCCTTTTCTCTTCAGCCTTTCCATGAGCCAAACGAGGAGCAAAGCCCTTCTACACGACCGCGCAATGTCTGTGGTGAAGAAATTTTAAGTTGGCCGGAATGTATTTATGCATAACCTATCACCTTGCAAAGAGCCATTGCTAATCAAATCGCCGCGAAAAAGTACGTGGTGACACGCCATGTGTAGACGCCGTGAACCGGTGAACCCAATTTTGTTTTCCGACAAGGAAATCGGCGAGAACATGGCAGCACAAGCATATGCTGACACGTCGGCACATTTGTTTCTTACCAAAGTAGTCCTAGGCACCAAGAAGACCAACAATACAACACAAAGGCATCCGTGATTGAACAAGAAAAACGAAAGCTACACCGTGCTCCACTAACGATGCTCCGGCGCCGGCCGCACCGCCTCCCTCCATCGCCATGGAGATGCAGGGGTCACCACCACCTACCTGACAGCCGCTAGTAGGGGCTCTCCCCCTGCACGTTGCCGTGCGGGTCGTAGAGGCAGAGCGTGAGCGTGGCGCCGGAGGCGCAGCTGGCCTGCGCGCACCCGAGCTGGGTGGTGCGCCGCCACACCACCTGCGTGTAGGTACCGCACTGCTTCCCGGCGACGCACGTGTTGTTGGCGTGGGTGTAGTACTTGCCCTGCTCCACCCACGAGGCCACCACCTCGGCCGGGCGCGCGCGGTAGCTCGCCCACCCCTGGTTCGCGCCGTAGGGGCTGGCGGACATGTCCGCGAACGCGCAGTTCTTCTGGGACTGCTGCTGCGACGTGGTCGACGCCGCCGCCGACGCCAGCTCGGCGCTCCACCGCAGCGGGGGCACGCTGACGGGCGCGCTCACGGCCGCGCGCGCCCTGTTGTGCGGCGCCAGGAACTCGTCCCCCGTCGCGCTGGCCGCCGCCGCCTGCGCCTTGCTGACCGCCCTGCCTTTGCTCCTGGTCGGCAGCGCGCGGCCGCCGTAGGACGGCGCGACGCACAGGCACAGCGCGAGGAGGAGGACGAGGAAGCGCGCCGCGCGGTGGCGGCGCTGGAGAGCCATGAGATCTGGAGTAGGTGAGTAGAGTAATGGAGCAGCAGGCAGTGCGCAGTGAGAGTGAATGACTGGAGTGTGCGCGCGAGGGAACTGTCGCTAGCGAGTTAAGAAACCCAGCGGCAACCGGCAGCAGCGAGTGATGGCTACGCCTACGCTAGGCAAAGCTTATTTGTACTTGTCGTTGGGAGCGGCCGAGCGGGACGCCACTGCTCGTCTACGGGTGAGTGGCGTGCGCCGTTGGATCACGGCACGCAGCTCGCTCGCAAGTGGTGGAGCGCGGAACCTGGCGAGATCCGGGGGTTGTTGGGCCCGTCTCAGGCCCACCCGGTATCTGATGCGATTTTTGTGTCGAGATCCAGATCATGATCGACACGACGTTCCGCGACTTGGACGGACGCAAGCTGGCCGGTGCGGCGAGCGGCCCCGTCGGAGAGCTTGCTGGTCACCAAGGGGACAGAGATGAAGTACGACAAAGCAGGAGCATAGATAGACACGTACAGCAGAGGGATCCAAGACCAAGTTGATGATTCTCATCGAGGACGATACTTCAAGCTGCTTGCAGAAGCTACTTGTATACTGGGCAACTGCCAACAGTTGCAAAATGCAGACGCGCTGCCGTCTACGAATACCACTCATGCATACAGTAGGGAAAACTAACACTATTCCAAACAATACAGAGTGTGCACGAGACCAACAAACACTTACCGACCAAAGCCATCCGTCACTGCACAAATTCAGCGCAGTTCAAGGTTGGATGCACAACCAGGACAAAAATAAATGTACAAATCAAGCCAACCGACGAATTGCATCTACTAACAGATAGCTCAACAATCAGAATTAACAGGAAAATTTCAGAGTACGAATTGCATCTAAGAAATAGCTTAGAACGTTATCGGCTAATTTTGTACTATGTTTGAGCACTAGCACAGACTAAGGAGACTCGACTGGAGCCAGTCTTCTTCAGAAGGCAGATACATGCGCTACTGCTAAGGGACCTATTACTACTCCATCTTCACCACGGGAGCTTCTGCAGGAGGCGGCGGCGCGTACTGGAGCCAGTCTTTCGCACAGAAAAGCGCCTCCACGATTTCAGGACGCAACGAGCTTCTGTAGTCATCAAGCATCCGGCTTCCTGTTGTTGCCGACGAAAATATGGAGCTGCCGCTGCTCACCATGGACATGGGGATGGCCAGGATATCACGGGCCATCTTCGACAGCGTTGGAAACTTGAGCGTGTTAAGCTTCCACCAGTCCACGATCTCAAAGTCTTGGATGCGAGGCGTCAGGGCTTCATCCAAGTACTGCTCCAGCTCAGATTTTGAGGGCTGGCTTACTGCAATCTCCGAAAGATACATGTCAAAGTCAAGAAGACCATCCCCATTAGAAGCCGATGTTGCTGTATTATTGGCAGGCGCATTTTTATTAGCTTGCCCCGGCTCAACATATGCTGCCGGCTGCGCAACGTAATCCTTATAAAGCTCGTGAAGAGCATCATCCACCACCTTAACATACTTCGCTGCCTCCACACCATAAATTTTGGAGTAACTAAATTCCACAAGTTTCATCTTGAAACGAGGGTCCATGACAACAGCTATGGCCAGAACAAGGTTGCAATCCTTCCAGTACTTGTCAAACCTCTCGTGCATTTCTTTGGCGATGCCACTAAAAACTTGATCTTCATGGGATATGGCATTTGTAAGCTCTAGCTGAAGTTTCCACGCCTCATGGAAAAATAAGTTAGAAGTTGGGTTTGCTGCTGCCATGATGCTATGTGCAGAATCGTAGAGAAACTTCAAATAGTTGCAGGCAGCGTCCACCCTCTTCCAGTCCTCCGCGGAAGGTGACTCATTGTAGTTATCATCAGATGTCTCCAGTGTGGTGAATGCCTGCCTATAATCCAAGGCAGCAAGCAGCATAAGATAAGTGGTATTCCACTGTGTTGTAACATCAAGGCACAGGGTCTTGGTGCTGGGAATCTCCAGTTGCAGAGCAATCTCAGCAAACCTCTCCTCTCGGGCAGAAGAAGCTTTTATGAACTTTATGCTTTCACGGATGTTGTAGATCACACCGTGAACCGAAGCAATAACATCCTGTGCAACTGCATTGAGGATATTGGCGTAGCACCTCACAACAAACAGCTGGCCCTTAAGCATGAGGTTGTTCTTATTGGAGAGATGATCTCTCAGATTTGCACTGTAGATATCATGGGATGAGCAATCATTATCCAATGTGATGGTGAACAGCTTGTCCTTCATATTCCAGTCCGTTAAGCTGGAGCTAATAGCTTCACTAAGTGCATTTTCTGAATGAGGAGAAGACACCATCATGAAGTTAAGCATTCTTCGATGCACTTTCCACTCCGTGTCAATAAACTGCCCAGCAAGTGAAACATAGCCAAGAGTCTGACTAGTTGTCCACAATCCTATGGTGAGGCTGATCCTTCCAGGCATGCTGCTCAATGCTTGCATTAGGCTTTCTTTTCCTTTCTGGAAAACAGCATACACCTCTCCCTCCATTGCATCAACATCTGCGACCCTAAATCGTGGCTGCAGGCTCTCGGTAAAAGCAGTGAAGGCTGGCTGTTGAACAATATGAAGTGGGTAGTCATGCAGAATGATCAGCTTCGCCAGATGTGAACTGCTACGGTCTTGATCAAATGTAGCATTCGCAAATCCAGTATATCTGTAACGCCTCTTAGAAGGACGTTCTGCGGTACCCTCACCGTCGTTGTCAGTCACTACTCCAGCTGAAGTCAGCCCCAGCTTCCTCTCTTGGTTTTTTATCATGGGACACGAACCAAGTGTGATGTGCCTCTTGAGATGGCTAGTACCTGCAATTTTTGTGCCAGAACTGTATGCAAAGGTTGACTTGCATAGGTTGCAGCATGCTCGTTGGCATCCCTTCTCACCAGGCACAGGTTCAATAGTGAAGTGCTCCCATACTAGTGACTTCTTTCTCCGGCGTCTTGATAAGGTTGGTGGGGTCACATCAGCACTGACCAACTCATGACCATGTGCCATCTCATCACCATTGACCATGTCGTTAACTTGAACCATCTCATGACCATTGATCATGTCATCAACTTGAATCATCTCATTGCCATGGATCATTTCATCATCATGAATCATCTCATTCCCTTGAACCATCTCGTCACCATGAATCATCTCATTCCCTTGAATCATCTCGTCACCATGGATCATCTCGCTACCATCAGCCATTTCATTGCCATGTATCATCTCATCACCCACACCCATCTCATTGTCATGCACCATTGTATTTTCATTGCCATTTGGTTCACCCATCCTGGGAAAGATTATCTGATCGAACCCAAAAGCCTGTCAATCTGGAACAATTTGATCAAATAGAATCATGTAAGATACAATGTAGTCAAATCAGAACACTTGGAATTAAGATTGTAATCTTGCATCATTTCACTACAATAAGATTGTGCTGCTAAACCACTCCCAATGCATTCTTTTTTTTCAAAAGAGATCCACAAGTCACAACCCTCAAATTTGCATATTTGAGATTTCAAGTAGAAAGGTTGTTTCATAATGATAACATCTTCAATGATCAGTGTGTTTTCAAGACGCCATGATCTCTTGAAAAGAAGAGAGTCCAGCAATATGACAATAGAAGTATATTGTGCAGATAGATGCTGGTGATATTCTACAAGTATGAATACATCATGAAGAAAAAAAACAGTGGATCTATCAAAAGCCAGGAGAACACCATAAACAGATCATTCA